>VWZY01008421.1:708227-750530 GCA_013399075.1 Chloroceryle aenea
AAAAAAAAAAGGAAAACAGAAACTTTAAAGGCCAGTGGAGATGCTCCCACCTTACAGATAAACAGGCAAATTATTTTTTGATAACTTACATATTGTCTATTTATATATTTACTTTAAAAAACCCAGATGTTTTCTTGGGCAATTTTCATCTGTAGATCATAAGAAGGCTGAAAATGGGAAGTCTTTAAAGGAAAGTAAAAGTAACTTCATCATTGAGAGAGGACTGAAAAGCAGATACATAGAACCACTACCAGAAAATAAATGGGATATAATTACTTGCTTCATTTGGTTTTTAAATGCTTTGGAATCCATGAAAATGCAATGTAGCTGCAGCTGGATTTTAATAGCTGTCTAAGCTATTGTGGAATGAAATAGTTCTTGATGGTGTCATGTGATGTAGTAACTGCTGGTGGGTGATCTTGCAAGTTTTTCTCTAGTGCTTTACTAGCTGGTTGTTCGTGGATAAAATAATAAAAAAAAATACAAAGGTGACAATACTTTTTGTTTGTTTCTTTGTTTCCAGAAAACTGATTGGGAAGTAGCCATAAAGAGTATTAACAAAAAGAACTTATCAAAGTCACAAATCCTACTTGGAAAAGAAATAAAAATCTTAAAGGTATGTTAATTTGGAGTGATTCTTAAAGCTGCTTTACTTGAAAGGAAAAGAGACTTTTGACCTAGTTCATTCTGGGTCACGTGTAGTATCACAGTTATTGCTATTCTGCCTTTCGTTCCTTTGTTAGGTCCAGGAGAAACAAAGAACTAAAAAGACCAAGAAGAAAGAGAAAAAGTGTCGGTTTTTTTTAGTTCTGGAAATGGTCTTGGAGCAGGTTATGGGCACTTTTTTTTTGTAGTTAAAAGAGGCAAATTGTGGTAGAACCAATCTCTGTGCTTTGCTTATTGCACATTGTCCTTCAGGATGGCTAATGTGGCACCTCTCCCAAGCAGCACATACCATGAAAGTCATAGCTGGTGGTAAAACATCAGTCTTTGATCTTTTTTCATCTTACTTTTGCTCAAAGATGCCCTGAAAGCTGCAGTCTGCATGCTGAATTTGACTTCTGAAGCAGTCTTCCCACTTGTGAGCTGTGTTAATAATGGACTTCAAATGTGTGGTGTGGCAGTAGTGAAGGAAATAAAATGAAGTAGCATTTTGTTTTTCAATGCTATTTTATGGAAACATCTCCTTGGATGGTCTCTTAGCATTCTCCACTCTCTGAACTTAACCACATCTCATTTTACATAGCTTTGGAGTAATAATTAGTGCTGCTTCCTTTTCATGTTTCTAAGCTTTTTGAGATAGGTCAATATTTTATATACTACTATATACATACTCTATTCTAGTATATTTATTATATACTAGAAATTGTAGTGTTGGATAGTAGCGTGTTGCAGGTGCTTAGCAAGGACAGAAGGTAATAACAGGCTATTACCATAATTACATGAGCTGTCCTGTGAGTTTTATTTGGGGTCATTTTCTTTCCTTTTTATTGTGAAATGGTAAGGTTGACTGAAAACACAGTGAAGTTGGGTCATCTCCTAAGCAAGAAATTGTGTGAAACTATAAATTTAGTCAGCTTTCAGTACTTATGAAAGGAACTTGTGCTATAGTACTTTCTGTACCAAGACATAGAAGATAAGTTCTGGAACCAAATGCTTTTCAGACTTCTGAAGATAGTGCCTAATTTCCCTTCCTGTAAATATTGTCTAAATTGCTGGGATTTCCTTCAAATTCCATCCAGTGGTCAAAAAAAGATGCTACCTTTCTGTGTAAAATTTGTTTCCCTTTGATTATCACCTAGCAAATTAAATTTAAAATAATAATAACAGGCTATTACCATACTACAACTATTTTCTCCTACAGGAGCTTCAGCATGAGAACATTGTAGCTCTCTATGATGTCCAGGTAAAACACACTTTGATGCCTTCACTAAAATTTATGAAAATATAATGCATGTCTATATATATACTGAAAACCTTTGAATGGCCATAATCAGTTAGAAATAGAAATTCAGTTCCCTGGCAGGGGCAGGAGCATTCTCTCATTCTCAGCACACCGTGCATGGTTTTTGTGTTGGCTCTTTGGGTAAGTGGGGTGCACGGCTGGGACAGAAGGCTGTGAGGAGTACAGTTTTATTTCCAGGCAACAGGAGCAAGTGACAGCCTGAGCAGTTCTGCAGAGGCTGTTTGTGTAGTTTGGTCCTGTCTCCAGAGAAAATGCATCAGCTGGTTGGGTGGGGAGCTGTCACTGGCAGTAACTGTTCTCCTGAATTCACCTTGTTTCCTTGGCCCTGTAATTTAATTGGAAAGTGGGTGTTTGTGCATAAGGACTGAATACACCTGAAGGAAAATGTCCTACTAGGAGTTCATCTGAATGGGTGAAGCAAGTGACATTGAGAACTCCACATAACTTAAAATACTCCGTTGTAGAAAAGGAGCAGCATCTTTGAGATCTTTGTAACAAAGAAATGTGGTATATAGCCTCGTGTCACAGCAAGGAGGAATTGAAGGAAGCAGACCAAGATCTTCTGTATTTATTTGTTTTTTTTTTTAATTATATAACAGCATGTATTTAGTGCTGTTGCCTGTGTGTGAAAGTACAGCATAAAGTATAAAAGCCAAGTGAACATTTGGATTTTTTCAAGCAGAAGTATTAAATTGCTTCAAAGTGTATTGCTTTTTTGATTCCCAGAATTCTGCCTGATAAGGTGCAGGAATGAATGTCCTACCCTATCTAGGGTAGTGTATTCTGCTTTAGTAGGGAGTACATTTTTTGTATCCTAAGGCCTGCAAGTGTTGAGTAAAGCTAAGTATGACAGGATGTAGGTTATGCAGCCATTTGTTCTGCTTGAATAAGAACTATACATTTATCTCCTGGGCTCAATTCTAATCTTAAACACAGTTACATTTATGGAAAATTTATTAGGAACCACCCTTGGGGCATTGCATGGTTAAAGCAACGCAAAACAGACATTTTGACATTCTCCAATGTTTTCTGTCTTTACACATTTGCATCCTAAAAGGTTTTCAGCTTACGTGTAGATGAGTATCTTTGTGTTCACGTGATACACTCCAGGCAGGCTCAGGTTTTGTTGCGCGTAGAGCCACAGGATGTGGACCAACTATTGTTGACTTTAGGTACAAAGTGATGATGTTCCTGCAGCGACAGACAGTGCAGCAGAACTTCCCGTTGGGATGTGTAGCCTCTTCACCCTCCTTCACTTCAGAACTCTGCACTCTGAATGACACTAGCTGCTCTGAGAGGGAAAGTATAGTCTCTTGTGCTTCTCGAAGAGACCAGGTTTTCCTGAGTATGGTTAAGTGGAAATAATCTCTCAGCAGCCTAAATTTAGTATATCCAGACATCTTAAAAGAAACTGGAATAGTTGACTGAGGGCGTTGGTGTGTGAGTAAGCAGCTGAGTTTCAGATTTATCATTTACAGTGGTTCATATGTGAAGATTGCTTGGTAAGCTTTGCACCTCAACTTGGGGATCGTTCTAGATGTGTATTTTGATGATTTCACTTTGTATATCTTTTAAGCCTTGGGGAAGCTCTTTCTTCCTTTGATTAACTCACAGAACATCCCCAAGGGAAGAGAGGACGGAGCCGTATGCTTGGCTGTGGTTTCTTTGCCTAGAGGTTACTTAAAAGCATTGCTTTTGTGCTTTTCTATTCTGCCATGGGAAACGATGCCCTTCGAGTGACAGGACCCCTTGAATGATCAGTCCTGTACTCCATTTGAGAAGGGGATGTTGCTGCTTATCACTGACTTTTGCATTTAAATAAAATGAACAGTTAAAGCAAAGAGAAGGGAAAAGCCGTGTCCCAGACCTTGGATCGATTTCGAATGCATTCATGGCAAGCACAAAGCTTGGCAGTAGGATGCTACTTGTGTAGAAGTTACTTTGCAAAATGTGGTCCAAGGAATGTGACACTTGCACAAATAAGCTTTTCCCTTTCTGCACAGGGCTATATTTGTGAAATATTATGCATCATTAACTTCTATGATGACATTAATTTATAACCCAGCAAGAATGAACACTATGCAAGGCATTCACTTGTCTAGTAGGCTGTTACAACTACAAATTTTCTTCAGTGTTTCATGTCCTAACATGTATTACCCTTTCTGTTGGCTGTCGAGTTGTAGACATAGTGATACAGTATGACAGATAAGACTTGGGGATTTCAAGCCATTTTTAAGTTACAGAAGCTGTTTTTTCTTTTTTCCTCAGTGCTGGAGCCAGGGGAGTCTGTGTCACAGTAGGAGGCTCTCAGTGTGACTGGGAGTCTGTTTTATTTTTATAGTTCTGTTGGTCTGAAGTTTTTCTTAACATTAGATGGTTGAAATAAGAAAATGCTTATGTTTGAGATGTGCTGTTTGGCAGACCGTTCTGCTGAATAACCCAAGAACTGATTGTTGTACCAAGTTTCAAGATAGAAAAGATGGTGTGCAATGTAATTGACAAAATTAAGTGTAAAAAAAAAAAGTGAATTAATTGCATAGCAATTTGGAATATATCTTTTAAGTTTGAGAATGATGGGATAGTTACTAATTTGCATATTGCAAAAGGCTTCACTTGGTTATTGTTTTCACAGGAAGTGATTAGATTTTTTTCTCCTTCATCTCTGTTTATCTATGGTTGCATTTCTGATGCATGGTCTTTGACCAGTCGCACAAATCACTGTCATGAAGACAGATAAGGTTTTAATTAGATCTAAGGAGAACTGGTGAGATGGTCTGCTGATAGTATATGAACATTTTAAAACCTTCTGTATTGCTGTTGCCTTAGCTCCTAGAACTCCCTGTTGATAGGTTACTTAGTATGCAGGGGGTCCACTGGATTAAATTACTAGAAGTGCCCATTCATCTGGAGACACCCCCCAGTGAATTGTTGAGCTGTTCATTTTGCCTGTGCACTGGTCGGCATAAAAATGTTTTGTTCTGGTGCCAGCACCATAATTGCCCCTGATTTCCATAAGGTGGTTACACGCAGCAGTGCAGGTTTGATCTGCAGTTAAGCTTTTTATGTAGGCAGAGCATGCTGTTGTTGTTCGAGCCATCTCTGAGGGCTGGAGATCTGCACACACCAGGGTGTGGAAACGAGTGGTTCTGAGCCTGAAGGCATTTGGAACTCCATCTGTGAGAGGTAGTCTGTCATTCAAGAATCAAAAAAATCCTGAATCCCTAAAGCAGTGTAAGAATTGCAGCTCTTTTCCCGTGGTGGTGCTGTGGGATGTCATTCATTCTGCAAAAGAAGATCAATCATGGATCCTGTTAACTGGGGAGATGGAACCCACTGTTTCTCAAAGGCAAGAAGGGTCTAAAATAACCTCTAGCTCACCAGAATAAAGTAGATGAGGTTCTTGGATAAAGTATTATACTGAAGTATGAAGGTATCAGTAAGTTATTTGGAATGTGCTATATTTAGGGCATGAATTTACAGTTTTGTGCAGTTCATGATCCCAAGTGTGTGCTGAGTAGAACTAATCTCTTGCACAGTGCCAGACAGTGCCTGTTTTAGCAAATAATTTAATTCAAAACCTCTTTAGAATGTCAGCCGTCGGAGTCAAAGCCTGTAATGTATCTTGGAGATAGTGTTTGAGAAGAATGAATTAATGTCTTCACTGTATGGAGTCTGAAGTTTGAACAGTAGTTTAGGGAGAACTAATTTCCAGCCTGTTATTTGAGAAACTGTATTTGAACATAAATTGTTTCTTGTTCTTAGCTTGTTGGTACATGGCAGACAAAGTAACTGCAGCTGCTTCTTCTGTGCTTGAAAGCAGTGAAAGCAAACAGGAAAAAAGCCAGTGTGCTTCTGGTACCTACAGCTCAGCCTTTACTTAAACACAAGGGCCCCAGAATTCTTACTCTGGATGTTATGGAAGGAACCATATTTATCCCTACCTGTTGTTTCACCAGTGGGAATTAAGTACTGCTGTTTGGTTTACCCAAGGGCTCCAGCTGGTCTAGTTGTATTGCATATGCTTATCAAGGCATTTGCTTCAACCATTCTGGCATGTGCTCTCCAGCGTGGTGCCTCACAGCTTGGATTGCCCCGTGCTCTCATCATAGCACTTTCTGAACTGTCCTCTTTTGAATGAGGACATCTCAGTGTCTTTATTTTTTCCCCCTCTCATCTGCTTGTTTACGGCCTTCTTATTTGTCAATATCCACCCTCACTGTGTGTGGAAATGGTCATATGAAAACATGCTGTTTGGACAAGTTTTGTGATAAAAAGAAAAATCCTGCCCCGCAGAAACTGTAAAGGTTTTGAAATATGACCTGGCACCTGATGCTGACTGGAAGGTTGGTTACGACAACACTGGGCTGCGAGGAATGACGCCAGTGTGGGCGTTGAAGGTTAGGGACAAGCAGAATTTGTTTTGGCCCACAGAACCAAAGAGCTGGAGTTACTACACAACCCTTAGCTTACCTGCTGTGCCTAGGTGCAATAATTTAGATTTCAAAACTGTTTCAAAAGATCTGCTGAGCAAGTGTGTTAAATGTTTGGTGTGTTGTGAACAGTTTTGCTTTTCCTTTGTGTTGAGCAGCAGGCCAGGCTCTCTCCCTACCTCCCGTATAAGTTAAATGCATCATTTCACAGAGCAGAAAATGAGAGATATGGCTATTGTGGTACATTTCTTCATGGCTGATTGCTCTTTTAGATGAATAATTGGCAGCACGCTCGCTATTGGAATCCTACATGCACATGTTAAGTGACATTTAGTCTGAGATTTAACATTTAGTCAGAACTAACAAAATGTTCAGTCCTTTAGCTGATAGGAGCTGAACGCGTTCGAAGCTGCAGCTGTGATGAACTCACCAAGCAAATCAAGAATATCTGTAATACAGTGAGAAACTTGATCTGGGCCAGTCCTTCTTCACTAAATCATGAGAACTTTTGCCAAATGTATTTAATGTTCCAGAAAAAAGAAGAGTGTATTCCTGGCCAAAAAACAAACCAAAACCAAACCAAACCAAAACCAGCAAAACCAAAAATACCCCAAACCAACCAAAAAAAAACCCACCAAAACCAAGAAAAGATCCCCAAATATAGCACGAATTACCATATCAGAACATTAATCAGATAGTAGCAGTGCACAAGCTGTCAGATTAACTCTCATGCCCTTGGGACTCTGATCATAAACTGCAGCTAAACAGAATTTACAAGACTATTTATTTGCTGCAGTTTCTACCTTGGCAGCTCACTAAAAGCTCCTTGCAGACTTTCACCTTGTTCTAAAGGAGGACTTCCTAACCAAAAAGAAATCTAGGGTATGTTTCTGCCAATATGCTCGAGTTCTAGCAACAGCTGTCAGAAATAACCAGAGATGTTTTGACTTCTTTTTTCAATTAATGTCTTTTAAATGGAACTACGGTGCTGAGCCTGTGATTTGGGTTGGAACTTCACATCCCCTCAGACAGCTAGTGGAAGTCTGGGATTAAAATGCAGCAAGTTTTGGCAAGTATGATGCCCTTTAATCTCTTCCTATGAGGTTTATCTGTTAGGAAAAGATTTTACAATTCTGAAAGCTATTAACCTTTGCCATCTTTTACTTCAACTTGCAAGTAAACCCCAGATTCAGAATAAGAAAGAGCAAAAAGTAGGTTTTTGTTAAGAAAATTTTAAGCAACAAAGCAAGGCATGCTGGACAAAACTATTCTGTAATTGCTGCAGCACAATTTACCTTTGTTTTGCTTGATTATTTTTGTAGATAGATGTGTAGACCAGAGCAACTCCAGCAATTTTATGATCTGTCTATCAATGTAATTTTTGAAAGCTTTGTTACCTGTTTCAAGAAGCAATTTGGAATAGCTTGCTAGGTCAGATTTATTCCTGCACATGCTGGTTTACTAATCTTTATATTTTTGAGCACTTTGCTCTGCTTAGCAAGTCAACAGAAATAACAAGTCTAGGTAATGAAAATAAGGATAGCTTTAATTTTCAGCAAAGTAATTTAGAAGGGGAAAATGGATCTACAAAATTGACTTGTGTTTTCTGAATGTATTCCCAAAATAGAGATCACATTCCCAGCCAGGCTGGTCAAGGACTGTAATGCAAAATTTGAGCAACTGTGAAGGGATGACCAACTTCAGCTGTTTTGAACTAAAGCTTGCATTGGTGGGTTATTGAAAAATGTTTGGTTAGGAGAGGAGGTTGGGACAGGGAGCTTGTACCAGTATTGTACAAAATACTACTTTTGCTATGTGAATTAGATGGGACTTTTTACCAGTCGGGGAAAATTGCTGTGAAATTCATAATCTGCTCTGCTGACTTAATAAAAAAGGATTATCTAAGCTACAGTAAGGAAACACTCTACATCTAATAATGATTTTAGCCCAGTGACTTGTTTGATTATTTTTAATCAAGAATATCAGTCAAAAAAAGATGCCATTTGAGGGAAATCTAGCGTAGTCTGTAGGAATGAATGACTTCAAACAGGTGAGGGCTAATACAACAGGCCAAATCATCAGCTCTGTGTTTCTGAAGAGAGCAGTTTCATTTGAAAGGACTTTGTTTCCAAGGGAATCCAGAAAACACATTCTCTTAGTTCTGTAATGAATAAAAGTCTGTCATGAGCTGAGCATTACATACTGCCATAAGCTGCTGGTTTTGTACAGTGCGTGTTGTGTAGTGGAGGCACTGACGCTGTGGAACATCTATTTCTGATTCATGGGATTGCTATGTTCGGGTGGAAATCCACTAGCTGAGCTTCTTTCTTGTTGCTGGAGAATGGGCAGTTTCCATGCTTCTCAGCTGTGTGACTCTTCTACATGTCACAGTTGTCCTTTAAGCGATCCTCGCTTGGTAGAATTTTCAGTCCGATAAATTGGGATCTCGGAGTTGCTGTTTGGCATCCTTAGGGTTCCTGAAAGAGAGTTGAGTTTCTCCCGTGGAAGGTGCTGTGACAAAGGAACAACGAATCAACATTTATCATTATTTATTTACTGTAATTTACAGAGCAAGTTATTACCTTTTTTTTTTCGCTTTTATGTTTGGACTTGGGTTTTGAGGCGTTTATAGGATTGCAAACTCTTGTTCCTGTTGGCCACAGCAGTTAGAGAAACATGAAACAATTGTCTCTTCCAAAGCTGCTGCTTTAATATTCTATATTGGTTGGAGTTTGCCTTTCATTCCCAACAGAATTGACTAATGTTCCTAGAAACTTGCTTTCTTTAAAGCTCATTTCCAAATATAAACAAATCTGTAACGTGCTTGATATTCTGAGCTGGAAAGAACCTCAAATGTTTTTCAGTAACACAGACAAGAGCAGCTAAACTAAATAGTTCTGGAAAGTGAAACAGCCCAATACAATCTTGAATTAACCTTAAAAAATCTGGTTCATCTTGAACTGTATTTACTGCAGTTATCTCTAGTGGATATCTGTAGTGGTGATGGATGGATGGAAAGTAGCTTTAGTGGGCTGTGCTGTCCATGTGCACCACACTCTGTGTGGCATTTAGGGCAGTTGGTTTCCAGAGCCCTTGGGCCTGTTTTATTTTTCTTTTTAAAGCTTCCTAAGCTGACCTGGTTGTGAGCCCTTGACAATGGCACTCCTGTGGTAGTTCTTGCCAGTGTGGTCAAATCGAACATGTGCTGAAGTTTTAATGCCAATACTGAGAAAGGTGGCTGAGTTCACAGAGTGTTTTTGCCATGCAGTGTTCCTCTGGACTACTTTTTTTTCTGACACTAGTTAGCAGGATGCAGTCAGACTGTCTCCAGTTGCACTTCCAACTGGGACACGTGCCTGGCCTTGTCCGGGATGCCATCTCCCTCTTCTCCTTCACCTGTCTTCAAAACAGATTTTCCCCCAAACCATCAACCTCGGTTTATTTTT
Organism: Chloroceryle aenea; assembly: GCA_013399075.1. Lineage (NCBI taxonomy): Eukaryota > Metazoa > Chordata > Aves > Coraciiformes > Cerylidae > Chloroceryle > Chloroceryle aenea. The sequence continues at coordinate 718,070 of VWZY01008421.1, forward strand.
AAAGTGAAAGGGGGGTGACATATGTAACTAAGAACATTGTCCTGTTTATTGTATACTTGCCTCACGTTTCCTTCTAGTTCTCTTTGTGTTCTTCCCTTTAAGTCTTACTCAATTAGCTTAGAGGGAAAAATGCTTCTACTTTGTAAAAGATTTCTTCTGAGTGTCTTCACAAGGCAGAACAAAACTGTGCAGGTGATTGTGGAAAACAGTGGTTGTTGGCATAGACAGGCTCTTTCTTCCTTCACACAAAGTAAATATTTGTAAAAAAAGAGGAATGTTTTTGTTACAGTCGGGTTTAAGCACAGACGTTTTTACTGCGTTTTTGTGGAGCGTGTAGATAATTTACAGCAGAAGTTATCTAATCTGTCTTTCAGTAACTTTTACCCAGTTACAAGAGAGTGAATTCAGGTTGCAACTGGGTCAGAGGAGGTCAGTGCTTTGGAAAGTCTCAGTAGGGCTGTGGTAACAAATCACACCTTTGCCATAAGGCATTCAGGTCTCGGGCAGGGACACACTTCTGCCGGTGACTCTCTGAGGGAGATACTTTACAGAAGTATGCATGATTCCTGAATTAATTATCCTACAAAAGAGCATTTGGGAATCAGTTTATTCCAGACAGTTAACAGCTCTGTGATTTCTGACTGACCTTTGGCAGAACCAAAGCTTCTTTTACCCAGAAGCAGGGAACGTAACTTTGGAATTCCTCCTTAGACTGGCTGTCGTGGCCAGATTATCCTGCTTGCAGTTTGTAATTGTGTCTGGTGTATTTGTGACTAAATATTACTGTCCCATCAGTGACAGATCCCAGTGATGTCTGAGAGCAGCAGTTTATTTATTTGTAAGAGCTCTTAACACAGAGGATGTGCTGACAGAGCAGACCAAGGCAGTTGAAAACTAAGGGAGCACCATACAGTGAAAATGGGTGGGTTTCACTCTATGCTGGTTTTCAAATCACATCTTTAATCTTCCAAATATGGCCTGGTGATTTTTTTAAATATACAAATGCTTTTGAAAACATGAAATAATTAATGGTGGACAATGTACATCTCTTCTGCCCTCTAAAGCAGTGACTTTAACTTGAGGTTACACTTGGTTAATGCAGGTACTGAAGGCTTTGTATTGTCACGTTCTTACATGGAATTTTTTTCTCCTTCTCTTTTAGGAAATGCCCAATTCTGTCTTTTTGGTAATGGAGGTATGTGTTACCATATACATTTCTTTCTGGATGACTTTAAAGATGAATTTTAGACAAAACTCCTTTGCCAAGCAGCAAGATAACAATGACTTGTTAAAGCAAGCAATGCTGAAAACTGTGTATAACTAGATTTATCATTAGGGTTTGTTCCATAAATTATTCAGCTTCTTTTTATGATACTGTAAGTATTGATGAAGTGTCACACTTCATATTATTAATTACAAATAATTGACAAAACCATTTTAAGTCATAGGCTGGAAAGGATCTTCTAATTTTTGTGAAAAGATTAGAGAGTAAAAATTATCTAGCAAGTATTTCAGTGCTTGTGTTTTGAATAAAACCCTTTCTTTTTAACAGTACTGCAATGGTGGGGATTTGGCAGATTACTTGCAAGGTAACTAATTATTGTATTTCCATGTTAAGAAGATACTGCATTACATGTTCCTGTTCTGTATTGCTGTAATCCACTGGTGTTTTCCTGAGATTTTTTTGCTTGTGGTTTAAATACTTCTCTGATCATGGAATGTAATTGCAAACAAGATTTTGAGCAGAGATGTTAATCTTGATAATATTCCTCTACTTGCCTTTGTATCTCAGTATGTTGAAGGAACCTTTTTGTGAACAGCTATTGTTATGGTAACTGTGTGTATTAAAAGCCTAATTCACTTCCCATTAAAATCATTGGAAAGACTCATACAGAACAATCCAGCTCCTGTGTTCAGTACTTTCTCAGACTGCAGAATGAGATAATACCTTATGAAGAGACTTTCAAAAATACATCTTTTTTCCCTTCAAATTGAATTTTATCATGGATGAAGTTATCTGCATCCCCATAAATAATGTCTTTTTAGCAAGTTTAGGGTTTAATGGTGATTGAGAAGTTTTATCATTGCTGTGCTACCAAGTTGAATAAACTCCTGTAAGGATGGATAATTTGGAGTGCTGTAGCTAGTGTAGAACTATGGAAATGTATACATTGTTGGGAGTGGATGTTTGTAGAGAAATACTGCAGTTTGCATTGTTCTGAATGTAATTCACTAGGATTTGATTGTTGTTTTCAGAGTCGATCACTGTGAAGTTTACTGCTTTTTGCTCAAAGATAATGCTGGTTATTTTCTCATCTTCTCACGTGTGTGTTATTTCCAGCTAAAGGCACTCTTAGTGAAGACACCATCCGAGTGTTCCTCCAGCAGATTGCAGCAGCTATGCGTATTCTGCACAGTAAAGGAATCATTCATAGGGATCTTAAACCACAGAATATTTTATTGTCTTACGCCAGTCGTAGGAAGTCAAGTGTCAGTGGCATACGCATCAAAATAGGTAAACATCCTGTTCTCTGATCTAAATATAAATCACCATTGTTGGATTGCTTCCCTGCTCAAAGTGGCTTTGTAGTTAAAGCACAGAGGGTGTGCTGGGTTTGGTGTGTATTAAATTGATGCAAATCAGGCAGTAAGTCTAGAATGATGAGCTTTATGCTGTAATGCAGATTCACAGTATAAAAAAGACTGAGTAATAAAGACCTTTCTGATTAAATCTGACAGAAAAAGAAACCTATTTAGCTGGTGTTTCTAGTATTAAAACTATTTTAATTAGACATAAATTTGTAACCTCTGAAACTTCAAGTAGCCTTTAGCCCATTTCAAATCTGTGTGCATGTGAGACTCCAGTTGCAGTTCCAGATGGGTTTTTCTGTTTTTTTGGTAGACCCTCCTAAGGGTTATTTGAGAAGTTTAGAAATGTAGGTTATGACCTATTTTTGGCAGAAGGAGATTTGGCATTGTAACTGGGATTGTCAACTGTTCAGGTTACTACCAGACTCCTCTCTGGAGAACGCTTCAGAAATTTTAATCTCTTGTTGTCTGTTAAGTGCCCATTAAAAATATCTTTTTTATTAAACAAGTTTCTTTTCTTTGCTTTTGCTCAACCAAAATCTGAGATCTGTTTCAACTTATTCTTATCTTCTAAACAGCACCCCCGAGACAAAGCTGCTTCTCTTGCTGCCCTTGATAATTTCAGCTGCTTTTGCCTGCATGGAAAATGCAAGAATCTGAAACTTGGATTCTTAAATTTCTACCTGATGTGATTTTACTGAAGCAGATTGTATATTCATCACTCTTAATGAAGCATTTATATTTAGCCACTGACTTTAATCCTTCCCTGCTGACGCCAGACAGCACGCTCTGCAGCTGGTAGAAGGCTGAGCAGCAGTCTGTGCAAATGATGCCACTGCTGCTTCTTGGCTTGCTTTTTGGATGATAACACGTGATTCTTGCTGCATAACAGATATTTTACTATTCCATGTAGATGTCTATATATTATACCTGCTTTTTTTTAACTCCCTAACTGGTAATCGTATCATATTTCAGTGAGAGATCATTTCTTGACTTGAAATGTTTGAAAATTATCTTTCTTTTCCATTGACAAATATATTTCTTTACATAGCTGACTTTGGTTTTGCTCGTTATCTGCATAGCAACATGATGGCTGCAACTCTGTGTGGTTCCCCTATGTATATGGTAAGTGACAGTGTACTTCAGAATATGGGGCTTATCTCAAACATTACTCTGCCAGAACCAAATCATTTGCTACTTCCAGACTGGGGGATGCCTGATGCTGCTTCAGAAATATTAGGGGCAGCGTGCAGTTCACCTTGCCATAGTTTTACTTTTTTTTCTTGTGATTTGGAGATCCTGATTGGTAAAATCAGAAAATCAGGGAGACATTGAACATTTCTTAGTGCTGTGAGGAGGAAAAAATCTTAGAGAATGAAAAGTCAATATATCTTAGTGTTAATTTTTTGGCAAAGTAGTTTCATTCCCACTTATATACATTTTTTTCCCCCTGAATTAGGGCATTATCTCCTTCCTGGTTTCTAAGAAAATAGTGACCAAATACAGGCTAGAAGAGCTTTGCACTAGTAATTAAAAAAACCCTACTTGATATTTTCCTTATGGTTATTTAATGTATTCTCTCATATGTAGGGTTGCTTTTGTCTGTTGGGGTTGTTTGGGTTTGGTCTGTTTTGTTTTGTTTATAAATAAAACAACAATTTGGAGCTAATTGCCATTAATTTTTACTAAGTAGTGTGGTAGTCAGTTGAGCACAGACCTGTCTGCCTTTGGCACTACTGCTACTGTACTGTATCTTTATAAGAAGATCAGTTTGCTTTCCTTTGTGGGTTGTTTTTTTTAATGTATAAAACAGTGGTAATTATATTCCTTATGAAAAGCTTGGTTATTTATCCCCAAGGAGTACTGCATAAACTGAGTAAATAACAATTAGCACTTACTCCCAGACATGCTGCTCACTAGATAGTTTCTACAGAACATCAACATCTCTAGTTTCTGTGCTTTTGAAATGTAGCTTTCACTTAGATAGAATTGTTACCTTTCCAGTCATGTGGTGCAGATTAAAATGTTAATTTTTGTCTTACAGTAAAGTGGTCTCTGTTAGTACTGCTGTGACAGAACTACTGTAGAATTTGTATTGCTCTGGCTTTGCTTTTTTTTCCCCTTCTGAGATTTTGCCATTTTTCCAGGCCCCTGAAGTGATTATGTCTCAACACTATGATGCTAAAGCAGACCTGTGGAGCATAGGAACTGTGATTTATCAATGTCTTGTTGGAAAACCACCTTTCCAGGTAACACTTTATTTCCTTTTCATTCTTCTTAATCTAATGGAAATTGCTAGAGTTTCATTCCAGTCATGAGAACAGAAGTAAGCAGTGATGTCTGAGTGTAGTGTTGATGCTTCAAAGGCCAGATCACTTGAGAGTACCAAGGGAGAGAAGTTGCTTATACTTGGTCTGTGTGTTCAGTCCAAAGGAAGTATATAAGGATACTCACTACTGAAGTCACTGCTCTCCTTGGGGTTTTCTCCTTTAATGCCCATGTGCAAAAGCCTTCTTTCTGTGTATGTGTGCATAGGTACTAAAGCTATTTGCTCCATGAAACTGAGCTTTAACTAACGTACATTTCTATTTGACAGGCCAATAGTCCTCAAGATTTGAGAATGTTTTATGAAAAGAACAGGAATTTGATTCCTAGGTATGTCACCATGGCCCTTTCTTCACTTACCCTTGTTGATTAACACTTTTTCATCTTTGGGAATGCCTGGGATTCATGAAAATACTGATGCTGCTATCTTTCAAGGTCCCTTCCAACCCTAACATTCTGTGGTACCAGTGACTCATGTTACATATTGCCTTCACTGTACCTTGCTGAGTTGAAAGGGCCCTGTGCTAAGGCTACAGAGCATGTACAGTGAAGACTGAGGGACATGGCAGAATGCTGACTTCCTGAAATTTAATGTGCTATGCATTATTTAATACATGCTTTACATTTAATGCATGTTTTACTTCCTCTTGTGTGCAGCATTCCTAGGGAAACATCAGCTTATCTGGCTGACCTGCTGTTGGGTTTGCTTCAGAGAAACCAGAAAGACAGAATGGATTTTGGTATGTAACTTTTCCTTTTCCTTTTGCTGTCTTGACTTTCTTTGTAAGTTGTATTCGTGTGACCAGAATAATTGTCTTGATCTTTTGTCTGCAGTCAATTACATGAGAAATGAAGTGGGTTTTTTTCTTCTTGGTTATTGTAAGGAAGGCAGAGTAGCCAAAAGAATCATTAGGTAACTACTGTCTGTCAGTATTAAGTGATGCACATAAATTCTGACTTTGTCATTGAGTAGTGAAATATAAATTGGTTTAATTCTTTCAATTGCAGCCTCCCCCCACCAGTGTTAAGTGACATACCTTGAATTTCATGGCACAGTCTTACTTCCCTTACTTAAACTGGTATTTTGACATAAGACTGGGAGCAGACATCTCTCATTTCTGAGGGTAGTTGGTTGCAATAATGTGATGGAGAACTGGAAGAACTCACTGTGGAAGCAAAGTTGCTTTAAATAGTTTCTTTCCTGTCCTTTTCTCTTGTAGACTGCAGTTATTGTAACAGGATTAATGAGGGTGCAAACTCTGTACATTTGATTTCACCTTGAGAGCTTTATGTGTATCTGAGGGCAATGAGAGATGTGATGTTACATCAAAATTAGATTAATTTGCAAAGATTACTTCCTAGTATTGTGCTTAGGTACTTAGAGATGTAGGGACGACTTTATTTTACTCAACTATTTTCAGTGGGTTTTTTAATGTGCAAGAGTAGTAGAAACAACAGTTGTATTTCATCAGGTCTTCAAATTGTTAAACTCCTCAGTGACTGAAGTTTGCATTCTGTTGGATGTTATTGCAAGGTCTGTTTAGGGCTGCATTTTGCATTAGCTGGGAAGCTAAACCCAGTACAAACTGGGTACCCTCTGAACAAAAGTGAACTTGTTTGGCTCCAGTTTACTGCTGTTGGGATTTTTCTCTTTAGCTGGAGATCTTTGGTTGCAGACCATTGTTCTAACTTCTTAAGATTTGAAGGCCTCGGATTGGTGCTATTGAATCATTCAAAGTGGCTGCAACTGTTGCCTCTTCAAAATTAGTCAGGAGCAGAGTTTAGATTTGTGTGGGCTTTGTACTGGCTGGTCTGTTAATCACTCCAGTCTCAAAAAGCTAATGGAAACATACAGCATTTTTAAAAGACCACTGAAAAGTGAAATCTTGATTTGTTCTTGGCTGCATCTTGTATGTCATGTTACTTATGCTGGTTGTTTAAATTTGACAGAGCTATTTGTTATTTCAGTCTTATCATAGCTGCCAGGACATGTTCACCTTAAACTGAACAGTGAATTAAAGCTAACTTAGCTAAATAAAACTATTTCCTTCATTATTACTTTAGTTCAGTAGCAATGTGCTTCATGGCTGAGATTTGTTTTAACAAGAAGACAGGTGACCTATCAAGTTTAATCTAAGAATGGCAAGAAAGTCTAAACTTTAAAGTCTCTTCATGCTCTTTGTAGATAAGGCCTTGTTGTCACCACAGGCTATTAGCTCTTGAGCTGCTGAGATCCTAGTGTGAGTTGCAACCCAAAGTAAGACAGGCTCAGTTTTTGTTTTTGCTTATGAAACTTCCTCATTGCTCTTTATTTACGCATGAGAGCTCGTGTTTGATGCAACACTGAAATACACAGACTGACACATTCATCACATGTGGCCCTTGTGTATTTGTGATAAGGAGACTGTATTTGTCAGCCTGTGGAGAGAGGAGGATTCAAAAGGTGGTTTAGTTCTTTACTTGAAGCCCTACTCTCCTAAATACATTGATTTTTCATTTTCAATTCCTGCTCTGAGAAATACCAAACTTTTTTTTTAACAAATTAGAATTTAAAATCTCAATAGCAGCATAATTGAGGTGTTGCTCTACTGAGAACCAGGCTTGGGTTTTTGTGTGTGTATTTAACTGCTGTGTGTAAAAATGTAAGCACAAGTCAGATCCAGAAAAAAACCCTCATGATAATTGGGTAAAATATCCCACCCAAATGGTGGTGACAGTATTCAGAGGTCAGTATATAAATCTGTTTATGTAGAAGAGTTAATGCATCTCAAGTAAGGACTGTGAGTAATTGATTCCGTTGCGCACTCTGGGTGTGCCGGTCCCCACCGTTTCTTCAAACATGGGAAATACACAGTGGTGGTTGTGGGAGTGGGAGAATGCGTTTGTGCTTAGAAAGAAAAATAGAAAGCAGAATGGTAGTGATGAAAGTCATGTTTTCCTTGGCTGAGCCACTTCAAGGGCCTCAAAGGGGCTGCTCTGGAATGTGCTTAGCAAAGGGAGTGAAAGGGAGAGTGTATAACTGAGCCCAGTCGCCTGTTGTTAAAGTAAAAATAGCACTGGAAATCTTGTTGATCTTCCAGCAATATAAAGCAGAACAGCAGGTGTTGTACAAAAGCTCGAGAACACCTGATCCTCTTGTTGGAAGTTAATGATTACATTGTTCTTACGTTACAGCGAGCCTCCCTTCCTTATCAGGTCAGGGAAGAAAGTGCCGTTGAAGGAAGAGGAGATATTGCAAGCTTCAGATTCTTTCTTTTATTTTTTTCCTTGTTATTTGCTTAGGTCTGAGCAGCATTGTTTTCCCTCAACTGTTAGAACGTTAAAGTTCACAAAATTCAGCAGCTAGCTTCTACCAACTCTCAATTTCCCCTAACTAGCTGAAGGCTGCTTCTTGGAGAATAAACCTTTCCACATAAGCTGCTAGCCAGCTGGTAATGCTACATCAGTTAAATGCCTCTCAGCGTAACTGTTTGACAACAAAAGCAAAATTTTTCTATTGTAAGAGTAACAAATTAACCGAGGAAGTTGTTAAAGAAATTGTGCTTAATCCTGGTTTATGCTGTCAACCAGCTGCACAGTTTGTGTTCCTCTGTTGGGGAGTGGGAAGGAGAATGGCTGCTGCTCTGTTATGATTTTTTGGCCACCTCAGGAGTAGCATTAAAGGGTTCAAATATAAGAGTCAGTCCTTGGGAAAGGCAGAAATGAAAATGTTTTCAGTGTTTGATGTGGGAGATGCTCATCATTTTGGAGATCCAATAAAACCTGAGTTAGTACCATGTTGAACATAGAGAACACCATTCCATGATGAGTATAGGAAAGGTTCTTGTGTACATGATCCTGAAGTGTAGTTGTAAAATGTCCTGAAGTAATTCAGTCTGATTTGCCTTCCTGGCTGTTGTTTGAAGTTACTCAATTGATTTTTGTTTCCCTTCCAAATGCTATAGCAACGTATAACATAGAAGCTTTAATGTTTTATAACCTCTCCACCCTCTGTCTCTGAAATATTGATTCTGGGAAAGCAACCGTTTATCACCATCTGAAACACAGCCTATAAATTCTGTGCCATTATATATTTACTAACCATGGTGGTTGTTTCTTGTTCTATAGAAGCGTTTTTCAACCACCCTTTCCTGGATCATATTTCCACAGTCAAAAAATGTAAGTAGCTTTGGTTTTCCACTTATTTGTGTAAATGATGAATGTTGGGTGCTAGAACAGGGCGAGTTCTGCCAGATATCACATGCCAGATACCACACTGAGTGTTTACCAGACATTTTCCTTCATCTGACTGTTGTTGTGCTCTGTTGTGCGGCTGTGTTTTGAATCCTTTTTTGTATTATGCTAGTCTGAAACGTGATACTTATTTACTAGTTCCTTTGACATTACAAGTGAACTTAAATTACCCCTGTGTGTTTAAGGATGTGCTGTGCTTCGAAGTTGCATAAAGGTTTATGAATGAAAAACAGTGAGGAAATGAGTTTCTTTGAAATTCAGTGAAATTCAGCCTTTCAAAATCTTCATCCCGTTTTTTTCCACTTTATGTTTTTTCTCCTGTAGCTTGTCCTGTGCCAGTGCCCACGTACGCAGGCTCAGTCTCTGGCAGTTCCTGTGGTAGTTCTCCTTCATGCCGTTTTGCTTCTCCTCCTGTAAGTTCTCTGTTTTACAGAACAAGCTCTAGGAAATATTTTCTGCACTGTTTAGTCAAGAGTTACTGAATTTTAGATCTTTCAGTTCTTGAACAGTGTCAACTGTCATGTTTAAGAGCACAGAGCAAGGAATACTCCTGTCTTTTGCTAGAAGAACGGCATTTACATTTTGGTTCTCTTGCTCTTTTTGTACTTTGTGGGTTTTTTGCTGTTGTTCTTTTTTTGTTAAAGAAAAAAATACAGCTATCAAATGCTGGAGTAGCAAATCTTTAGATATATTAACATGGTTTGCAACACAATGAAGGTCACAGATAGTTTTTGACTTGGTCTTTTTGCTTATACCGACAGAAACTGGTGACCATTTTTGTGGTATTTGGAAGAGGTGTATTTGTATCATCAGGAATAATTGAATAAATTGCAATTGTTTGAATTCACAGCCTATTTAATATAGAACTGTCTAAATTGGCACTACTAGGTAATCCAGTATGGAAATTTCAAATACATTTTCTATTTCTAAGTAGTTAAATCTTGGTCCATTTTTTGGTTTTCTTTTTTTTCTTAAATACCCAAAGCTAGTGATGATTCTTCCTTTAGAAGCTTCATAGTTAAAGGGCAATTCTACATTCTCATTCACTGAATTTACAGTGTGGGGTTTTTTTTAAAAACATTCTTTTTTCAACCACCCCTCTCCAGTCTCTGCCAGACATGCAGCACATTCAAGAAGAAAATTTGTCTTCCCCTCCATTGGGTCCTCCCAACTATCTTCAAGTCTCTAAAGACTCTGCCAGTACCAGTAGCAAGAACTCCTCATGTGACACAGATGACTTTGTTCTTGTCCCGCACAATATCTCTTCAGACCACTCATGTAAGAACCTTCCTTATTTTTGGATTTTAAACATTTTCCACGTGTAGCATACCTTCATGTCACTCTTTGGCTCTCTTCTCTCTAAACGTGTCTCAATTAACATTGAAACTCCTTTCTTTAGTCTGACTAGTATCTGAAGGGAGACTGGTATGCCTGCGTGCACCATCTGGGACAGTTTCTCCTTCAGCTGGGTAGTCAGATATGCCAAAGATGCCAGGGTAATTTAAAGTCATGGAAAATATTGGGGTTTGGCAGCAGCAGGAAGGAGTCACTTGTAAACAACTGCTGAGCAGTCCAAGGATTGTCTTAGGGGAGGCATGCACATGATTACCTCCAGACTAACTGAACATTTATAGTCCGTGCCGTAGAGCTTTAGATTATAAAGAAATGGGGGTAAAAACATAAACAAAAAACCCCCAAATATTTAACATGAAAGGTAAGGCAGCAGATTGGATTTACACAAAAGGAAGACTTGGATGTAGCACATTGTCATTTTATGGCATTGTCCAAACCTGAATTGTCACTAAGAAGCTAGTCAGCTGATGTCTAACCAACGCCACCAACTCATGTTAAATACCTGACTAAATTAGTGCTTTGATCTCTGGAAGGTTTCTGTCACTTACAGTAGTAAGTTTCACAGTGCTGATCTGTTGTACTCTTGAACAACAGGTTTTATTTCAAAATGATTATAACTGGTATAGTGAAAAGCCCCACTTAGATGTTCATAGAAATTTTCAGAAATTATTATTTCTACAACAGTAATATTGGAGAATTATTACTCTTTTTTTTTAAGATTCTGCTTTATGATGTGGGTATTCAATGTGTTCTTGTGCTTGCTGTAGATGATATGCCATTGGGAGCAGCTGGCAGGCGAGCTTCGAGCGAGTTCTTGATGTGTGGAGGGTAGGTGTGCTGAGCTTTATCCAAAAGATAAATGTTCTAAAATCGATACTGCAGCTGTAGAGGGGTTGCTGGGGTTCTGGCAGGGATGGGTTTATATAAGCTGCCTGGGCTTTCTTAGAGTTTCCTATGCCAGGTTGAATTTAATATGAATATGTAAACAGATTGAATTCGGAAAGTTTTGCTGCCCAGTCAGTAGTTCTCTGCTGTGAAGACCTGTCTTTTGACAGTAGTTTTGGTTTTCACAGGCAGTCACCATTAACTATTTCTGGAAGCTCAGGAACTGTACAGAAACCATCCTCAGCCTCTTCTCGAAGTACTGCCTCTGGTACAACTAACAGGTGCGTGATGTAGGCTTAGTGTTTCCTCTCTTCTAAAAAGGTTCTCTGCTACTGTGGGTTTTGTTTTGGTTTGGGTCTTTTTGTAGTTGTGGATGGTTACTGGAAGCTGAACCAAAATAGACACTAGACCTGGTTGTTCCAGGCTCTCTGCACTTAATGCATTCTAATGGCTGATGGTTGCATAGCGAACTTCTGGCTCTGGTGCATCCCCAAGAGATTTCCTTGAGAAATGAGAGCATTCTTTTGTCTGTTCAAATTTTGAACTAGTTGAAAGCAGAAACTTCAGAGACAAAACTGAATTGTCCTTTCTGGTGTTATGAAGCAAAGCACGGTCTTCAGTGAGTCAAGATGCTGAATGCAGTATACATTTTAAGAAGTAGTTGTGAGAGATTAGGAATTTACAAAGCCCAGGTTGCTATGGATTTGTGTCTTGTGCCTGGTATCTGTGTGTGGCTTCTGTGCAAGCAATTTATGTGGATTTTGTGTTTGTATCTCACAAGATACTCAAGAAGCCAACTGAAAGAGCTAAACATGCAGCTTTTCCATCGGCAGGACTGTTAATAAGTGTTCTTTCTTTCCACATGGTTGCAGACTATTTTTTTGCTAGTTTGCAATAGAACTGATCGTCATCAGTGGTGCCTGGAATTATACTGGAAAAATAAAAAGCTTAATTGTGCTGGTTAACTACACATGTAATATCTGAACAGAAGGGTTAGATTTGTAATTTGAACAAGTAATGAATTTCAAAATGTTTTCAGTACAAACAGAAACAGGATGAATGGCTAAATGGGGAATGAAGCTGTTATGTTGGGTGTATTTTTGGCTTGTGCTAATACTACAGGGCTGCGAGTCAGCATTATGTGTTTAGAAATGCTTGTCACAAGAAAAGTTTGCTACTTTGTGCTGATCTTTGGGTGGTTTGTGAAATCTGCTGACACGGGCTATTGATCCAGCTTTAGCCTTACCTTTTATGTTCAAGGGCTGATAATGGAGATGGCCTGACTGTAAAGATCCATTTGCTCTGGATTGGCCATTTATGGTGTATTATAAATACATTGTAATTTCCTTTTTTAATTGGTGTCAGACAGCACAGTTTTTAAAGTTAGAGGTTTTATGAAAACATGCCAGTTAGGTTATCTGTACATTATTAACAGCTCAATGGTCTTGTAGTTAGAAACAGGCACCTACTGTTCACACTTCTGAGTGTTTGTATTCAAATAGTTTTATTTCATTATTGGCTGAGTGAATTCAGTAACTAACTGTCTGCTTGAGGCATGGTCTGAAGGAAGCAGAGTGTGTATCTGATGTTCTACAAGATGCTGCTTTTGAGTTTTGATTTTTATTTCCTGAGAAATGTTCTTTCATAGTGTGTGATTTTTATTTGTTTGGGTTTGTTTGTTTGTTTGTTTTACAAAGGGTTATGCCCCATGAAAGTGTAATTTGATTTGATTTGATTGATTTTACTTGTTTTATATGCACTCATAGTTGTGCTCCTTTATGTCAAGTAGAGACAATTCTCAGGCTCCAGCCAGAATGGGTGGAATAGGTAGAGGCAGTTCACTCTTCTGTGGTTAATTGCTAATTTTGTGCTCTGGATCTCAGAAAAACAAGATTTGCATGCAGCTCTGCACACATCTGTATTGCGGATTTTGTAACCAGTAACGAACCACAGCAGACCTGAGCTTGCCTAACCAGGGTTTAGCTCTGGGCTGAGCTGGGGAGCCCAGCATTGCAACAGTTGTAGCAGGTTGCACGCTGCCTTTGCGTGCTTTCCACTTGTGAGACTGCCTTGTGTGGAAGTTTTCAGGCCTTCCACTGACTGTGTGCTCACAGCCAGCTTCCAGATTGCTCTGTAGTATCTCGAAACTGGATGGCAATAAAAGGACAAAGTTACTTTCTTGTGTGAAGGAAGTTCTGTGCATATTAGGAAGTAATATTTCATTTTCAGCGGTACCAAAGAGAAAAGGACAAATACAGTCAGAAACCCTGATTTGTGTTCAGCTGTAGCTGTGCAACAAAGTGCTGTATCTGCTTGTTTTCTGGAGCTTGTGGTAGAACTTATTTCACATTTCCTCCAAGAATTTCTAATCTTTCTCTGAAGAGGTGGTCAGTAAAGGACCCAATACTAAACTGTTTATCTTCCAGAAAGCTCATTTCTTTGGAAGTCTTTCCACTGAATCTGTCTTCCTTTAAAAGGGTTAGTAACTTGTGCTTTTGCAGTGGTTTCATTCCCTTATCAGACAGTACCTTGAGGTAAGCCAGGGCACTGACACTTCATTCAGCTGAACATGGGTCATGCTCGTATGCAGTTTGAGTCTGGAGGTTACTGTTCAGGTGTGTGGTTTCGGTCATTCTTTCAGGGCTTGGTTACATAACATGTTTTCCTTTTGCAAGTTCACGATGTCTCTTGGGATATCTCTGACTGTGCTTTAGCAGCTTTTGTACACATTCCAGCCCTGCTGCTGAACTTCCTGTTCTTAGCGCAGTGGGTTTTCCTAGAATGCTATTTTGAAGCGTCGTAAACAGCGCGAGCTGATTGGCAGAAAGTCGGAGGGATCTGTAGGTTGCCGCGATGCGTGACGAAGTGCTCCAGCTAGTACTGCACTCCCAGCTCAGTCTGATACTAGCCAGTGTAAGAAAGGTACTTGGTAACAAACAGTTCTGATCTTCCTCTCTTGAGTGTTAAGAGCTAGGCTAGGGCAAGCTAAGCTCATGCTGCAGGCAGGGAGTGCAGAAGCAGTTTATTTGCCTGTTTCCTAGATTTTCTTGAAATTTCCCCAATGGTACAATTCAGAGAGAGACCTGTCTACCTGTATTCAGCTCCTGTCTCCATAATTTCCAACTTCAGGCACTGTCAGCCATCAGTATCCCCCCGCAGCGAAACGGCACCTATCCCGGTTCCCACTCAGCTCCGGAATTACCAGCGCATAGAACAGAACCTCTCCACTACTGCCAGCCCCGTGTCAAACCCCCACGGATCACCAAGGTGAGATTTTTATTTTTAAACTTTTCTTTCTCGGTTCTAGTTTTCGGTTGTACCCTGACAGGTGTCAGTGCTTTCTTGCTGATGTCATCTTTTTTCTGCACAAAAACATGCTAAAGAGACATTTTAGTGATAACGAGTAATAGTCCTTCACAGTCTCAAGATTGTTTGATGGCCACTTGAAATCTTTACAAAAAAACAAAATGAGTTTGTACTTTCACTCAAATAGAACCCAAGAAGGTAAAAAGATGAAGTCTTGCCTTTTTTGTTTGTTTTAATTCCTCTTTGTGTATTATATGGCATTACATCATGAACTAGAAAGTCAGTAATAAGTTATATTTTGTCTTCACACACACAGTGATGAGATGAATGGCTTGTTTTGTAGAATATCAAGGAAACAATTTTTGGCATGTTAGTTAACCAGCTTGTCCTATTATAAAGCTCTAGTGTGCCAGCCATTCTCTGCCTGTGGTCTACAGGGTAAGGATGGTGAACTCTGGAGTTCTTTACAAGAACAAAGCCCATTTTTCTTGACTTTTTTTCAGGATTTCTGATTTTTAAAATAGCTGCTACACTTAGGGAAGGGCCTTTCCCACATTATCTGGTTTCAGTTATCTAACCAGTGTACCACACCAAAAATGAAAACTTTGTCACAATCTCGATGTAAAAATGGGCATTTCACTCGATTATCAAGTTGTTGGAAGATTAGGAATCCATGTATTAAGGGGTATCTGTTTTGATTTTCTCCAGTTAACAGGCCAAGTCAGGGTGAACAAAGAGAAGTCCATTTTGCTTGTTTTTGGTGTGGGAAACTTAGCTTAAGTTATTATCTTAATAAGCTTCATCATAGCTTTCTCTTTAAAGATCAGTAGTTTCTTTACTTGATGATTATTATTCTGTAGGGGATTCTGAAGCTCCTCTCAAGGAACCACCCTTACTATAGAGCGTGTAACCATTCTTTTCACCTTGGCAGAGCTGGAGTTGTGAGGCGCTCAAATACAAGTCCAATGGGCTTCATGAAGATGGGCTCCTGTTCCCCAGTACCAGCTGACACTGCACAGGGTGTCGGGCGCCGGCTATCCACAGGTTCTTCTAGACCATATTCTCCTTCACCACTAGGTAAGCCCATAAATTTTTAGCAGCTAGTGACAATTTATCTGGAACAGTAATTCAAAACACACGTTCTTGCTTGAAATGATCTTAAACCAAAATCTGCCCAACTTTGTCACATTTGCAGAAACAGTTTCTGTTAAGTGACTGACAGAAGTAAATGACCTAGGTTTTATTTTGCATTGCCTTCATTTTAGGTAAAATATAAAGTATAAATTCACATTTTCATTTTGTTTGCATAGTTGGAACCATACCTGAGCAGCTTGGACACTGCTGTTGTGGACAACTTCAAGGCCATGAATCAAGGAGTAGAAACTTCTCAGGTGAGTGACTTCAGACAATGCAACCAGTAATATTTTGGTGGAGCTTCTACAGTGTTTTGTGAAGGGGGAGGAGACCTGGCATGGTGTTAGTATGGGTTAGTAGAAGACACTGGGTACATGGTGCACCGAGTTTCAATAGAAACTCAGCCCAGTTGTGGCTGTACCAAGGCACCTTTCCCCTTAACTAATTCCCTACACGATAAGGACGTGACTGAAGTTTCTTTTTGTTAGGATAAAAAAGCAACTCTGATAATGGCTGCCTGTAAACAGGGATGGAAGTGGATGGATTATAATGAATGGTAGTAACTTGCTTCTCAGAATCTGGTTTTGATAGACCAGCTCTGTCATGGTGGTCCTCTGAAAAGGGAGGAAGAACTTCTAGTGTACAGTGTGCAGCACATTTTCGTCATTCCCTTGGGAAATAGCCTGGGATCTGATGTTAATGTTGCTAAGCATTCAGCAAGCTTTGCAAGTCAAAAATTATTCTGGCATGCCAGAAGGAGGGGAAAAAAATTCAGGGAGAAATAGGGCTTGGAGATGTTCTGAGACTGTTAAAGGTGGCACTGCAATGTCAGAAGGGTTGGGTGTAAGAATGTGCAATTCAGCAACACGTTCTTTAGCTCTGTGCACACTTGGGGTGCATTTTCTTCTTTATCTAAAACACCAGTTATTACTTTCTAAGGGGTGGTGTTAAAGTCACGTTGTGGGGTTTACCCCAATTTAAACACTTCCCAAAATCACCTGCTGATGATAGAGCCTGCATTTCTTGGAGGAGCCATATTTCAAATATCTGGAAGTGGTTTCATCCATATGAAATAAGTTCTATGATACATCTCAAAAATTGCCTTCATAATTGCCATGCCATTGACAGTCTCAACAAAAGACAAGGAATGAGGGAAATCTCAGATTTGAAATGGTCTTTTCTAAAAAAAAAACCAAAAAACCCACTCACCAAAACAAAACAAAACAAAAAGGGTATGTGCATGTGAAGAGAATACAAAGTAGTGGTTGCTTTTCTTGTTGCCTCTCTTCTTTGGATAGAATTCTGTAGGACTCTTGATGTAGTGGCTTTTGCCAGTGTCAAACTGACCATACTTGTAACATGCCACAGCACTTTTTATGGCTGTAAGGGTTTTTAATGTTGCATTTCTTCATGTTCCCTGCATTCTTTTCCTACTTGGCTTTAGTTCTTCATTTCAAATGACTGCAGTGGTATTTTTGTTTGTAAGATACCACAAGTTGCAGCAAGTCTGTTTCTTAGTGTTTAAATGGATATGGGAAGCTGTCTTTGCTTCTGGGTGAAGTGAGGTCATCTGTACTGAGATTTTTCTAAAGTCTGAAGATGTCTGTTGTAATGTAGCTTCTGAACTAATTGAGCTGTTCTTGCTGTCAGTGGCAGCAGAGGACAAACTTCTAATTCAGAATCCTTCTCTGTGGTGGCAGTGGCATTAGAACTGTGACCAGTGAGATTTAAGACTGGTTTCTGAAACGACAGGTGAGGATTGTCAATGTTCTGAGACAGAGGAGCAGAGGCATTTCAAAGCAGCAAATTCTTGTCTGGAAAGTTAATGAGAAATAGTCGGTCCCTCTGCTGGAGCTGCAGGCAGAGAGGCTGTTCTAAAGCACACTTTAATGGAGTGGAATGAAATCAAGATGAAGTAGCTCATATTCAGAATCTAACTAGCAAAAGCCTAGGCTTAAGAATGTTGAAAGATGTGTCTTAACAGCTGGGCAGGGTATTTTTGAGCATGCATTTAGGACATGGAGCCTATTTAAGGAGATTGTCTTGGTCAGCTCACAAAAATCTTATCAAATCTTATCTAGTTAGTATGGTTCAGTTTTGCACTTAAAAAAAAAATATTTATTTTTTATTAAAAATGTGCATGAAATCATCACTTCAGTCTCAGTTCTTTGAGGTTCCAAAACTGGCAATTTATCTGGGAAGTTGTGGCCATAAAGCTGAAGTCTTATGTGCTGTCTGTAACTTGGCACAGTTCCTCATCATGAGACATAACAATATGACAAGGAAGAGACCATTTCATCAAATTTCAGGTTCCTTATTTTGAAAGAGGAAGAGCATCTCTAGAGTAGGTGAGATGTCTGTAAGAGATGTTTCCCCACAGCCCTCTGTTTAAATAACTGCTTATAGCTCCTTTTCTATTTCCTTTAGGAGAACCTTTGCACACATCCTTGAATGTGGCCTTCCTTTCTACACAGTAATCTTTTGAAAAAGGTTCACTCTGACAGACTAAAAAGTAAATGACTGCCCAATGTAATGATCCCAAACTGCTCCTTCTGAATAATTTTGTTCTTTTTTGTACCTAATTTTCTTGCATAAGCCGTGAGCTGCCTTTTGTGCCTGCAAATGATGTTGTAACATACAAAACAAGTCATTAATTTGCAATGTCACATTCATGAACTTGTTTGGGGAATGTAATTCCAGTCCTTGAGAACCTCTATTCAACCGCGATTCTTGGCGGCTGCACTCGATATTTCAGTATTGGTTGTGCCATTCCAGCTGAATCCAACAACTTTATTTGTCTTGATGCAGGTTGCCAGAGGTACTGCAGCTGCCAGTACAGCTGTCTCCCTGAAATCTTGCCTATTTGGCAGCTCAGACGTCTCCTCAGTGTAATGTAGCCTTAGTACAAATAGCCAACAGGCTAAATCCATTATCCATCCCATCTAGTGAGCTGATGATCGAATGTAGCTCATGATATTTGCAGTCTCATCTCCTTTCAGCTTGATGTTGATCTGTGGCATTTGGGGTTTCATCGATACATTTTCCAAGCGCTGCAAGTAGAACTTTATTTCACAGGTTTCCATCCCCACAGGTTCTCCGGTACCACCATCCCAGTCTCCACAGTCCCTTTTGATGGGAGCCAGGTTGCAGAGTGCTCCTACTCTCACAGATATCTACCAAAACAAGCAGAAGCTCCGAAAGCAGCATTCGGACCCAGTATGCCCATCCTATGCCGGGTACGGATACAGTCATTCTCCACAGCCAAGTAGGCCAGGTAGCCTGGGAACATCGCCTACCAAACACATGGGATCATCACCTAGGAGTTCAGACTGGCTGTTCAAAACTCCGTTACCAACGATCATTGGCTCTCCTACGAAGGTTTGTTAAGTTTGCTGCTCTCAGCAAAACGAGAAGCGGTAACACGCAGCCTGAAACCATTCCCACGAATATTTTTGGGTTCTGACTTTGCTTTTTGTGTGTTCTTGTTCTTGATTCTTAAAGGCAACAGCTCCTTTCAAAATACCAAAAACTCAAGCGTCCTCCAACTTGCTGGCCCTGGCTAATCGACAGGGCTCCGTAGATACCCCGCTGCAGCCTAAGGACATCACTGACCCAAGGGACTTTGCACACTTCCACTCGACCCAGGGGGGTGAAAAGCAGGCAGGAGAACAGCCCAGTAAAGCTGCATTTGGCAGGTGGGTGATGTAGGACTTAGAGGCTGTAGAGCTGGGTGGGTAACACAGAAGAACAACTTGCATTGCTCGCAGTGACTTGGAGGGGAAGAGCATGCAAAAAAGGGAGCTGGGAGGAGATGCTGAGGTTTGATGTATACAACAGAAACATTTTGTACTGTGTATAAATATAGCATGGACTTCCTGGAGTGCTTTGTGTTGCTGTCTAGTTCCCTTTTGTTTTGATTATCTTGAGACGGAATTTGATTGCCTCTGTGAACTCTGCTTAGTTTTTGCTTGAAAAATCTATATGACAAAATTTGCAAGATAAATTTTTAAAAGAAAAAGTTCTCTTTTTATGGTTAGCTCTGTTTCAGCAGGTCTGTGATGAGCAGTGAGCTTTCCAGACTTTCAGACTTCTGTTGAAAAATTCTCTGATACTAAGAATCTGAAAGTCACTCTTAGTTGCCTAACCCCAAGTTAGATAGGAAGGTCTTCCTGCTGCAGAACCTGGTTGTGAATTCATTTGTTTTTCTGTCTAGGTCTGTTAGTACTGGGAAGCTATCAGATCAACAGGTAAAGACTACCCTCGGTGGCCAGTTGTATCAAGGCAGTACAGACAGCCTCAATACAGAGCGACCGATGGATACAGGTGAGGAACAGGCTGGTGCATCCAGGCTGTCTTTATGGGCTGGGGTTTTTAGGGAGTGCCAGGTAGATACAATTCTGCTGCCAACATTGATAATTGGTTTGAATGATTTTTAGCCTCAGTACAGAAGCTTTGTGTTAATCTTTAAGGGGATGTGTTCCATTTATTTAGCACAGGTTTAAAAATAACTCAAACAGAAAAATATCTAATTCTGTGCTAAACACAGAAATATCTCAACTGCCTGTGCTGGGTGAAGGGAGCTGAGGGTTTTTTTTTGTTTGGTTGGTTGAGTTTTTTTTAATTTAATACAAGATTTGTGGCCATTCCATTTCCCACTTCCCCCTTGTTTTTCTGTGACAGTTTATGTGATTCTAGGTCCTTCTCTTTATTTACTCCTTCTCCTGCCTCACCACAAGTGGCCACCACCAGTTCTCACCTCGTTCTTGAGTGGGTGGAAAGAGTTCTGCAGACAGGGCTGGTCTGTAGCCTCCAGACCTGTCATGGTCTGCCTTTAGAATTTGTCTTTTGCTGCAGGACTGGTGTTGTCCTCAGGTTGTCAGAGAGCCTCTGTTGCTCATTTCTAGTTGAGGGTTCATTTCTAGAAGAGAGATGGAAATTAAAAAGATATGTATAGACTGCATCTTGACTCTTTGTGTATTGCCAAGCCTGTCCACTCAGATTGGATTGTTTGTGGTCAGAACTCCTAACTAGTCCAAGTCTTGGATCTACATCAAAGCCTGTTGTGTTGCAGTGTTCCAGTTCGCTGCACATAATTATTTCCTGCTATCATTATATATAATAGGAACCAACTTCCTGAAATTTTCTTTTCCAGCTCCAGCAGGGGCCTATGGAATTGCAATGGCACCTCCTTCCATGGGGAGTGGGGCAAGTTCTCGGGCTGTCATGTTTACTGTTGGGTCCCCTCCAAGCAGTGCCACCCCTCCTACCTGCACCCATATGGTCCTCAGAACAAGAACCACCTCAGGTAAGACTTCCCTGACAACTGTGGGCTGTTCTCAAATGCAGTATTTATCCTTGCCCACTGCTTGGGCCAGTTGCCCAATTACTGCCTTGCTCAGTAGGTCCTCTAGTCCATATAGTAAAAACTCTCTATAAAGTGGAGATTAGTATCGTCCAGCTTTTGCCTTTTCTCCCCTAAGGAGAGGGCCAGAGGTGTGCATTTCCAGCACAGCAGCATGTAACCTCCTGTGTGCACAGCTTTACTCCCCCACAGGGAGTAGAAGAGATCTCTGTGGCAAAAATGCAGAGGAAAAATCAGATTTCAGATTTTGCATATTTGCCTGCTGCTGTGCATTGTCCCAGAAGCACCACACGAGGGGTGTGAGCTGACTGCATGTTGGCACGCGTTGGCTATGCTACCAAGTACCAAAGATCTCAAGGTGAAGGCCTTCATCTGCTCAGGATGAGCAGGAGTCTGTGGCAGTGAACTGTAACGCAACCTTTGCTCTGTACTGTTGGGCTTTTTGCCTTAGAATCCTTGTCAGCCATTCCCCAGAATCCATGTTGATTATCAATCATCACTGTTTGTCATGGTGTAGCCTCTGCATTCTCTATGGAGTGATTCAAGGCACAATGAGGAGAGCCTCTCAAGAGTGAATCTGTGATGGCTACTCATTTGTCATTTGCTGTCGTCCGCAGCCCCAGCGCTGCGAGCTGGAACAACCGATTAGACTGAATATCTGTGTTATTTTTCTTGTAGTTGGATCAAACAGTTCTGGAGGGTCTCTCTGCTCTACTAGTGGCCGTGTATATATGGGCTCTCCTCCTGGTATTTATATGGGTTCCTCTCCTCCGGGAGCCGAGGCAGCTCCAAGTCTGAAGTACATGCCTTATGGTACTTCGCCTCCCAGCTTAGAGGGCTTTATCACTTTTGAAGCTCCAGAATTGCCTGAGGAAACTTTAATGGAGGTATAGCAAAAATCATTTTGTGTTTTATAATGTATAATGCTGCTAAAACAGAGACGTGATAAAAACAGGACTGCTCAGTGCACTTTGTAGTTTCCTCTTTGCTATCTCACATACTCCTTTTTAAGATGTTGAAAATATTCCTCTATCACTTGTGTGGACAGTTTCTCTTTGGTAGCTATTCCTGGCATTTCACGTGTTTGAATAGGTGACCAAAGGAACAGGACTGCTTTGTTCACCAGAGCCTTCCAAAGGGGCCTCTCTTTTAATGCCAAGTCTCTGGACATGGGTGCTGATGGTGGCAGTGTCCCTCTGGCCATTGTTATTTAACTGCTGCTTCACAGTCAGTGGATGACATTAAATCCTACTTGTGGGAAGAGTGTCCTATGTTGTTTTTTTTTTTAATGTGTGGACAAGTGACACTTTTAAGAACAGAAATTGGGGTGGTCTGTCACCAGAATGCTATCCTTGGAGTGTAAATTTCTCGAGACAGATTGCTGTTCTGTTTTCTCATTCACATCTTGCTGGAAGGTGTTTGGATTCCTATTGAATCTGTATGTTGTAACTTAAATGTTTGACAGTACACTGTATTCTTCCCACAGATAGAGTTTAAAATGTATTTAGACCTGCATTACTAATGAAATGATTATATAAATATTGCTAAGATACGTTTGATAAGTTTTGAAGGCTAACTTTTGAGTACAGACTATGCATGGAGTTTCTGCTCTAGTCTCCAAGAAGCAGCGAGTCGTTATCTCTAGTTGAAGTTGTTTACTTTAAATCATAAACTTTGGCACAGGCACCTTTTGACACAATATAGTTCTAGCTCTACATGTAGATTGGAGTGAAGCACATAAGTATGAAGCTTTAGATCTGGTAGGTATCAAGTCTGTTACATAATAAAAGCCAAATGTTCCCCCTGGCTTCTCATACAAGTGCCGAGCATACTTTTGGATTGCTGATAATATAAGTAGTAATACGTCCCACTTGTGATTCCTTTAGTTGCTCAGGTTTCAACAAACAAAGACCTCCATGTCCCAATTCCTTTGGCTTTGTTCAAAGACTCTCAAGTGTAAGCTACAGTATCTTGAAATCATTAACCAAGAGAGAATGAGTTAATATCTGCTGATCTGTCTGAAGCCATTGGTCCTGTAATCCCTACTGCTGGCTCTACTACAATGGGATTTCTGTATAGGACTGACATACCAAGAAATCCTCCACTGATTAACAAGAGGTTTAAGTGCACTTGTTTGCTTTATGGCTTATAGTGGTTAAACTGTTGTCATCTTTCCCTCTGACAGAGAGAACATACAGATACACTGCGTCACCTAAACATGATGCTGACATTTACAGAATGTGTTCTGGATCTGACAGCAGTCCGAGGAGGAAACCCAGACCTGTGCACTTCTGCAGTATCGCTGTACCAGATCCAGGAGAGCATAGTTGTTGATCAGATCAGCCAGCTGAGCAAAGAATGGGGGTAAGTATGCAGTCAAATAGATCAAGAGAATTAGTGAATATTGAATACGTTGAAAATAATTCGAACTATGCCTTTCTTTTTTTGGAAGTGGTTGTTTTACTCTACAGAATCTTTTGTAGGACTAAGTTTTTAACAACCAAAGACAGATCAGAAAGAGCAAAGGACAGAGACACAATTGCTTGCAGACAAATGAAAGAACAGCGTTCTCTGGCCTGCCATTTAAGTTGGGATAGTGGTGAGGAGTTGAGGCTTCAGGTGCAGCAGTGCCCTTGTAAGCCTGGAAATTTGTGTACCACCTTCTGTCAGATCTGAGCCCACTGCTGTCCTGTTGGCCAGGCTGAAGCAGTAGCACTGAGGTGGAGGTTGGGAAGGAGTGTCCAAATGTGACTCTTTTTCAGTGGAACCAGTGAGTGTTAATACAAAATCAAAAGTAAGGAGAAATACAGGAAGTTTGGAGTGGTGGGAAAGGGCAGTTCCACTTCCTGCCTTCTTCCTGAAAAAAAAACCCAAAACCAACCAAAAAGAAAACAAAACAAAAACCCTGCAAAGGATTTGCTTTTCACAGCTGACAATTCCAAGGGCATAGGAAATGCCACTGTGAGAAAAGTACACCCAGTCACTTGTGGTAAGACGTTGACCTCGGGCAGTCATTCCTCCCAAATAAGCATTCCTTTTTAAAACGTCTAGATTGAAGCAGTTTGTATTTGCTGCTGCAGCTACTAGCTGAGCAGATGTCCTCTCAACCCGTGACAGTGTTTGTGAAGGGAAGGGAGGGGTGGAGTTGCATTTTAAACATCTGTCTTCCTTTGCTGCTGCTGCTGGGTCCTGCATAGCACTGTGATTAAAAAGCAGAGTCTGCCTGTGGCTTGAATGTGCTCAAGAAAGGTGTTTTGATCATAATTACTTTTTTTTCTTGCCCTTTCCAGACAAGTAGAGCAGCTGGTGTTGTATATGAAAGCCGCCCAGTTACTAGCATCTTCTCTGCACCTTGCCAAAGCACAGGTCAAGTCGGGGAAACTGAACCCGTCCACTGCTGTTAAGCAAGGTAAGTGCAACCAACGTAATCTCATTTGCTGTGCTTGTGAATTTTCTTTGCTGACACATCGCTCAAAAAGCATAAATTGCAACATCTGTTTGTTTTCTTCTGTACAAGAGAATTGCAGATACGTACGATTGCACAATTCTGATAGTAAACAAAGATACAGCTACAAATTGGTAAAAAATGGGTGGGTATTAACTTGAAATGGAAATTATTTGATATATACCTAATTCGTAGAAGTGATGGAGTAAACAAACATTACAAGCAGAAATTTAAACAGATTGACTTTGCTAGAGCTGGGAAAAGCTGAACCTGGGCTGTGTTGTTGGTTGGTTTTGTTGTTTGTTGGGGTTTTTTTTTAAGGTCTCATTTCCTTTCTTCCATAAGTAAAAAGCCTCAATGAGAGATACAAATTCTGTATCGGCATGTGCAAGAAACTGACGGAAAAGCTGAACCGTTTCTTTTCGGACAAGCAAAGGTTCATTGATGAAATCAACAGTGTAACTGCAGAGAAACTCATCTACAGCTGTGCAGTAGAGATGGTAGGTCACTGCTCTTCCCTAAATGATAGGACATGGAGCTGAACTGCTCCCTTCTCCCGCACACCTCCTCTACCTAACCAGAAAACAGAACATAAGTTTCCAGAATTTGCTTTGAGGAAATTTTTGTTAGTCTTTCACTCTCTTTCCTGCCCTGCCTTAACTGTGGCTAAAGTTCCTGGCAGATACTGTTCCTCAGGGACATCTCCCCTACATCAGCACATTTGGTACATAAACAGTAGGAAATGACCTCTAGAGCTACACAGCCCTGCGTGCTGACGTCGCATCCAAAGCAGGGGAGCAACAGAAGTAGCTTCATCAATCTACCAGGTCAATTTGAAGATCAGCCTGTCCATACAAGGGAAAAATGGTAGCAAATATGTGGAAGATTTTTCATGTAATTAACAAACTTTTTATCTGACATGGAGCAGATGCAGTAACCATCCAGGAAACATAACTGCTTTTTTTGATGAGAGGGGAAGTCTTTTAAACATAGGTGTCACACAGAGGATACTGGCAAATATTGTGCTTAACCCTGATAATGGTGTCATCACACACAATTAATCTGTGTTCTTTGAGACAACGTAGGTGTAAGATCAAGCATATTTATTTCTATGTTGTTGTAACACGTAAGCACAAAAGATCAGAAAGTGCTTTTATAGTTTATATGTGCAGGATATCTTTAATTAATGCAGCACAGGTGCTGTTATCTCTCAAACTTCTTTTTGTTATCTTAGTTATAAAAACAGATCAGCTAAATTAAGGCTCACAACTACTTAATGATGCTTTTCTATCATTCATTTTAATTTTTTCATTTCATCACTTGCCTAATGCCATTTATGTAACTGAATCTCCTGACTGATTCCAGGTTCAGTCGGCAGCTCTGGATGAGATGTTCCAGCACACTGAGGATATCACATATCGATACCACAAAGCAGCCTTGCTGCTGGAAGGCCTGACTAAGATACTGCAAGACCCTGCAGATATAGAAAACGTACACAAGTGTAAGTTTGTGTTTGAATAATGAGAATACTGAAAATTACATGGTATTAATGGGTTGTGAAATAACCCTGAAGTCATCCCCTCTTTCTTACCTCTCTCTGCAGATAAATCTAGCATCGAGCGAAGGCTTTCTGCACTTTGCTACAGCACAGTGGCTGTGTATGAGCAGTAGGAACATCCCGAGGACCAGACGGTGTGAACATAAGGGACCACATCAGTGATACTGCACTTTTTTTCACTACAGCTTAATTGTTGTCCTTGTTCTGCCCCACGTGGAAGATGATTCTTACATTTCTGTGGTGACTACCAAAGAAACAGCAGCATATTCAAAGAGGAGAAATTCCAAAAGTACACTTGCCTTACTGATCCAGCAGCTCCTTTTTCTTCCTAGCAACAGAATTTAAAAGAATCTTTCTTCACGTTTCAAACTGATCCTTGTATGTGTGCTTTGAACTTGAATGATCAGGGGTTGTGTGTTTTCCCTCAAGAGGTTTATAGAGAGTGGATCCTTCTGCATCAGGTACAACAAGACATTTCCCTCAGAAGATTCCCTCAAAAGTTTGTGAAAAATATGTTTTAAGTTGCCAGTAAAACGTGGCAGAGTGAATTTGGGAAACCCTAACCATGTGCAAATGCTGTTTGAAGCTTTTGGGGCTAAGCTGGCTCGTATTGGAGCTCACGTGTTGTAAACACAGCTCAGCTTGTCCTGTGAAGGGATGGCGAGAGAGCGCTCGTTACACGGGGGAGAGGTGGTAATGGAAGAAACCAAGCTCCATCTGTCCAAAATCCCTAGGGGGTTTTCTGCTGATGTGGATACAATTTGATGATCTTCTTCCAAAATATTTTGTTTTGCACTAATTTACTAAAGCAACTGTATATTCATTTTTGGAGAACTATATATATATAAAAAAATAGTGAAAGAAGGCACAATGGACTTGGCTGAATTTCATTTCAGTGTACATAAAATTCTTTTCAGAATTTCAAATGTAGCTTCTAGAAGACTTTCAAACAAACTGTAAAAACTTGTATTCATGTGAACCTTCCATTTTATACCTATTTGTCTAATACTTGAGTAACTACTGCTCTGGACTTTCTCAGTAATAGCAATGTTGAGTTGCTGGTTGTTTGCTTTTTATCTAGATTTGGTTGCATCTTTTGTTGTGCATGCAATCTGTGCATTAATGCCTGCAGTCTCTAGGGGTGTAATGACAGTTCTCTGTAGTTTGTTTCTTGGGCAGTATTACAAGAAATACTGTAAACGAAAAGGTTCTGCCAGGAACCATGCAAAGCCAGAAAATAACGCTGGGGTTCGAGGCGCCGGGAAACTGATGTAGAGTATCTACATACAACGTGTGAAAAATCAGGACTATTTTGTATGCGTTTTGGGGGAGAGGTGGGAAGCTTCATTTAGCCTTATAGGCATTATCATTTCAAGTATGCCATGAGATCATCAGGACAGCGATTTGCAGAGTATTTAGGCAGATCAGCTTCTCTGGAAATGGTTCCTATACTTTATTTTTGGGACTTTTTTTTTCTTTGGTTACTCAACTGCTTGAATACTTGAATAAACCATTCTCCAGGACAAAAATCATTTTAATCCTCTTAAATGCAGTGGTCTGAACTCTTTGACAAAGTTGTACAGGGCTTACACATCAAAATACTGTTTCGGTGTTCGGATAACCCATGTGTTTCCTTTACTTTGACACAGTAATGTACTTTTTACCTTATTTATCTGTATGAAATTCCAACAGTTTAATTTGAAAGTGTTTGTTTATATAATGTTTGTATTTTTAGGTCTTTAATACGGTGTTTCTACCTCTCCTTTGTAATTGCATGCATTATTCTTGAAACTAGGTAATAACTCACTGAACTGTTGCGTAACAGCCTTTTTATTATGGCCTGTATAAATGTATATTAAGGTAAAAATAAATACTGACACTAGAAGTGTTTCTATGGTAAAACAAAGTTTCTCTGTCTATGACTAAAAGGCCAATGGTGTTTAAAAAAAAAAAAGCCAAAGCCAAACTCATCTGTACTGGTTAAACCAGTTGCTGACTGTTGCCCTCAAGCTGTTGGACATGCCACCAGGGCAGGCTGGGGCAACTTGCTCAAGTTCCTTATCTCTAGATACCCCTGGCACAAAGTGTCCCTGGGTTTGTTTTCCCTTGCTTTAGGAAAACTGTTTACCCTGCTTTTTGGTTTTTTGGTTGTGTTTTTTTTTAAAAAAAACTTGGATTTGGAAACAACTGTGGTAAGTAGGTTGCTGGGTCACACTCTGTTCTTTCAACAAGGTGCTTTATTTGTTGCCTCGAGCAAAGAGGAGCTGCCAGGGCAGCATACACAGAGCTAGTTAACAAAAACTGGCACTGAAGTTACAATTTCTCTCCAAACTTTAGGAAAAATAGACTTTGTCCACCTTGGAGGTGTAATATCCTCTTGCCAGCTGAGGCGTGCTGTGGTAGCTGGTATCAAACTTTTCCCAATTTATTATTTAACCCCCCCCTACTTGTGACAGGCACCTAAAGAGGATGAGGAAGGAGCGAGCAGGGAATGCTAACGATACGTCTGAACACAAGTCTAGGAGCAAAGCAAAAGCTTTAACACACAAGTCAAGGAGATAGGCTGCTTTTCCCAGGAACTAACTGGGTTTTGTTGGTTTTCTGTGGTTTTGTTGTTTGGTCGTTTTGTTTTTTTTTTTTTTTTCCCTCAGGATTCAAGCTCATTCTCCTTCCACTCTTGCCAGCAAGACTCCAGCTGCACAAACAGGAGGAGAAGAAAAGGGCTATTCTTGTTGGCCGTTTTCAGGAGGAGGAGACCAATGTTCATGGCCTGTCTTTCTGCATAAACTCATTCCACAAAGATCCTGAAGCTGTCCTCTGTCTTCAGCTCTGCACTGAACAGCAGGTGCTTGTTTCTACAAAAATACTTTTTTGTTTCTTCAGCCTTTTGAAAGATAGAACTTGAAAGGAGATGATTTATGTGCTGCTTTTCTAGTCCAGCTCTCTAGCATCTACTCAAGAGCTCCATGCTCCATACATGTTCCACTCTCCATAGTGTCAGCTGAGGAATCTAAAGCACATTGATATTGACATTTGCTTTTTATAAGCAAGAAGTTGATTTCTGAGCCCTTCCTCTGATACAGCGAATGAAATTAATTTACCTTGCAACTAAGATACTCCAAGTAGATACTAGTAGATATTCCAACTAAGATACTTTGAGAAGTGGTTTTCAGTTGGAGTGAGTTGTTCTGGGCCTGGTTACATTTTGCACAGTTGTTGCTACTTTCTTGTACAGCAGCACCATGGCTGGTGTTGCAGCGTTGTGCAGTGCACGGGCAGCTTCACCAAAGAGGGCAGCTTGCTCTTTTGGCTAGAGCAAGTAAAGGTGGTGGCCACTGCTTTCAAAGCTTGCTGAGGCTTTGAAATTCAGACTGGGTGGCTTGTGGCCTGACTGGTGATCCACCTCCTTTTTGACTCTTGCTTTCTCTCCTGTTTTTTTTGAGTGGGGTCTATTATTTATTTAATTAATTATTTTTGACCCTTTGACTTTTTTGTCTGCTCTGAACTCTTCTTGCTGCTATCTTTGACTGTCCAGGATGCCTTTAAGTATTTAAGCAAAACTCGTATCCTGCACTTCCATGTCCAGCCTGAGCCACAGCCCTGGCTGTAGCTTTCTAAAAATTGCCCACATAGCTCCTCCTTTCTGTAGACCAGTGAAGCATATCTTGGTAACCCCTTTCTTGAGGGCTTTAAGTCAGCTGGAGCCCAGTCGAACTAAGCCTTGGCACTGCTTCTTCAGACAAACACCTTTTCAATAGGCTTTTGTATGTGGCAGGCTCCCCCCTCCTCTTTGGCTGAAAGCAAACGAAGTGCCAGCCGTGCTGTTGAGTCTTGTTGCAGTCCTTGTGCCAATCATTTTCATTGTTTCTTTGTGTCGTTTTCACATTTTCCATCACCCCAGCGATGTCTACAATGCAGCCCACAGACCATGGCTCTGTACTACACAGTATCTTGTTCTTACAAATGTGAGATCAGCCCCAGCTTTCAAAACAAGTGATGCCATAAATGAACTGAGCTGCATTTATTCCTGTAGGTTCCGTAAAACTCTCCCTGTTGTTAATCTTCTGGACCCGCTTTATGATTGAGTGCTCTTTGAGCTTTGGTATCTGCTCATCTTCTCGTGTCACTGCCCGGATTGTGTGACTTTCAGAGAAGACTTGGAGCTTGAGACTAGGTAGATATTGATGCAGAAATTGGGGCCTGTCAGCCTAGCTAAAATCTTGGAAGTTCTGTGCCCATGGGCATGCAGTCTAAAAAAACCCACATATTGATTAGTTGTGTTATTTGCTGGACTCTTGAAACCAAATACGGTGCAGCTTATCTTCTAAACCAAAGTCCTCCTTCCCCAGGCTCTGCTGGATGCTTTTGGGAGCAGGGCAAGGAGCAGCACAAAGTCAGGAGCCTCTCTCACCACCCTGCCTGGCCATCACCAACCCCAGAACGGGGGGGAGCACCCCCAGTACTGCTTGCCTCCCAATTCCTCTAGAGCTCGAAATAGCTCCCTTCTTTATAGTTCTGTAGTGGTTGAATAAAAATAGAAAATACTGTCAGCTCCTGGGCATGGGGAGCATGCTGCAGAGCATGACTTTTCACCAGGCTCTGTCTGGGTGGGGTGTTCTTCCATCTCTCTCCAGATCCTACACTTCCCTGAAATCCACGTGTCTCGCCCAGCCGCACCAGGGAGACTCCACAGATATTTTGCAAAGCTTCAAAACGCCCCCAGCCTTGTTTCTTGTGCATAATTGGCTAAAAGATGTCCCTGACAAGGACTGAAAGGGACCGTCTCCCAGGATGCAGCACGCTGCTGCTGTCTCATTTCTGCGTATACCAGCTTTCTGTGAAAGCGTGGCACAGTACCAGTCTGCTGGCCACTGGGATGAACTGGGAGCTGGGATGTTTGCCTCCTGTGTGTGACGCCAAGCGCAAGGACGACTGCTGTGGCACGAAAACCCTTGGGCAGAAGGGTGAGAATTTTACAGGCTGTGGAGAATGGCCACTCTGGAAAAAGTAAGTAAATAACCCTCTCCCTGCTCCCACGGGCAGCCCTCCGTGCGTGTGCTGCCCGCCGAGGACGCTCTGGCTCCCCACACTGCTCAGTGCAGAGCTCAAAGGCTTTGACAGCAGTAGCATTAACTCCTTGTCGAATTTCCTTGGACAGGCAGACAGCGTGGTGCCCGGACAGAGCTCTGGCCTGCGAGGACACTTCAGCAGGATGGAGGAGATCACCTTTGTTTTGCATCAGGTAACTCTCCTGCGAGGAACATTCCTGCTTCTACCTGTGGCATCTGAAATGCAAACAGGCTCCTTTCCACATAGCACAGTGCAGGGGCCCTGCCTGTTTTCCTTTCAGACGTTGCCTCCTGTGCGCAAGTCTTGGCAGTGGCTCTTGCCATTCTTCTCCGCAGCAGGCTCTTTACTGCCACGATTTGTGCAATAGCTTGAGAAACATTCACACGTGCAGCCTGTGAGTTGTTAGCAAAGCCAACTGACTTCAAAAAAGCCAAGCTTTGTGGTGGGTGTTTTTCTTGGGGGTGTGTGTGGGTCTGCGCTCAATTAAAGGGCACCCCCCCAGCCTCAGAGAGCTGTGCTGATGGGGGAAGATGGCATGAAACTTTGGGGGAGAATGTGTGCTCTGCACTGGCCCCATCCCCAGGGCACCAGCACCCGTGTGACACGGGGGTGTGGTGGGTGGGGGCTTTGGGCAGGTTGTCGAGGAGCATTAGCAGGAACTGGCCTACATCTGAGCGCATCAGAGGCGGCAGCACGTAAACAGCTCAGGAGTACTTTTCAAAGAATCCCGTTGCATTTCTTAGAACAAGTTGTGGCAGAACTATTTTTAACTGGAATGAGCCCAGCCTTGTCTCAGTTCTTTTTCCCTGCCCTTTTTTTTTTAAATCTTTTTGGGCTCGTTTCTCACGTGACAGCTGTATGGAGGTTAAAGGACTGTCTGGCCAGGCTATTGCTGTTGACTTCTTTGCCTTCTACAAAACACCACCTGCGTTTTCAGCCCTTGCTGGCTGGTTTTCCGTGACCTACTTGTCTCTCCCTCCCTAGCCTGCAGGAGGTTGCTGGAAGGGCACCAGGATCCCCTTCACCAGCGCCGGGGCTCAGAAACGTCGCCCACAGCAGAGGCGCTCGGTGAGTTCACGGAGCATTTGCTCTGAGAGAAGACCCGCGGGGGTAAAGCTGCCCCTGGGCCTTAGATAAGGAACTCGGAGGGGACTTTGCCCCGCTGACATCTCACGCAACGCGGTCCTCTGCCCACCTCAGC
>VWZY01008421.1:770199-786937 GCA_013399075.1 Chloroceryle aenea
TGGTGTTGGCCAAGACAAGCTGGCCCCATTGGCTCCAGCTGTCGGCCTCGCACAGCACGGCCGCGTCGGGTTTCATTGGCACGGCTCCGCCAGGCCAAATATAGCGTCCTGCCCTGGCCCACCCTGGGGAAGGTGGAGGGGACCTGCTGGCGTGGGCCAGACCTTCTGGACAGAGCAGGAGGTGGGCTCTAGTGGGCTGGGGCTGCCCACAGGGCAGAGCAAGGCAGGATTCCTCTTCTCCCCCGTATCCCATCCCAAAACTATCGGGATTCTGAGCAGGGCACAGTCCACCCGATCCTCCCCCCATCTGGGGCAGAGGCTGCCGAGGGCAGAGGTGATGGCTGTTTCTCAAGTTCCTTTATGTCACCTCTTTTCCTTCCCAGTGCACAGGAGATGGGCACCACATGCCAGCAGAGTTGTGGGGTGGCAGGGATGTGCCACACACCAGCTGTACATCATATTTACCTCCAACACTGAGCACGTGCCACACTGCAGAGGCCTCGCTGCTGTCACAGAGCTGCAGGTAAGAGCCTGGGACAGGTCCTGAGGGTGGGCAGGCAGTGCTGTGGCAGGCACGTTAAGGCACAGAGTAGTTCCTCGATGGCTCCTTAAGGTCGTGCACCACACCAGCCTCTCCTGTGCAGCTCAGCAAATGTGTGGGAGCATTCAAGGTGCACAAACCCTGCTTTTGTACCTGAGGGGAGCAGCGTGCTCCCTGAGCCCAGCTAGAACAAGCTCCTGGCTGCCACCTCACCCCAAGCCAGCCCCAAAATACAGGGCCAGGAACCTGAGGCTATGCCCTGTGCCAGCCCCTCCTCCTGTACAAACCAAGGTGACCATCTCCTCTGACAGCTTAGTCATACCAGTGACCGGGGCCACGCTCACACCACATTAAACAACCCAACATTTACTCAGAAAACTTTATTGTATCAAAATCCCACCTTACAAAAGTGCAANTCGCATCTTCCCAAAAGTGGTCCGGGATCAGGCGCTGAAACCAGCGGCGTTTCTTCCCGCAGCTGCTGGGTGTGTGACCGTGCTGGCCGGTGGCCACCGCCTCGCTGAAGCTGTTCTCCTCGGGGAGGTTCTCCTGCTTCATGCTGCCGCTCTGCCAGGGGAGTGAAACAACCCTCTTCCTCCGCGCTCANAAAATACAGGGCCAGGAACCTGAGGCTATGCCCTGTGCCAGCCCCTCCTCCTGTACAAACCAAGGTGACCATCTCCTCTGACAGCTTAGTCATACCAGTGACCGGGGCCACGCTCACACCACATTAAACAACCCAACATTTACTCAGAAAACTTTATTGTATCAAAATCCCACCTTACAAAAGTGCAAAGAGTTGCTTTAGGCCCCCTGCCCGCCACACAGCAAGGAGAGCAGGGCTGGCAGCCAGCACCCAACGCCCCAGCAGCAGTCAGAGGCGTCAGCCACCTTCCAACAACATCGGCCGTGCTCTGTGCTGCTGTGGAGGTACCGAGTGGGCTCTGCCACAGCAAGGTGCTGGCCCAGGCTGGTGTGTGAGGAAATGTGCTGTGGGCAGCAAGAGCTTCTGCCATTAGTAAGTGATATGGACAAAGGCTCCTGGTGAGTGGGAAACAGGACAGCAGCATAAGGTGCCTGTCTCCTTCCCAGGCCAACCCCAGGACACTGTCCTGAGTGTCAGAAGTGACATCCTGGCACAGTGCAGGAGAGGAACCAGCTCTCGAGCACTTTCTTCCCAGGTGCCACATCCTCACCCTCCCTTTAAAAACTCTGCACGTGGGATAAAACATTGTGAGTTAACCAGAAACTGAGCAAAGTGACTCTTTACAAGGAACCAAGAGGGAATTCCTTCCCCCACACCATCCTCCTGGGACTTTACCACACACCCTCCTGCTCTGTGCACAACCCCCCTGTGTCTCTGGTTCTAGCCATTGCCGGTCAGGAGCCGGACCAGTACGCCCACCAGCAGGACAGCAAGGGCAGCAGCAGCAGCCAGCATGCGGCGGATGATCAGAGCCCTCCACATCACAGCAGGAGGAACAGTGACCACAGCAAACTCCTCCTGCGTGATGAGCTGGTGGTCAGGGTGCCTCTCGCCTCCAGCGATGCTCTCAGGCAGGACTGTGGTGTCCGCAGTGTCCGTGTCAACGGAGATGTAGTCTGCAGAACAGCAAGGAAGGTGAGCACCATGGGGAAGCTGAACTGCCAAGTTAGGGGATCCTAGTCTGGTGCTGCACAAGCACCAGTGACAAGTCCTGAAAGTCCTCTCCCAAGGCTTGGGGACAGTAGGACATGGCACAGGGAAGGTGGCAAGTGTTGCCAGGTAAGGCAGACACTGGCTGGCAGTCCAGGCTCTTCCCTGGAGCAGCCAGGGTGGGGACAGGGGTAACAGGGTGTCTTGTACTCCACTACTAAGTACAGGAGAAGTGCCACTGGGATGGGACCAGCACCAGACACTGCGCCCTTCCCAGCCAGCTGGGCCTGCAGGACAGACACAGCTCCCATGACTCTGAAGGAAAGGAAGGGCTGGGTGAGGAACCTGGGCTCCCTCCCTGTTGCCTGG
Source organism: Chloroceryle aenea (assembly GCA_013399075.1). NCBI lineage: Eukaryota > Metazoa > Chordata > Aves > Coraciiformes > Cerylidae > Chloroceryle > Chloroceryle aenea. The sequence goes on from VWZY01008421.1 coordinate 772,746, forward strand.
CCCAGTTACATACCCACAGCAGATGTTTTGTTAGCAGCTGTGCCATTGGAGTTCACATCTTCCAGCTGTTTTTTCATCCCAGCTCGGACTTGAGCCTAAAAACACAAAGTTGCTCTTCTCAGAAGTGGGTGTCCTGCCCAGCCAAGCAAACCTGAGCCTCTCCTCTCCACTCTCCCAAAGCAAGCAAGCTCAGCACCAAATCGCTCCTCTGCTCCAGGAGAGGGGCAGATCCCGTTTCCCTTTTGCCTCCTCCCAGGGAGCTGTGGCATTTTACTGGGACAGGAGCTCACCTGACACCTTTAAAGAGTTCCTAGGGGGAAGCACAAGTCTCACCTCTTCTGCAGCTTTCTTCCAATCCATGCGCATGATAAAAGCCGAAAAGGAAAGGGCTTGCAAAGAGATGCAAACGATCATCCCCACCCACAGACCTGCAGCAAGGGAGAGTTACTTCAGGGAGAGCTTGAGGAAAAGCTGCTTTTGCCAGCCACTGCCAAAGTGCCCGAGGACTTCGGTGGGGTCAGATTATTGCCCCATGTCTGACCCAGTCTCACGGGAGAAGAGAGGAAACAGCCCCAGAGAGGGTCCTGCACTGGGAGATGTCAGCCCCAGTTGGACGGAGGTTACTCAGCTACCCCCTTCAGTGCAATCCAGCCCCACTGATGCTCTGAGCACAAATTCCAGGGCTGAGCTTTGCCTCGAGGTGCAGGATTTGGCCCCTCAGGAGCAGCGCTGGCAGCTCACGCGATGCCAAGCGGAGAATGCACCTACCTAACACCCCCATCCTAGCTGCAAACATCAGCGAGAGGCCGACAGGCAGGCCGATGGCGTAGTAGCCGATGGCGTTGGCGATAGCACCCATCTTCTGCTTCCCAGTGCCCCGCAGCACCCCGCCGCAGGTCGCCTGAGGACAGGAGGCAGAGGGATCAACACGTGGGGCAGCACATCCCACAGAAGGCACAGCCACAGGAGCCCTGGGGTATGGCTAAAATGACTCGTGAGCTGTGTGAGCACTGCTGCTGTTCTGGGAGAACCTGACAGCTCTGAAGATCCAGCTGCTCACTTGTGCTGCTCTGACAAGGTAGTAAAAAGCTGAAGTCTTGCCAGGGAGAAAAGAGGGAGAGAGAACTGGGGTTTCTGCAGCAATGCCAATGGGCAGCTACAAGTACAGGGAACACTGAGGAGCTTAGAGGTAACAAAAGCAGCTGCTTGAACAGTTTCTCACTTTGCTTCTCTGTCATTTTAACAGACTACGAGTGAGCTACAGGCAGCTTTGCTCTCTCCACTGCACCCCGACCTCCAGAGAGGAATTGCTCTGCATGCTGTAATACTCACTGCTGTTGCATCAAACAAGTGGAACGGAGCAAAGATGATCATCACTTTGGACACCAAGACAACAATCTCCCTGTTGGGAAGATGTACGTACTGATCAGGGAGGAACCTTTGGGGAACATTTTCGCCAGACAGAGGCTGTGAACTCTGTCAGCAGCTCCTCGGGTATAAACCACACCCTCCAAAAAGGTAATCATACTCAAAAAGCTGTTAACCCACTTGTCACTGGTGAAGATGTATCCCACCACGTCCTTTAGGGTTCCTAGCAACACTGAAACCACCACAGCAAAAGCTCCTGAAAGAAAAAGTCAAATTGCTTGCCTCTAGGGGAGCAAGTCCTGCTCCAGACCCAGGCCCAGACCTCAGGGGTTTGATGTGATGGGGACAGGAGTTGGCTAACACTCAAGTGATACTGCAGTAAAGGACAAGTCTGGTTTTCTCACTTTATCCCCAGATACTCCCTCTACCCTCTGGAGGTGAAAGAAAGAATGCTAAGTTACATTTTTAACTCCCAAAGCCTTTGCACCAGGTTCCTAACAGAAAAGAGGAGCCAGGGTCCCACCTTCCCCAAACAGAGGGTCCAAACAAGTGGGTCTGAGTTGCTACCCACGGTGCCCAGCCCAGTGAGAGAAGAACTGAACTATTTGCTGATAGTTGCCCCTTATTCCCCTCCGCAGGCCCTGGGCTGACCTGTGCACAGCAGCGCGGTGATGCAGGAGGTTTTGGCTTGCGTGGCATCCCCCGACCCCAAGGCATTGCCCACTCTGACACTCACAGCCACACTGAAGCCCAGAGGCACCTGAGCAGCAAGAGACAAGGAGGAGGTGAGTGGCAACAGAGCCTGCAGCCTTTTTCTTCTTCCCAGCAGGGAACTCTGGGCAACTGGCATTGCTGCAGTAAAGGGACTTTCCATGTGCAGTTGCACAGCAGGTCTGAGAGTCATCACCTGCCCGGTGCTGATTCCTGCTTCCCAGCCCTGCTCCCCTCCCCAGCCTTAATCTGCAGGGCCACTGTTTAGGGGATTCTCCCAGGGTCTCAGTTTAACACAGCCAGCCCTTACCATGTACGCCGCAGAGGACAGCTCGTAGATGACAGACTGTGCACCCAGCTCCACCCTGCTGAGCAGCCCTGGAAAAGATTCACCAGTTTCTTCCTTAGGTCAGAATTAAAAGATCTCTGCTGACAGGGAGGTAGTGACTACAGGGTTCCCATCTAACAGAGCAGCACCCTGCAGAACCAACCCTGCAGGCGAGAAGGCTGCTGGGAGGTAGAAATCTGGGGATGCACTCAAGAGGCAGCCACCAAAGCAGGCATGGCTGGAAGATGACCTGTTGAACTAGAGTCAAAAAATAAAAGAGGATTTGGACTCACCTGCCAAGAAGCTCCCGATCTCAAAGGTCCACCATTCAATACACATCATGAGCATGCCAGGCACTGCCAGCTGGATAAAGGAGCCCCAGTCCAGGAGGCAGGCCCTGGTCCAACCTGCAATGAGGAGGTGAACAAAATGAATGCACGTTCTCCCTCTCCTCCTGCAAAGGGGACCTACATGCTCTTCTGGACGCTTTCTGAGGACAATCACCACTGCAGTTCACATCAGCCTAGTCTTGCTGTTGTACCACGATGCATTCCTGAGACAGGGTGATCAACGAGAATGTACTTGTAGCTACAGTAAAGGCCTTGAAGACATGGCTACAGCATCTTCCCGCAGTGAGGGGGTGGTAATCCCTTCGTCAGTTGCTGGTGACCATGCCAAATCCCCAGGGCAAGACACTGGTATTTTGAAGGATTAAGCTATGAGCAATACCTCCCCAGGTCTCCGCATGGATCTTCTTCCACCACACATAAAGGAAGAGGAGAATGGCTTGGGTGTACTGAGAAACAGTGTTAGCCCAGGCTGAGCCCCTGAGGAGAGAGACAGGCAGATTACCAATTATATCCTCCCCAGCCTCCTCAGCTACAGCAGGAGAGACCTGGTGGCACCCATAGAAGCCTTGCTGCAGATATGGGGCAGACCCCTCCAGCCTTATCTTTGCAGGCTGGTTGGCTGAGGGCAGAAGGTGTCAGAATTGGGCACCCAGGACACCTCCCACAGCCCTGGGCAAACCCCTGCACCCAGGGTGAGGCTGTCACCACCTCTGCTCACACTTACACCATGCCCAGCTTCAGCACATATAGGAAGAAGGCGTTCATGGCCACATTGAGGATGTTGGCTGCAATCCCTGTCAACACCTGAGGCAAAATGATCGCCTGGAAGCCAAGGAGAGACTTTGGAGTTTGCTTCCCCAGCACTGCTGAAGCCCCATCCAGCAAACACAAGGGAGATCTTCATCAGTACCCAAGGAGAAAGCCAAGAAGGCAGCTCCTGTTCCAGGTAGCTGGATTGTTAGACCTGCAGAAGGTAGCATGCAGGGCTCACGAGCTGGTGCAATCAACTCAACGCAGAGTTGGGAGGTAGAAATAGGGAAACAGAGCAAGCTAAGGGTGGTTCTCGTGAGCTCTCCCTGCCCTGCAGGGCTGGCTGGGGGCTGTGCATCACACATTCCTCAGCCCAGATCTCCCCAGGAAAGGATGAGGCAAATTTAGATCCCCAACTTTATTCATGTTCCCAGGAATACCTTTAATCTGTGGCCCAGAACCTGGCTAGTTTTACAATACCTGACTTAGTAAATATCTTGTCTGCAGCTGGTACAGAAACGCCGCCTGCAAAAGTCAGGATTAATTTAATCAACAGCCAATTACTTTTCACCCCTCACAAATAGGCCCTTCCCTTTGCTCCCTGCACTACCTTCTCTGGGTGCCCCAGCCAGGCTTGTTGCCTAACACCCTGCTCCTGTGGTCTGCCAGCACTGGCTGCACCCAACACCATGAGTAACCAAAGGCACCCCCCATTCCCACTGGGAGGAGAGCTATCAGTCTCCAGATGGGAAATGGCCTGTGCTTCCTCATCAACATGAGAGAAATCTCAGAAGAAAGGATTAACCATCAGACCCCTATTCCTCACAGGTACTGGTCCCTGTCTTAGAGGAGTCAGTGTAACTAGGCAAGAGCCAGCCACAGCCTTTATCTCAGAGCGAGCCCTGGAGCCCCTGATTCCAACGTCCATCGCCAGTTACATGTTGTGCAGAGACGTGGCTGCAGTAAAAGCCTTTGCACAGTGAGATGAGTGTGTTTGCTGGTCCAGCAGCTGCTGGCCAATACACATCTGCTCAGGCCCAAGATCAAGGGGCACGTTGCAAAACCCTAAGCTGTGCTGCCCTGTCAGCCACACAGCAAGGACCCTCCCCTCCTTCACCTTGGTGTTACTGAGGGATACAGAGCTTCTAACAGCTTTAGCAGCAACTTACAGGGAGCGCTGGAATAAAGATCATCACGTAGACCTGAGTTAACCTGGAAAGAGAGTTATTTCCCCAGTTAATGATAGAGCAAAGCAAGAGCCAAGCCAAGCAGCGTTGCACTCAGCTCCACAGAGCCTTGATTTCGACACTACGTGGCAACCCAGCCAAATTCCTGATCCAGAAAGTCTCAATATCACCCCTGACCTGGAGATCTCGGGGTCCTGTCGGAGGAGCAGGAGGAGCCGCTCGGTGTTGATGAAGAGTGCCCAGCAAGGGAAGCAACACAGCAGCAGGATGAGGATGCCCCGCTGCAGGATGGTGCCCACTTGCTTCAGGTTCTTGCTGCCATACGTCTGAGTCAGGAGAGAGGACTGAGGTGAGTGTTACAGGGAACCAAAGGGTCTGGGCAGATGCTCAAGACTCAGCACAACAACAAGCTGATAAAATGTATTTCCCATGACCTGAAGTGGCCAGTCCCCGTTGGTTGGGTATAACCAGCTCTTAGGTGGACTGCACGGCCCTTCTCTACCCAGGGCTCCTCTGGAAGTTGCAGGGAGGGAGCAAGCTCCAACCAGTGCATCTGTAGCCCTGTGCCACCCTCCCACCCTTTGTGCCCAGATCCCACCACACAGTAGGTGAGACACCCCAACTGAACCCTGTCAGGCACAACAAAGGGGGACCTGTTACTGACCTGGGACATCAGGGTGTCGCATGCTGAGGCTAAACCAGAACCAATGGAGATGCCTGTCACGTTGATAACCTGGAGAAAAGATAAGGGACTTGGGTTTCAAGGGAGGGTGACAGGGGACCTGGCCCAAAGCACTGTGTCCCTCCCAACTGGGTGGGGAGACAATTCGGCTGTGTGGTTTTGGGACCTTTCCAGCCCTTCTCTATTTCTCAGAATAACACATTCTTGTTATCTAAATAGCTTTCTCTCTCCTCTGGTGTGGAAAAGGATCCTCTAGCAAGGGGTGAGTACCTAAAGGCTCACAAACAGTGCTGCTCTAGACATGTGTGCACCCCAAGAGAGGCAAGTCCAGAGAGCTGACAAGCTCCAGCTCCCAAGGTGCTGACCTTGCACAGTCACTGACTGCTCAGTTCCCATCCCCTGCCTGTGCTCAGGGCAAAAGAAACGATGGTTTGGTGGGTGCATGTTTGTGATGCATCAGGCTGTGCTTACATAGGGTCCTCTTATGTATGTTCCTACAGGTTGGGGTTTTCTCTTCTGATTGTTTTGGTGATGCATCATTTGTATGTTTTAAACAGGAGAGGAATGAGAGTAATACGTACGGACACAGCCAGTGTCACAGCATCCAGCTCAGCTTTCCCCAGGTGGCCACAGAAGATGGAGCTGACCACGCTGATCAGAAGCCCCAGCAGCTGGGCAACAAACTAGGATGGGAAGAGAAGGAGATGGTGAGATAAGGACCCATTAGTACTTGAGGAACACCACCCTTCCCCAGGGAGCTGGGTTACGAACAGTCAGGTGTTTTCCAACACCTTGAGGCTAGGGCTCTGCTGTCCTGGGAATCAGTCCCTGCTCACCAGTGGCTGCTGGGGCAAAAGAGACAGCCCAAGGACTAGCACAGGCTCTCAGTGGCTTTGTCTTTCAAAGCAGACCTCTACCCGACGTGTGGTATTTTGGTGTTACGCAGCCAGTCTGGCAGATGACCTTGTTTATGTGGGGCTTAATGGCTTCACTACAAATCCTCTTTTCCAAGAAGAAAGATGCATAGAGAGGGGAAAATAAATAAAAAAAATCCCCATGGTTTTCCACTCTTCTGTGCATCTGGGGAGAAGTCTCCTCCCAAATTGCAATGTCCTTTCCTCCTGGAGAGATGCCAGGTCCAGCCTGCTCATTCCTTGCCAGGGGCTACAGCTAATGATGCTGTAGCGGAGATTGCACTCCAGAAATCATTTTCCGTTGGCAAGAGGATGGCCCCTCTACAGGCATCTGAATCACGGAGACATAGCACAGCTAGAACCAGATGGGAAGAGTTAGAGATATTTACACCCGCTGAGGGGTAGGCACGGCTGGGGACCATGCCCAGGGTCTGCTCACACTCCCTTCTATCCCACAGCTGGCAAGCCAAGAGCACAGCGCTGTTGGAGAACCAGCTCCTGCGGGGCCAGAGGAAGAAGAGAACAAAACCCTTCTCCTCTCCAGACCTCCCACCCCTGCCTGCTGATGCAGTCCTCCTGCCAGGCCTGGGCATGTTCGACCTGCTGCTGTGAGTAATCCCGCAGGGGAGTCCATACCTCCATGACTGATCTAGCACAGGGCTTGACATGAAAAGGGTATTAACTAATGACAGCTGCACGTTTGGGTTCGAGGTTCTGTGCACACACAGAAGCAGGCTCTGCCACAGGAGGAGCAGTCAAGGGGCCCAAGCTATGGCTGATGTGTTCAGCTACAGAAACCGAAACCCGTCTACACTTCCTCTGCTCGCAGCAGGTCAGTACTTTGCTGTCAGGGAGAATGCCTCTGAGAAGTTCATCAGTTGGTACTTATTTACTGTATAAAGATTCAAAGCACAAAATTTCACGCGCAGTGGCTTGAGACCAGGGCTGTGTGCACGCTCTTCTTTGCAGAAAGCCTCTGCAAAACGTGATCAGTGCTGCACCATTGGTCACTGACTACCAAAGCCTTCCAGAGCAAGGGCAGCCCAGGGAGAATTCCGGGACAGAGAGCCATGGGGTACCTCTGCACCCCGAGCCTGCTGGAATGGCTGGCCAAGGAGCTGCCAACAAGCAGAGCAATTTGCTCATCACCCAAGGGGCATGTGGCAGTGCTGGGGCTGCAGACTGGTCTCCCGGAGCCATTGAACAGCTTGTCCCCCCTCCCCAAGCACCCTACTGTTCTTTTCAAGCCGTGCTGGAGCAAGGCGCATGATCCAAGCTGGACAGCACCAGGAATTCCTATGGCATAGAACAAGCACGTGGGTGACAATTAAGGAGTGAATGAATGGTGGCGGTTTAATTCTACCTGTGCCTTCAGCAGGCACGGCCGGCACCGGGACCGGGCTGCCCCTTTCCGGGGACGGGACTTGAAACCCGGGGCTGCGGAGCCANTGGGGAGCTGGGGACCTCCCCCCCACACACCATGTGTTGGCCGGGGGCAGAGCGGTGGGGGGTTTGGGGGAGGTTGGGGGCATCCCCATGTAAGACCCATGAGCTGGGGACCCCTCTGCGTGTGTTAGTGAGGGACCTGGGGTCCTGCTGAGTGGGGAGCAGGGGACTGCCCTTGTTTGTTCACCCACATGTAGAGCCCTGCTACGTGTTGGCTGTGGGATAGGGACACCCTGCGGATTCCCTCCCCACTTGGCCGGGGGTCACAGCAGCCCAGAGCCCCCCACCCCAGGTGGTAGCTATGGGCTGGGGACCCCCCCCACGTGCTGGCCATGGGCCACGTCCCTCAGTATAGGGACCTGTCAAAGGCAGGGATGTCTCAGCACATCCTCCAGGACCAAAGGAATGTTCCCTCTGCCATCAGCATTATGACAATAATATATCACATATAACACAGTAATAAGTGCTGGGGTTCTTTAGCCTGGAGCAGGCTCCGGGGAGACCTTATCATGGTCTTTTGGTACTTAAAGGAGCCCTATAAGAAAGCTTTTTAGCAGAGCCTGTTGTGATAGGACAAGAGGGAGATTTAGACTAGAGAAAAGGAAGAATAGGGGTGGTAAGATTCTGGCCCAGGTTGCCCAGTAGTATTCCCACCCAGTAGTCTGGCACCCAGCTGCCTCTACAGCACTGTGGTGCAGCTGGCAGCCGTGAAAGTTGGATGGGGGCTGCTGGACCCCGTATCTGAGCTGGGTAACTGTGGCCATGTTTGCCTGGTACCTGGCAAGAATGAGCTTTGGTTTGGTTGGGAGCAGGGGTTGTTACAAGAGTGAAATTGTACCTAAGTGCAGGTGCTTGTAACCAAGTAGCTGTAATCAAATTGATTTCTCATGCACATAAAATTACAGTGGAAAATGGGGCTTGGTTTTACAGCTGGTCAAACACTCCCTCGGTGCCATATAGCTGTGGTGTCACCACTTGGAGATGTAAAGTCTCGTTAATGGTTCACTTGCTCCCTCAGATAGAGTATGACATCATGAAACAATCTGTGCTCACGGTGGTGAGTCATAGCCACTCTGATTTCACGTGCCATGATAAATCAGGGTATCAGGTCTTGAGTTCCTCCTGATTTTAGTGGGAGTCAAAGGGGAAGGAACATCTTGCAAAATTTACCTGACGTTCTTTCTTCAAAAAACACATTTCAGCGTAGCCAGAGGGTTTTATTCACAGATCACCAAAACCTTTTCCCAAATGAGGAGAGAACAATGTAAAGCTTGGGGACACATTTTAACTTTGGAACAGTTTTCTCTTCTTTTGGTGGTGTTCGCCTCTCCAGGAGCCACCCCAATATGCTTTACAGAGGGCACAGGCTGAGCTCAGATAAACACTTAGCTCTTTCCAGCGAGGGAAAGGAGAGGAACAAGCTGACTTGCAGAATGGGAATGTTTTGGGCCAGCCTTTTCAGACATAGATATTTCCAGTCAGATTCTTACATTAACGTTTCAGAGACTCAAAGCTTTTCTTGCCTTGGGTGCTCAGTGCTCATCTGCAGATAGGACGATTCGGCACCACTTAAAAGAAGCTAAATAGAGATTTTCATGCTGATATTAAGACAAGCAGGGTACAAACCTCTGCCACATCTTCTGAGGGTTGGAAATGAACTAAAGAAATGAAGGAGAAGGTGTCGCTCCAGTCTCGTGCTAGGTAAAAAGCACCAAGTGCCACCGGTTCTTCGTCCAAATGGCACGGTTTTGTTCAGGGCTTGGCGAGCTGGGGCTGCTTCTTTCTCCGTGATCCTTCCCTTTGCTGTGGCTGGCAAAGCCACGGGCAGGTTGCTGCCTGTCCTGGAGCTTGGGCTGCCTGCGGGACGGCTCTGCAGTGGCAGCTGTGAAGAAATAGAAGTGGTGAGCAGAGAGTGATGCACATCCCGGCTGGTGGTGTGGCTGCTGTTGCCAGTCCGGCTGCGTGATGGCCAGAGGGTTCCTGCAGTGCCATTATCTCTTATGGGAAGCAGGAGGGAAAATGATAAGGCTCAGATGGTGCCATTCATGGTCCTCGCTAAGGCAATGCAAGTGTGAGTCCCTTTGAAGTTTACTTGTGACCCTGCTGAGATCAATACCCTGGGCTGGCAAAGAGGAGGGAGGTAATCAGGCAGAAGCCTGGGAAAAAGGACTTTGAAAATAATAAGGCCTGTCTCTTCAGGGTTAGGGGAGAAATGTCACCTCCCAGCTCCAGGAGCCAGGTTCTGGCCTAGCCCCTAGAGAACCAAATACACATAGAAGGGCTGTGACTGAAACCTGCCTTGCTTTGCTGCTTCTGCTGTTTGAAATCAACTATATTTGCTTTCAGAAGAGCTGTTTTGTGTTTCCTTGGTGACACGTGGATCACAGTTTTGCTGGGAAGCAGCAGAACGGGCACCTCAGGACCTGGTCTGATGAGTGGGAGCACCCCAAGGCTTCCCCTGTCACCAATACCACAGACCTGGCTCTGCTTCAGCCTCCCCTCCTGTGAGCTGCCGAGGGTTGCGGGGGCCGGTCAGTGCAAACTCGCAGACTGAGCCCTGTGCTGGTGCTGGATGCTGGCATGGTTGCTCCTTCCTTTTCTGTGACGGACACAAGGACATTGCCAGCTGCCTGGTGAGATTCAGCAAGGCTCATCTGCCGGAGCAGACAGATGGGGAGGATCAAAGGTACGTCAAGGCTCGCACCGAGCTGCCCTCAGCAATCCGGATATTAACAGTATTGCAACATCACTTGGAAGAATTTGAAGGGTCAAATTCCTTTGGTGTGTAACGTCGTTGAACTCAGTCATTTTAGACCTCCAGCAAATTTGGAGCAGTGTTTTGGAAGGCTGATACCTTAACATGGACCTGTTTAAAGGAGTTAATGTGTGACCGGCCACAAACCATCTGGAGCAGACAGATGGCTGTCCCTGTTGGAGCTGGTTTCGGCAGCTGGGACCCTGTGCAGTTCTCAGGGATGCTGATGTGAATCCAGAAGAAAGCAGCTGAGGGGAGAAGGACTGCAGTTGCTTTTTTCATCCATAGAGCAGAATCAGGCCTTTTTTTTTCCTGCAGATTTCCAGCAGAATGACTACCCAGGTCTTCCTCTGGATTCGTATGTCCATATTCTGAAATGCAGCCAACATCCCATTACTAAAACAAACCCCACAAATGCACCATGTCTGGAACCACTGTGATTAAGAGCTACCAAATAAGAAAAATGTCAGAACACAGTGGATTTGTGTCAAACGCTCAACTGTTTCAAGAGTGTCTCTTTCTTTTAAGAGACCTTGTTGCTGGCTGATGGGCAGATACCGTGGAAAATCCACTCCCCTCTGTCCAGTGTGGAGTTCAGAATACAGCTAAATTAAAAACTAATGAGCCTTTTCCAATCAAATCGTTTTTTATTCAAGCGCCGCAGCATAAGATCGGATGATCAGAGCCATCAGTGGATTCAGCACATGGATTTGGGGCTTGCCAACAGGGAGAACAAACCAGAATAGCTGTCTTCAAATAACTCCCCTTGTGTGGTGATCTGACTGTAAAGAAAGTTACTGGCCTTTGGAGTAGGAAGTGAATTAGTGAAACGTGCTAATGATTTTAGCCTATAGTCACCCTTATTGCAGGGTGTTCTCTCTCCTGGGAACACAGGGATGTCTTTTCTGTTTAACCCCACCTAAGCCTTTGCAAGTTCATCCTGCAGATTGACGAGGCTTCATCGGACCCAGGAGAATTGTTGTTCCACCGCTGCCTGTGTCTCCAAGGTATAATTAATGTTCAATAATGTCAAAAAATGTAATAGCTAATAATGTTTTAAATGGCGCTGGCTGGTGATGCAGCTGCTGCACTGAAGTGGTTACAGGACCTGCAGTTACACGGCTGCCAGGAAGGTTGAACTCAGGAGTGGGCAGCTCTTGGCAGTCTCCAATCACCCCGGGTGTTCTTATTGCCCGAAACTGCTATTTTTTTGGCAGAGACAGTCACATAAACAGAACTGTTCACACCATTATGTGTCCCAGCTTGCTAGTGCAGACATGCCTCTGTAAGAAGAGTTATAGAGAAGCTCAAAAATTATGTTTACAGTGGATGGAACTTGTCCAAAAGGCAGTTACCGGCTTAAAAAAAGAAGAAAAGGAAAAAAAAAAAGGAAGAAAGGACTGGGAAATCTAGCAGCTCACTGGCACCCACACGCCTCCGAGCCTCTGCACTGCTGCGTATCCACCGCTGTGTGCTGCTGCCTGCCCGTGCCCTTGCAGCGCTGCCGGTGCTGGCAACCAACCCAGGGCTCCCTTTGTGACCTGGAAAGCTGCCTCCCCAAAGACTGGGACTAACCAGGCTGTTTCTCTCTGCTGTTAGTGAATAATTTTCGTTGATGGCTTCTTTCAGGCTATGATTTTAGGGTAACTCAGCTATCACTGATGAAACCCCAACCTTGAGTGTACTTTTCTTCTTTTTGCTGCCATGGGTTTAATATGCTCGAGCTGATGAGCTAGATGGGAGGTGATGCTGGTCCCTGTTCCACCCATAGCCTGGGTGCCTGTACCCTGCTCCCAACAGACCCAGCATCTGCAGAGGTAGGGGAGGCTGGGTCCCCCTTTTCCAGCCCTTTTTGTCTTCGCTTGGCAGCACTCTCAGGCTCAGCACTTTCACCTTGTTGCATTTCGTCAATATTTTGGTTTTTTTCCTTGCTGACAAGACCCCAATAAACACCATTTCAGGGAAACAAATCCAGGCAAACACAAATATGTGGCCAATATTTTTCAAATACTTTGTCAAAATATTTACTGAATACTTCGGTTAAAAATACAATCTCTACTAGTCAAAGGGGGTGCAGTGTGAAAAACAGTGATCAGAAAAAAAAAAGAAATAGAATTTAGGACAGTGCAGATTGGCACTGTCTTCATATAGACAAAAAATGCTTGTGCAAAGCCCTGTGATATCTCCCTGCCTCTTTCATTCCAGAGTTTCAAGTTGGGTCTCAACTGGACATCCTGAATCCATGATTCTGCTGTTAAACCTGCAGATGGACAGATGTCCACCCACGACAGGAACCCTGTGAGTAGTCACACCTCACGTTGTGGTGGTGTTTGGTAAGAACAGCTCTTGCCTCATTTTATGGTGTTGTTCTTTAAGAGTGAGAAATGTTTTTTATTTGTTCTGTATTTCAGAGCATCTTTCTCCTGCCTTGTTCACTAAAAACGGGGCCAGACAAATTAACTGCAGTCATAAATATTATTTTTACAACAGAATATTTATATTGCCACATGGGTAAGTTGAGTTCAGGGCTGCAGACTTAAAAAACAGCTTCCCTGCCCTGAAGAGCCCGAATACTTAATTAAGGCAGATAAGGCAGGACAAATAAAAACAAGACAAAACTCCTTTTGCTTTGAACCACCTCTAGGGAGCAGGTCTTGGCAAAAGAAAAGAGAGATTGCAAAGCTGTAATAATAATAATAATGATAATTAATTATATTTATAAAGCATCCCCTAATGGCTCTGGATGTTATACAACAATTTTAAATACAATTGGAAGCAACAATAAGAAGCCAAATAAGGAAGCGTTGTAAAAATAAAGGTGTCTTTTACAGTAGCCAGCAAGATTCACATGCAGAGGTGTTTGCCAGTGAGGGCGGGCGGGTCGGGATCTGCAGTGTGGACACACGGATGGACGTCAGTCCGAAGCAGCTGAGGATCCACGCTGCTGTAAATTCTGCGGGCTTGCAGATTGCCGACTTTGATTACAAAGAGCAAGTACATTTTAAAGCCTGGTTTGCATGTCATTGTTTATGCTTTATTTCCTTTCTGTATCCCAGCCAGTCAGCCAGTGTTAATTCAATGCAGCCAAATTTGCTTGTGTTTACACTTCTGGATTGGCTTTCAGGTTTTTCCACCCACCACTGATAAGGGTAAACACGTATTTACATCAGATTTTGCACACAAAGAAGGGAAGTGCTCTCGTTCTTCAGGCTTTGTGAAAGCTTGTTCTGTCCTCGTTGATACGTGGGCCAGATGGAAGTCATAGTTGTTTAGGCTGAAGACCTTTAAGCTCATTGAGTCCAACCATTAACCCAGTACAGCCAAGTCCACCACTAACCCATGTCCCTCAGCACCACGTTTATTCATCTTTTAAACTCCTCCAGGGATTGTGACTCCACCACTTCCCTGGGCAGCCTGTTCCAGGGCTTGACAACACTTTGGAAGATGAATTATTTTCCTAATATCCAACCTAAACTTCCGCTGGTGCAACTTGTGGCCCTTTTCGCTTGTCCTGTCGCTTGTTACTTGGGAGAAGAGCCTGGCCCCAGCTGGCTCCAGCCTCCCGTCAGGGAGTTGTACTGAGTGAGAGGGTGTCCTCTGAGAGTCCTTTTCACCCTTCTCTGGGTGATGATTGAAAGGCTGGGTGTCCCAGCTAGGTGAGGGTAATTGCACTAGTGTGGGGGCGTCATGATGAGGGGTAG
>VWZY01008421.1:787609-806225 GCA_013399075.1 Chloroceryle aenea
GGCAGAGCTGCCGGGTGAGTTTGCGGGGTGGTGTTGGCTGCTGGTCTCGTTCAGCTGGTGCGTTCGATACTCTACAAGTTGCAGCCCCTCATCGGCAGAGTTTAATCCGTAATACAGATATCAGACAAAAAGCACCCCGTGAGACCCAGGCGGGGAAGGCACAGGCTGGGCTTCCAGATCCCAACCAGCTTGCAGTGGAGGTAATTGGAAAAAAAAAAAAAAAGGATAAAAAAAAACACAAAAAACGAACCTCTTTAGAAGTCTAATCTCTGGAAGCTATTGAGTAGGAATTGAAAAGATTGTGTCCCACAGTGCCATTTCTAAACATTTTTCCGGTGAGCGGTTGCGGCTCCTGTTCTGAAAGCAGCGGGCTGGCGTTGGCTGGGCTCAGTGAGGTGCCTTCTCTGCGTGGTGGGGATTTGGGTAATGCTGGTACCTGTGGGGCTGGGGGGTGGTTGAGTCCCCTCTGGCATCCCCCATGTTTGGGCTCTGCAAGGCTGGGTTGGGATGAGAGGGATGAGTTCTTCCTGAGCGGGTCTCTAAGCTCTCCGCTGCCGGCACTTCGTGCTGATCGTTAGGCAAAGGATTCGTTGAAGGAAAAGTTGGTGGTTGTCTGGCTGCGCTGTGCAATGTCCCTTCTACTGAGAAGAGGTGTAGCTGGTTTGAAACACAGATTTGGCTTTTTTCCCCTCATTTGCTGCAGTTTTTTGTTACTAAGCCCGCACTTCTGCAAAAGCTTTCACGTGTTTAACGCTATATACCTGGATGACGCTGCTGAAGGCCCCCAGTTTGCCCCTTTGAAGTCCAAACGCTTCTTAGTGGGAGCTTGCCTGAGTGGTCAGGATCTGAGATCAGTTTCATTAACAAGAGGAATTGCAACAGAAGCTTCATCCTTCAAAGAAATTACAGCTTAATTCCAGTTGCTTTAAAACCAAACCCTCTTCCTACAGGGATGTGGAAAGATTGTGGTTCCAATTAGTAACTGGCCATTTCCTTACAGAACATTTCAGATTGTTTAGGTGGTGGGACTTTTGCTTTAAAATTCCACTGCAATGTAGTTAAAAGGTTGGGAAATCACAGAAGTGGAAGGTGGCATTAATTTTACATACCAGCCAGTACTTCCATCTATTAGATTGCAAGAACACATGAAGTAAAACGATTACGGGGTCTTAAGACTCTTATTCCAAGAATCCCTGGGTTAAATTCAGGATTATTTTTGTGTGGAGTGTAAAGTAATTGAAGCTTGTGCTGTATATTTTCAAAACTAAGCAGATGTGATGTGGCTTTGGAGGAAGCTTAATCTACGGATAACAGAGAACCTATTTGTAAGTTATAAGGGCAATTATGTCAAGATATCAGATTTCTAAACAGGAGATTTATAACCTGTAGCTCAGGCATTCAGAAGTTTCCTTGTATAACAGGCTGAGTTTTAAATAGTCACGTTAACGATCTGACTCTCCAGAAAAGCACAAACTTTCTATTTTTCAAACCCGTGCCAGCAGGAGCTGGGGATGTCTAGCATATGTTCGGTACCTCGCGGGCTTAATCCGTTTTAAAGCAAAAGCATTGGAAAAATGTAGGCAGTCCTTTTGAGTTATGGTTCCTCTGCACTAAAGGCTACTCCTAAATCCGATGTGAGACAAACCCTGGAGAATTATATAGATTTATGGGAAGAAAAGGATCTGACGGAGTAGAGATGAGAGCGAGAGAGATGAGAACATCGGGCGGGGAGCTGAACTCTATCCCTGGGCTCACAGCTGCAGCCTTCAGAGTCGGTAGAGCCTCTGTCCTTGGAGGTTTAAAGGCTTGGCTGGGTGAAGCTGTGCTTGGCAGGGTCTTGTGCTGGTAGCTGCAGGGCTCAAAGACTTTTGGTGGTGCCTTCCATTGTTGGTTGGTTATTTATCTACTGAGGTTGTGAAAGCTTTGGAAGAGATGGCTTCTTAGCCCATACTGGCTGTGGCATCACTGTTGTTGTGCAGAATTATTGAATAATACAACTCTTACGGTCTTGGCTTCCTGCTGAAACATTTATCAGTGTGCACATTGTCTTTCTCTGGTGTTTCTTCCGAAACCTGGGTATCAAATGTTGATAGGTCTTAAAAACCAAGCTCCTTTCTGGGATTGCAATGAAATTCCCAGAGTCCTAAAAGTAAGATAGCATCTTGCTCTCATGGTTATTAGTGAGTGTAGTAGGAGTTGTCCAAGAAAACAGCCACTCTTCGTTGAATGCCTCAGTAACTCAATAATGCCGGGGTGCAGTTACCAAGGACATAACAGCCGGTCCGTCTCGCGACAACCAGTTGAATTTTAGTAACTTTAGCATATAGCAATTTCTGTCTCCAAACCAGTAATAAAAGCAAGCAGTACAAGTCAGCAGACATCTGGACGTGGGGAGAGTCTTTGATTAATGAGGATGGCATTATGCCTCCGTCTGAGCCACAGCCAGCCCGATTACCGGGGCTTTTTTTAAAGGACAAAACCGTAACGAGCCAAATGAGATTGGAGGCCCTTAACTCGTGATACACATCCCTCAATTAAGCTGTTCAGCCCCGGATTGGGGCAGCTCTACGTCGCTGTCGATAATTGATTTGTCTTTCGATAATGCCTGGTGTGGCTGAGCAGAGAACATGGGGGAGAGATGTTGCTCCGTGCCTTTTGTTTCATTTGGGGTTGTGGTTTAATGTCACCCTGTTGTTATCTGTTTGCATGAACATCTGCTCAAGTTCTGGAGGGTTGGTTTAATAACAGCTTTAATTCCTGATTGCTACTGAGAACCTCGGTAATGTAAACAGTCCCCATCTGCCTACGTGCCGGCGCTCGCGACAGGGCAGTGCTCTCCCTGCTGTCGGGAGGATCCCAGACTTCTGGTGAGCTCTGGACTGTCCCTGCTGTGGACACCCAAACCAGGACATCCACCTACATCTGGGGTGAATTCAGGTGATTTTTGAGGGCTTACAGCACACAGGCTTTTGGCGGAGAGCAAGAGTGTGCTGTTTGGCTGCCCTGTGTAGCTGTGGTCATTGCTGCTGAAAGAAAAAAAAAAAAATTGGCTATATTCTGTCTAGTACATCCTTTCACACAGGTCCACTTAGGAGGGGAAGAAGAGGAGGGTCAGTATGCTGGAGGGGAAAAGGCTACAAGTGTGTGTGCACTGGGAGAGAAGTGGTTTATCTTTTGCTGTTGTTTATTTGCCTTTGCTTTTGTTTTTCTTGTTACTGACTTGGCCCAGTCATCTTCCTTGTTCTTTTTTATCTCAGCTTTTCTAATTGTGCTTACTTGCTGCATCCACGCAGCGCTGAAGGGTCTGTGCATTGCCTCTTGTGTTTACTTTCTGCTTTATTTATGCATCTGCTTGAGTGTTGCCCAGATTCTTCTTGGGAAGGCGAACCCATTTCCACTTGAACTGAAATACTTCTGCGCTGGTTTTAAATAAATGCAAACCACGTTGCTTATGTTTTTGTGATTATTCAGTCAAATATGTGAAAACAGTTGGAGGATCTCTTTGCTCATGCTGGTAAAGATGCTTTGGCTGGGATAGAGGGGTTGTCCTTTATCTTAAGTTGGATTTGTGTACCCTGCTCGATGGGTTTCCTCCCATGTTGACATGAAATGGGAGTTGTGCTGAACTGTGTGGCAAAGGCATGTGATCTTTCTCTGCCTGTGAAGATGGCATCTGTTCTGTCTCATGCTATGGATGGGGAGAGGAGCAAGTTGGTAGTTTGGGATTTTTAGTGGCTTGACTGCTGGGGTAGGTGATGTGAGTTGGACTGGCCAAACTGCCACCCACTCTGTGCTGGGAGCACATCTTCCTCAGCTCCACAAATACAACAGTGGTCTGAAGATCAGTGGGTAAAATGTCACCAACATCTTGTTTGCAGATACCTCTGCAAAGTCTTTTACAACAAATACCCACTCTTTTTATTGTTGTTTTAAATTACGTTCTGTGTTCTACCCCCTGTTACAAGACAAGGTCATTTTATTTCCCTTTGCTTAAAAAGATTGTCTACTGTGGGAGCTTCTCCTAATAAGACACTGGGTAGTAGTTTTATAGGTGGAGTTTGGAAGAAATGGTTTGGGGGAGGTAGAAATGTCATTAAATTAAACTGTATACAACTTTTTTTTGGGGGGGGAACCCTGAAACCCTTGATTACAGTTTAAGATACACCCTGTTTTTCAGGGACTCATAACTTTCCTGTTTGAAATTGCCATCTGCTGAGATCTGGGAGGCAAGTGGTCAGCACAGATGTGGGATTTGTCTAACAGAAAACTTTGTAAATCACTTGAAGCAGCTTTGGAGTTTCATCATATAAAAATATCTAGGTAATCACTTTCAGCTGTATTCCTGACTTTGTATTTCTGGGGTGGGAATGTATATGAAATCTTTGGCTCGCGGAGCTGTAGATTTGAAAAATATGGTCTTTTCATGACATAAGGCTATCGAGCAAGAAGTGAGGCATTAGCAGCACCAACCGGTTCTTTGTTTGCTTTGAAACTCGCTGGTTCTGAAACATAAGAATGGGAGATGTATGAAAGGAGCAGAGGGAAGCCCGTGCGCTGTTTTTCATTGTGGCATCTTAATCCAGATGTTGAAATGAAAGCGTTCGTTTAAAAATGCATGGTTGACAATTTCATTTGTTACTCTCAGGCTGCAGAACTGAGGAAAGCAACTTTACTTTTTAAAGTAACGGGTGCACAGTCCCTCTCCAGCAAGGCATTCTTTTAGGAGTTGAACGTGGATCAGCTTTGCAAAAGAAACTGCAAAACAACGGAGGGGTTTTCTGTGTGATTTTGGAGAAGTCCAGCAGTGAACCTCAGTTCTGACTGAGGAAGAAGCTATTCAGTATTTCCACATCGTGCGGATGAGATCGGTGCCAAAACCTTCTCTAATTCTTCTTGTTTTCGATGCCGCTTTTCCAAACTATTTTCGAGCGTGTTTCATGCAGCTTCACAGCGACCTTCCGTGCAATTAGCAGTCGTTTCTCATGCCAAGACTAATCCTTTGGTAAAATCCCCGTAAGCATTTGCTGCTCTCAGTAGACTGCAAGTCCAGGGGCCGTGTCCTGGTCTTGCAGTAGTGGCAAAACCGTTGCTGATGGCCTGGGAGGCTGGATTTCCCTGTGTATCCACAGTGGCCTGCCCCAGTGCTTTCCCCAGCGGAGAATTAGTATTTTAAATGTCTGGCTGGTGTCATCTGCTGTGGCCTTTAATCACCCATGTTTGAGGGCCTGTTCTGAAAGTCCTTGGACATCTTTCCATTACCAAATGCTCCTGGTTCCATGACGGGGAGAAGCAGTGGGAGCTTTTGCTCCTCATGCTTGGTTAGGTCTTGGACTGGGCTTTGCAAGTCCTGTCCCAAAATTTGACATCAGGTTTGCGTTGCCTTTGGACGGTGGCTTCCTCGAGAGGTTTGATAACGTTCTAATTTGAACTGCAGCGAGCCAGTTCCTTGTTTGATACTCAGAATGGGCCTTTCTTACGTTCTTAACACTGAGCACATTTGTGTGAAATTCATCGTGAGCAGGTATGGCCTTTGAGAGAGTCACGGGGGTTTGAAGTTGAAGTTTTCTGATCCTTTCTCATGGCCATACTTAGTGTTCCGAAGCGGCCCACGGTAGGGTTAGCTCACGCTGCTGGGGTAGGGTTTCACGTCTCCTCAATTGCATCTGGGTAGAGCTCTCTGTTTTGCATTCCTGTTTTTTTCAGCAACACTCCCAGCGTGGAAGTTGGGGTATGGTTTTAATCTAAGTCAAGTCAGAAGATCCTGCACTTCTTGGTGATGAGACCAGGGGGATCCTTGCCCCATCCCCACGCGCCCTCCTCCCTGGAGCCAGACTCAGTGTAGCGATTGTCCTTTTCTTACTGCTAGAGTTTTGATGGGAGATGTAGGGATATAGGGAAGCTGAGAGGGTAAGGGAGGCTGTGATACAAACAGGCTGAAATCCGAATTCAAGAAAACAAGTTTTCAGTGTTTCCCTGAGCGTTTGCTTGGTGAGAAGCTCGTTGGTGTGCGCGAATTGCTTCCTCCTCCCCCTTCCCCTCCCCATTTTTTATCGGGGAAACAAGTTCCAAGCAAAATATTCCAAAGTGATATTTAATTACTCTTTAAAATGCAACTATTTGTCTTATCAGCCATGTGGATTTCTGTTTGCTGCTTTGATTTGACAGTTAGTAGTTTGTCATTTTTAAAAAGCTTACACGCTCCAGGAATCTGTGATTTTTATGCTTTTGAAAGTAGAGATGTTGAATTAACTGCAGCTTTGAACTATTCACGGGTAATTTCAGGCCCCCCGCTTTCAGCAAATAACAAGCTGACTCCTGAGCTTTCAGGCTGGGTTGAATACTGAATAATCACGACTTTAGAGCTGTGTGCGTTCTCTAAAGTGGGTCCTTGGCACATCACAGCATAATGCACAATAGATTGGAAACATTTTTCTAGACAGATCACTTTGTGCTCGTGCCATCTCCAGATAATAACATTTAGGAGATGGGGGAGTAATACCAGCGTGGGGAGGGTGCTCGGATTCATTTTCACTTGGACTTTGTGCACATTAATTCCCCTCCATTCCTGGGGTGGGTGCTGGGGGAGTGTTCAGCTGGGGAGAGGGGCTTTCCCCTGGTGCTGCTGTGATGTCCCTCTGCAAGGCACCTTCCTCTGTGCTGGCTGGAGCTGCTGCTTCTCTGCTGATGTTTTGTAGGTGAAAAATAGACTTGGAGTTAAATCTGTAGGTCGTAAGGTAAAGACATGGCCCATGGAGAAACTGGGAGTGGGATGAGTTGACAAGTAAGCAAAGAGATGCATTAAAGTCTCTCATGGGGAAAGTGAATTGGAGAAGTATTTCAGATTACAGCACGAGCCTCTTGCGTGATAGATGGTTGGGTTTTCATCGTCCCAGTTTTCCCAAGAAAAGGTAGTGTCGTGCTGATTTGGCTTAGAGCACGCACAGTTAATGGAAGGGCGGAATTAAAAAGATGCAGGAATGGTTTCTGCATACTCTCACATCTGCCTTTCAACGCCGCGAACAATTGCAACCAACAATTAATATGTAAAGAATTTGCGGTCTGTGTTTAGTGCGAGTGACTGACTGCTTCAGTTGCGTCAGGGCATTAGCTGAGCTTTTGCAATCGGCTCAGCCCCCTGCTTGGAGCCCAGCAAGCCCCTCTGGCCTCAAAACAAAGCGATGGGAGCCCCTGACGAGGCTCGGGGGAGCGTGGGGGTGCTGCCTCCCTGCCTGAGTGGGGAGGTGGGTGCTGGGCCCAGAGCCCGAATGCCAGGGAGAATCTGCTTGATGAAGGATGTGATTCAAATGCCGGGTGTCATCGCAACGGCCGAGTCAAGGAATGGGGGGCGGGGGGAGAGTTGACCCCAGTGGGGTCACAGGGAAGTGGACTCGGGTTAGAACAAACCTGAAAGACAAAAGCTTGGGATGAGGAAGGTAGTGGGGGCTACCCAGTGCTTTAGGCAAAGCAGGGTGGTGTGAGGTGTTGCTGGGTGTATTTTGCACCCGTGAAGATCTGCGGCAGTTGGAAGCTCTTCTGCCAAGCTTAGGAGAAAAACTTCAGGGTCCTCCAGGTCTGTCTTTACAACTGAGACTAAATCCAGCCTGTCTTTAAAATACTTACATGGAAAAAAGGTGCAAAGGTCCCTATCTAAAATGATTTTTCAAAGAGTTACCATTTCTGTTTCATGTCTGAGGTATAAAATGTAGCTGGTGGCGTCCTCAGCCGCGAGTGTGGGCTTGGTGTGGCTGGCGCCTGGGGAGGGGGTGGCAGCCGGCGCGAAGGGATCGGATCCTGCTGGGAGGCATCGCTGCGAGGCTGGACTTTGACAGCTGAGAAGGAAGCATTGTTTTATGTCTCGGTGCCAAGGATTTAAGAACCTGGGTGAGAATTAGGTAATGTTTGCAAAAGAGTAGAAGGCAACTACAGCGAATTGCAACTGCACAAGTGAGCCGAAGAGAGAAATTCTAGTTCTCCCTTGTTCCCGAGAGATTCCCACTGGAGAGATGAAGTCATAGCCATTACTTCATTAGTGTTAACTCAGGATGCCGTCAAATGAGCCCTCTTGTTTTGTGCTGGGCTGGTCAAAGAGACTCCTACCCCATCGCTCGCCCCGTCCCTCGGCACTGGCTGACCTTGCCACGCACGGTGCTGGCAGAAGCGTGCGCTGACTCCCTGGCTGCTCCAGCTCAGACAAGCCTTTTCTTTTGAACTGCCACCGCTCCCTCCTGCGTGCCAGCTCTGAGGCAGCTTCTGTAAATCCTGCTGTGCAGAAGGCGGCCGCCGAGGGCTGGGTGGGTGAGTGTGAGCAGCAGCTCTCCGCTCACCAGAACCTCTCCATCGGCGCCTGAGCCCGTGCCCAGTGCGGGGTGTTAATGGTACCCAGCGGTCTGAGCCCTGCTTCCAGAGCAAACAGACGGGTGTGGGATCTCACCCTTGCAACTCGCAGCCGTGCTGTGGGAGTCCCTTCTGGAAAAAGTGTGAAATTTATTGTAATACATGCTGAGGATCTTATGGCAGATCTGAGCTGCTAAATCCTCTAAACCTGAGCCTGCAACTTCATTGACAGGGCCTCTCACTTTGCTCTGCTCCAAGCTTATGGTTTCACTGCTCCAATATTTTTCCATACATGGAAGCATTCCTGCCCCAGCCCGGGCTAATCCTGACATGCCACTGCATCTGTATGTTAGCTCATTTCTCGCGGCTGACACTGTGCAAAGGCAGATGTCTGAACTTACTTTTGTTTAAATAGATTTAATTCAACCAGCACAAGTCTCACTCCATAGGTGAGTAGGGAGAGGAAGTGATTTCCCGTTTTCTTGACCTCCCAGGGCTGTTAGGTGGATGAATTGGTCCCCAGTAATGCCATGCTTTAGAAATGTGCTCTTGCAACTGAGGTGAACCCCTCTCCTGTACAGGAGAAACAGAAGCTTGTGCTGGTGAGCTGCTGTTTGAGCCGGGGGCCTGTTTATAATCCCTCCCTCACTAGAGTGGGCTGTAGGTTTTAATTAAATGTCTGTAAGATGCTCTGCTGTCCTCTGCTGAAAGGCCCTGTATAGGGCCCGTGCCTTTGAATAAAAGCTAGAGACCTTTCCCACCCGTTGGGTAAGAGCTGCAGCTAAACCAGTGGGACCCAAGCAGTTGAATCTGAACAGATGTCAGTTCTCCCCGACTTTGAGAGTTCAAAAGGATTATTCTGCCTCTCCCAAAAAAGAGGAGGAGCAACATAATGATTTTATTAGCATTGCCAGGGCTCTCAGCTCCATCCCCTCCTGACTGCTGGTGAAAGGTTGCATACTGGGCTGGAGGTGTGCGTGGGGAGTGTTAGTTGTGTGCAGGAATGAGACAACTTGGACTCAACCAGGGGGAAGACAGCAAGAGTAAAACTGGTTTGAATTGAGCCGAGCTGTGTGGTGGTGCAGGAGGAAGACTGTAGTTTCCAGGTTTGCTGTTGAAGCTGCAAAGCAAATGAAGCCTCCCCTGTGTGACTCTTTCAGCCCTTGAGAAGTGAGTCCAAGAGCCTGCAGGTGCCTCCAGCCCCACCGAGGGATCCCCAGCCCCTCCATTTGACCCGCCAGATGCAGCCCGGAGCCTGGGCACCAACAGCACTGTGGTCCCTGCACGTGTACTTGGGTCTGACAGGATTTTAGCATCAAAACAGATCTCTACAACATTAGAAATGTTCTTTATTTTTCCCCAAATTGTTCTGGCTACTGTTCTGTCACTCTCAGAGTGAATCAAAGGGCACCAGACTACAAATCCTGCCCTGCAAGTATTACCTGGGTGTTTAGCTTGCAGGAATGCACTTCTTTTATCAACTGATAGCTGGTGGTTTAAGAGGGCAGGGAGCTGTATTTATTTCCTTCTGAGAGGTTGATGACTCTGCAAACCTAGTTTTTAGGGTGCTCCCTTTTAAATTCTGGTTTGTGGCTCTAAGGCAGAGGTGCTATAGCTGTTACATTCCAGGCTGCTTCTAATGAACTCTGCCCTTTCATCTCTGTGCTCAAGAGCTTTGCAGATGCCTTCTGCATTATAGGGCAGTCCTGCTGTCTTTGTCCCATGGGCAGGAAAACTGAGGTGAGAGGGGTCTGGGGGCTGGACGAGTGACCAGAGCGGTCTCTGCAGCTGCCACTGCTGGGATTTCCCAGTCCCAGTGCCCCAGTCCCTCGGGCACAGCCCCGTTTCACCAGTGCCATGAAGCACGCCAGCCTGAGCCCCAGCTTCCCTGCCCACCACCGCTGCAGCCATCGCCCCCCGCTGCTGCTGCCGCCGTCGTGCTGCACGCTTCCAAAATTGGTTCGTTCCAGGGTTAGAAAAGACCCATTTTTGTGTCCTAAACACTGGATTTCACAGACAGAGAAGGGGAAAGGTCTTAATGCCTGCAGCTTGATCTGCTAATCTGAAAGCATGGGAAGTTTTTCGTAGAAAGATTTGCTGCCCGGGTTTCTCGATGCAATTTTGTACAAACACATTTTACTCCTACAATGGGTTGTAGCAGCTGGATGCCTCCCACCAAGATTACTGATGTTTAGGTCTTTGATATTGGCAGAGACAGACAGCAATAAATTAAATGAGATGGGGAGTTTCAGAGAGTAGTACAGATGGTGGGAAACTGAGGGCAGGGATGACTTAAGTGCTAACGTATGGCAGAGCTTTGACTCCTTCCTTTTCTAAAGGAACGGATAAGGCTGTGGGCTGCTGTACCAGCAATTTTGCCCCCTCCTTTTTTTCCCAAGACCCACAAGCCACCACTTTTGCAGTGTTTTCTTGATAGTCATGAAAGAAGTGCCCTGTGTGTGCTCCGGCCCTGCTGGCACAGCAATGCTCTCCATGTCTTTCTGTCCTCTTGCCAGCCTGATGCTGGCTCGCTGCGTGCTTGGGTGCTCTCTGTCTTTGGTTTTCTCCTTTCCTGGGAGAGACAACTGTTAAATGAGATTTCTTGAATCTTTAGAAGCCTTCCACTTTTTCCTCATTAGATCTGATGCGCTTTAGGTTCTGTTTAGCTGTGGGGATTCAAGTGGAACGATTTCATTCCCTTATCCACCTCCATCTGCATTAATTTGCTGTGTCTCCTGACTGACGATTTAATTATTGTTTGTGACAGGAGCATCCAGGGCCCCACTTGGCAGAAGGTGTTTATCATTTAGGTGGTGCACAAAGTAGATGTTTGCTGCCCCAGTTGCTCCCAGGATGGGTTTTTGCCTAGAGAGGCAGTTTTCAAGCCAGTTAGATGCCATGTTGTGAAGCAGAAGGGTAGGTGGTTGTCCCTGCAGGCACATCCCTGCTGGCTGCGGGGCTCTTGAGGTGGAAAGATGGTGATGTGGTAGGTTGGAGAGAGCCTCTGAGGTTGGGAAGAGCTGTCTGGCAGAAGGACGGGGAGTGTGGGAGAAGTGAAGGATGGGAAGGGTAGGAGGGATGGGTGGATGGAGAGAAGCACAAGGACCAGGCTGGAGTGGGGGTTGGTTCCTTGCCTGGAAAGTCACTTTGCTCCAGAGAGCCTGGCTTTGAATTGCAGGAAGGTTCCAGATTTTGCTCCCTTTTAAAAATGAAGCAGCCTGTGAACCCTGCGTGTTTTATGTTGCTTTTTGGCTCGGGCTGGCTGAGTGGCTGCCCTGTGTTGGGCTGCATCCAGCATCTTCTTTTTGATGTTCGTCTCCATGAGGATTTGCTGCAGTCTTCACAGCTGAGAGAGTGGAGTCATCTGCATAAAACCCAGTAACTCTCTAGGTTAAGAGGCCATGAAATACCACCTCTGCCTGTGGCCTCCCTCTAATTATTAAAATAATAACCCTGGGCAGAGCTTACAGCCCCACCAGAGGCAACAGTGGTCTGTTGTGCTATTCAGACAACCACACAAGAATGAGATGGTCCTCACTCTGCAGCTGGCTCTCTGAGGAAACGTCTCCCCCACGTCATGGTGGAGGTGCCTCATGGGCAGTGACAAGCCAGACTGGCAGGGATGCCTCTTGTCTTGGAGGACACAGAGGTTTGGGCTCTGGAAGGGGAGGGCAAGTGGCCACTTCCTCCAGGGTTGAACTGTATGTGAGGTGATGCTCTTTGTGTGGCCATAAGCTTTCAGAGCTCTTCCCTGCCAACAGCTCGTCCTTAGTTTTGTCCTTATGGCTCCTTGGGCCGGTGGCTTGGCAGGAGCGCTGGCCGTGGTCGATTTCCTTGCTGCTGCCACGGTTGCCCATCTCTTCTGAACAGCAGCTGGAGGTTCACCCAAGTGACATGAGGGTGTGGGGTTGGACTTCATGCCAAGATTTGAGAACTTTGCCTCATTTCTGTAAAAGCTTTTATTCTGACCAAGCTTGTGCAGCTTGTATGTTCTAGGCTGCTCAGAGCAGAGAGGAACGAAGCCAGTGGGCAGAAGATTGTCACTTGTATCTGGTTGCTGTCTCACACCAGTTGGCCGGGTTGGGTCTGTGGGTTAATGCAGGGTTAAAACATGCTGAAATACTGGGGCTGTGCATCTGCCTGCCCAGTTACAGGGGTGCCCATCGACCTGATCTCAGCACACAGTGTTTGCACATCTCCTTTCTCTTTTGCCTTTTATTCTCGGGGCTCGAAACTGAAGGCATGTTTTACACTGGGCACGTGGCTGGGGGAGAGTAAGTTGTATAACAGCCGGTTACCTGCGGTGGCTGCCGTCTCTGGCTGAGTGCATCTCCAGCTGCTTCCTCCCCTCTGCTCCCGAGAGCTGGAATGGGGATTATCCAGAACAAATCCTGTTACCCAGCTGTTTCCATGGCAGAGACCTGCTGTTGTATGACCCCCCTCCTTGCCCCAACACCCCCTGCAGCGAAGGAGTTGCAGGACAGGAGTGCCCCTTGGGACTTAAATCACATCACTGTTTGCTGATGACATCATGGGTGAAGAGTGGGCATTTTTAGGCTTTCTTTGCTAGAAAGGGGCAGTGTTGATTGCCAGGCTTAGTAATGAAGAATTTGAAGTTGTGATTCATCCCTCCATCCACTTCTAAAGTATGTGGTGGTAAATCTAGGAAAATCTGTGTATATGTAAGAAGTTTCCTCTTAGGGAGCTGAGAAACCCGTAGGTGCAGCAATTACTGTTTTACTTAATTGGGATTGAAATACTGAACACTCAGAACATGCCAGCTCCTGTCTGCTGGGGGGAAATAGCAATTGCTTTGTAGAAATGGCTTTTCATCCTGCCACGCTGGAGAGGAAATAAAGTCACATCCATTGAAAAGAAAAATTCCTGACATTTTTCTGTTGTCTACTCGAAGTCCTGTCCAGGCCCATGGAGGTGGCTCTTGGTGGGGCAAGTGATTTGTGAGAGGCAGCTCCTGGGAAGCAAAGTGGTTCTTTGTTGATGCTCAGACTTCTGGTATTTAGTTCAGCCTTTTACTTTTTAATTACTCCAGCAATGGGTGCAGTTACACATTGCATCTTGCCTTTGCTGTGCACTTCTCTCGTGGCATTTGCTGGCCCTGAGGATAAAGCAGCCCCGTGGAGAAGCACATGTCAGCACTGAAAAGGCATCGGTGCGTCGTGTGCATCGCCACTCGTGCGGATGTTTGCTCTGAACCTCTGCAGCTGGAGAGATGCTGCCCGGCTCCGAGCAGCCGGTGCACAGGATGGTGCTTTGCCTCTGCTGCCTGTCTGTCTGCAGCTGCTTAGTGACATACAGGCAAGGGGCAAAGCCAAGTGGTCCTCTTGCTAAATAGCTGTAGTCAGGCTCGCAGTGGTTGAAGAGCAGGCAGAGCTCAGGGGTGTTGGGGCTCATTGCCAGAGCGATGCTGAGAACATGAACTTTGTAAAAAGAAATGAAACTTGTTCCGTACCTGAACAAAAGAGACGTTGTCAGTGATTCTGCTGGTGACAGCACCTACCAACAGAGCAGTGGGTAGTGATGGGAGCAGCTCCTGCTGCAGCACAGAGCCTGTTGAGTTCATTGGGTGAACAGTCTCCTCTAGCTCCCCTGTAAAGAGCTGCTGAAGAACACCCCAGGGTTTTTCCTCCACTCACTTAACTAGGTGTTACTAAGGAAAATGAGTTTAATCGAGTCCAGGCCTTTCTGCAGGAATTGCAGTGCTCTTCTCCCCACTGTGCTCCGCTTCCCCTCGGCAGTGAGCAGAGGGCACCGCGCCAGCTCAGCCAGCCCTCGCCCATTGTGTTGGAAGAGCCTTGTTTGCTTGGTGAGCTTCAGTGATCCCAAAGCGGCCGTCAGAAGGAAAGAGTGAAATCCCAGTGGTCTGGCTGCTGTCCCTCTTCTTTCCTGCCTGTCACAGTCTGTCCGAGCCCGATTTCTGCTCAGGTATGAGCTCCTTTCCGTTCTCTTTATGCCTCACTTACCAAAAGAGGTCAGAGCCAGATGATTTTTCTACAGAAGATATAATTTCATTGGAGAGAAGTGAGAGTTTCCAAAACAGCGCATGGGATTAGTAGTACCTTGGCTGCTCCAGAATCTCCTCATCCCTTTCTTCGGTCTTATTTCTGTTCTTTGAAAGCTGGAATTTCCCTTGCTGTTGATGCCCTGCCAGGCACTCTAGCAGGGTTCCTTCCCCTTGGATGCAGTTCAAGAAACCATCGTTCCTTTTCCCTATCATTTGTTATCAAAGGGAGGGGAGCCCTTGCCCTGCACTGCCCTGCTGCCTCCAGTGCTGGCTGGAGTCGATGGCTACAGCCACTCTTCAGACCTACCATGCTAGAAGTATGAACTGGAAAAGATTTCAGTGACAGGGAAGCTGAAGCATTTGTGTCCTTAGGAAAATATACTTCAGCATTAAAAAAAGCCAAACCAAACCAGAGTCTGTTCAGGCTACCGGCAGAGGTTTAGTGCCTCCTCCCTGGTGCAGCAATCTGAAGGTGAAAGGCTCAGCTGAGTGATGTGCTTTAGGTTGGTACATTTAGGTAGGAGTGGCCTGAGGACTTCTGAGAGACTTGTAGCATGACGTTTTTATTTTAGTAAAGACTGCTAAGTCAGAGATATTAGCTAAAAAAAAATCATGGGGCAAGGGCAGCTTCAAAATCGGGGTGTTTTCTGATTGCTCTCCATGCATGGTGATGCAAGACCTTTAATCTTGGTGATGTGTATCACTTCAGTACAGTGTCTGCTTCCTGTGTGTCCACGTAAATTACTTGACTTCTTAGCCCCTGTCTTGCCTTGTTATAATGAAACAACAGGGGTTTTTGGGGGGGCAATTTTCCTAGAGACAACACAGAAATTTTCTGGATTTTCAGAGAAATTGTGTGAGCTTTACTGACAGGAGAACCAGCCAAGCAAGTTAGCAGTGGATTTGAAATATTAGCTTTGTGGCTTTTGTCTACCAGAGCCCAAGCAGCATTTGATGCGCAGACATGTTTCCAGACATTTCTCATAGCGAAGGTGTTGGCAGGTCTGTTGTTAACACCCTTGCCTTTAGGCCAAACTATTGAAAATTCAAGTTCAGCTTGAATCTCATTTCAATGGCTTGGAAGGCTGCAATCTGATGGGCTGAAAAATTCCATCCAACTCTAGCCCTTATTAGGAGCTTAATCTGAAGTGCAGCCAAATAAGGGGGAGGGCAAAAAAACCCAAACCCCAACCAGTAAAATGGAACAAGAAATGCGCATCCAATTTACAGTAATTCCTCTGCAACCTTAATTCAGCCCCCTGTATGTGTTACGATGCAATTCCTCATGGGATCACATAAGGTTCTTTCTGTGGCACCTCTGCCCTCGCTGCTCAGGGTGGGGTTGGGTTTGTGGGACCTCTGCCCTGCACGGGGCAGGATTTGGAGGGA
Source organism: Chloroceryle aenea (assembly GCA_013399075.1). Taxonomy (NCBI): domain Eukaryota; kingdom Metazoa; phylum Chordata; class Aves; order Coraciiformes; family Cerylidae; genus Chloroceryle; species Chloroceryle aenea. Next base: position 803,355 of record VWZY01008421.1, read on the forward strand.
AGACACCGAGGCAAGTCAAGGGAAGATGCCGATGGTTGAGGCGACAGGATTCCTGCTCTGCTTCTGCCCCAGGGCTCGTGTGTGACGCCAAGTAAATTGCTTTCCATGCACAATGAGGGGCTTGGTTTCCTGGGTCCCCAGGCTGAGGGCTGAGTTGTAGAAGTGACAAGTGCTCCTGCTGCAGATGATCCCATGGGAAGCTGTATGTCAAACATTTAAAATGCTGCTCGGTGCTATTTATCTTTTAAAGAGAGCTGTAGGCTGATTGTGGAACTGGATGTCCAGTGCTTCTCTGTACCTCTTTTCTTTGGCTATAAACTGTGGATGTTGTGAACACAGTTCAGATTTTATGAAAACAAATTCATGATATTTTGAGAAATATCCTAGTCTGCAGTGGTGAGACACCTTCATTTTTGCCTTAGAGCAGGACGTGATAAGCGTGAAGAGAGTTGAGTGGTGCACGTGAACAACTGATCAAAACCCAAAACTGAATCACTCCTCTCTTGTTGAGCGTCTCCTCTTCTGGTACCAAGTCAGGACTGTAATGCACACGTGGAATGTGGCTGTGGTGTTAAAACCCTACACCAGTGGGCCAGATTAAAGCTACAGAGAAACCTTGCTCCCAGCACATCCTGGCTTTTCAGGGCTCAGCAACTGTAATATTTTCTTAATGCAGCCTTTCAGATGCAGGATGGTGTAAGTTTCAGGACTGGGCGAGCGAGGAGCTGTCTGCAGAGGGTACAGGAGTCGCTCTGTAGCAAACCTTACAAGGAGGAGGTCGAACACTCAATCCCAAAAGTGTTAATTCACTCACATTTCTGCCCTGTAGCAGGAAACAGGAGGTTTTTGGATCATCGAGGAAGGACATCGTGTGTAGTTGAAGCTGCTGACACCAGATGTCTGCTTTGGGCTTATTGGAACGTGGGTTGCTTTTGATCTTTAGGTTGGACCACCGTTGTGCGCTGGAGCCTCACTTGCCAAATAGCTCCTGCGTCCGTCGAAGACAGAGGTTGAGGAAGCTGTTTTTCCTGTGGTTTTGTGGGGCTCTCTACCGTTGTCTGTCTCTAGGGAAGATGTGACGCACAATGGCTTTGCAACTATGCAGCTTGATGGAGAGGCACATAGCTGTGGATGCTGTCACAGGGATGCTCCAGCACGAGGCTTGCAAAATTGAGAGGCAACTAACATCTCTCTGCCTTCTCCACTTCCCTTTGGACTTGGTTCCAGCTTATCTCCTTCCCCTCAAAGCATGGATTAAGAGCGGCAAAGCTCTCTGTAGGGAGAGCAGCATCTTGTGCACCAGCTTGGCTAGAAGAGAGAGCCCCAGCAGCCCTGCTGCTGGGAGGAAGGGCTGCACTCAGCCCTGCTCCTCCTGGGCTCTGCAAGGGTTTGAAATCAGCAGATGTTGTCAGGCATGCTCAGGCAAAACCTTGCTCAAATTCACTAATTATAAAAATTCCTGGCAGAAACTCCATGTGAGTCAGCTACAAAAAAATGACTTAGGAAAAAAATCAGTTCATGCTATAAGGCTGACTTTAGCACACAAGAAGAAGGGAAGTTGGGGCTTTTTGTAAATCCAGGGGATCATCCAGCTTTAGCCTGCTGTGTCCTTGTCTGGTGATGGGAGAAGCAGTGAAAGCCCAGGGGCTCATCCCACCCTGCCTGCAGCTCTGAAGCTGTTGTTGTGGAAGGGGAGGGATGGATGGATGGATGGATAGATAGTTTCTTTTCCACTGCCACAGGAGAGCTGGTGCCCAGCCCAGGAGCTGGTGTGGCTCTGGCTCAGGAGTTGGGGCATGGCAGCCCCTTCCCTGCCAGCCCTGAGGATGGGAGGAGGCTGCTGCTGCCTGCTCAGGGTTTGCAGTTGCCTTTCCCCTCGTTGCACGCACTGACTGGCACAGGGAACCGAGGAACCCTCTGATACAGACAGGTTTTGAATGACCTGCAAAGGGTGTCTGCAACACTGTCTCCTAGAGAAGCTGCCTGGTTTGGTTTTTTTCTCTTTATAAATGTTGGATTTTATTTTATTTTTGTTATAAAACCCACATAACTAATTTCCCTTGGAATCCTTTGCAGGCGTCTGCTCTGAGTGTGTTTTGGCCTCACTGCTCATTGCTGGTTTTGAATCCCAGTCCCAGTGGTGGGAAGGTTTTAGAATTAATGCCAGTTGTATTTTTTGTTTAATAGAATCACAGTGTCCATCTGTGGGTTTTAAACAAATATCTTTGGCTTTACATTTTGCCTGCAAGTAGACAGTATTCAAAGGCTGTGTAGCCCCACAACAGCAATTCAGACAAGGATGCAGCATTACCCCTTTGTCAGAAATGATTTTGTATTTCTTTTTCTACCCCAGCATGCACCTCCTCTCCCCGGCTGTGCTGATCCACTGCAGTGGGCAGCACGCGTGCCTTTGCTGGGGCTGTGGCACAGGCTCTCAAGGGAGGTGTGTGGCAGCCCCATCAGTGAGCAATTTAAAATTACACCTGGGGACGATGGAGTAAGGAAATAATCCTGCCTGGTGCCTTTGGGAACAGATACATTTTTACAGGGGTGTCTTTTCAGCCGTGTGGAATTTATTTGTCTGCACTTAGCACGTGCTCGCAAGGAATTTTCTGCCTGCACCAGTTTCCTTTTCACTTCTGTATCTGGTGTTAAGGTGTAGCTCCAGAAGCAGAAGATAATGTTTCAGGATGGAGCACCATCCTTTTGATCCCAAACCTTCCCTTTATTTCCTTTCCAGGATACCTTTTATAATACAACCTCCCTGTGCTTCCTCCGCTGCCGCTCTCTTCCGCCGACCTGCCGGCGCAGGCTCCGGGCAGAAGGGTGATGAGCATCCCTGCCCGGTGCTGTGCTGCCGGGGCGTGCCCG
>VWZY01008421.1:854395-865278 GCA_013399075.1 Chloroceryle aenea
CTGGTCCTGCGGTTGGCCGCAGCTGAGTAGGTCTCTCATCATCATCGCTGACGATTGTGGGGTATTGACTGTTCTGCGACCGTTCTGTCTTGTGATCGAATGCTTGTTACTTGGTATCTAAAGCATCTTAATGGAGTCAAGCAGCCTGCAATTATAAGCCAAGAGAATCTAATTTTCTTAGCTTGACTTGATGTCTTGCAGCCCAAGTTCTTCTGAAAACCTTCATGGCAGTTGGAGCCAGCTAAAGTCCATGGGAACCAGAGGTAAAATCACATGTCCAGCAGAGTCTGAGCTTTCTCAGACTTCAGCCAGCCCTGCCCCCTGAAGAGCTCTTTCTCTTAGCAGGACATCTCTGGGCAGCAGCAGCAGTAGTTCTCTCTTGAAGTATCACTCAAGTTTTCACCCTTTCTGGACTGTTGAGGCTCACAGATCACTTTTGGTGGCTCTCCTCAAAGAACCTGGGTGGCCCATGGTGGCTGGCACAGCATCCCCGAGGAGCCTGGTGCCAGGAGAAGGGAGGTAGCGCAGTTTCTCTGGGGATGCTGTGCCACCTTTGGAATGTGTGAGAATGAGACACCCCACGTACTGTTATCTTTGCGCAGGGTTTGCACACCTGGCACTAAACCATTGAGTACGTTTTGCTAAAATCTTGAGAACTGCTGAATTAAATGCCAGCTTGGAACTTGTCTGGGAGAGTCCTCTGCACTTTATAGAGTCTCTGTGTTTGAAAGCCAGAGATGCCTGGTGTCATTTCGAGCATCATGCAACCAAAGAAGTTGTGTAATGACATTTTCATCAAGCACTAAATGTCTCTTTAAGGTAAAACTCATCTTTTAGAGACAGCCTTGAGGTCTTGAGCAATCGCAAATCCACCATATCCCTGCCTGAGTTATTTTAAGAGGTGATAAGGCTGCAGGCAGATATTCACATCCTGAATGTGAGGGGCATGCTGAGGATGACAGGATGCCTCCAGCCTTCCATTTGCTTTCTCGCTGGTGTTTCTCAATGCAATAATCCTGTTGTTCCTTAATCAGCTTTGGGCAAAACCTGCCAAGTTCTGGTTCAATGAGGAGAACTGGCTCAGCTGATTCCTGCCTGAAGTGAGGCAGGGAACATATGGGCAGACTGGTGCTCCACCAGACCTGGAGTAGTCATTTCTGGTTAATGGCTTGTGACAAAGACCTAAGAGTCACAACTTTAGCTGGTCCAGCTGCCTGCAGCATTGATCTCTATCTGTGGTTTGAGTGGAGCTCCCAACCACCCTTTGTCTTCCATCCCCGCTCTTGCTTCCGCTGCTGGTGATGTTTGTGGACATTTGGGATTAATTGAACCTGCAGGAGCTGTGAGCCCAGAGCAGGACAGGCTGGTTGTGAGGCTGCAGCTGCGCTCTTATGCTGAGCTACTGGCATCTTCCTCACTCAGGCGTGACCTCACGGGTACTGAGCTGCTGCCTGCTTCTCAACTGCAGGAGTAGCTTTGGGAAGGCTGCTGAAGAGGCCTCTTCCAGGGAGAAGTTGCTCTCATTTAAACTGTCTTACAAAACCCCTGTTTTGACACTGCAAAATGTGTAAACCCCTGTAAATGCTGCGTGTGCCCAGGTAGCACAGGTTGCTGTGAAAGCTTTTGGTGACAAGGGTGCTGCTGTGGTGTGAGCAGGGTGAGCTATGTGTTTTCAGGGGGGCACCCCGAGTGCAGAGCTGGTGGCTGTGTAAGTCTGGAATGAAGATGGTAGCAGAGATGGGAGTGCAGCACATTTTAGTCTGTGGGGATAAAAAGCAAAGAGCAAAGCCTGGTGGCCACGTTTGTCTCATTTGAGCTGCTTTTGAGGAGAGAGGAGATCTGTTTGCACCACAGCTGCCCTTTCCCCTGTCCTGTGGGTAGCAGTAACCATTGGGCAATTTCTGTTTCTCCTTTTTCTTTTCCCCACTTGAAAGCCCAAGTCTCCAGAGAACTTGCACAACCATTACTTAATACATCCCATTTCTTACTATGCAGCTGCAAAGAGCAAATCCTCTGTCCGGGAATTCCCGATCGTGCTGGGCCTGTATGTGGCCACACAACTGTCACCTGGCCTTACCCAGGCTGACATCCACGGGAACTTTAACAGGTTGGAGACCCCCAGAGCAGGTAGCTGCTTCACTCCTGAGCAGAGGCCTGACTATTTTCTCTGTGCATTTGTTAGAACAAGCCTCTGAAACACAGTGGGAAGCGGGTGCTGAAGTAGTTCAAAGGAGTAGACAGAAATGAATGGGGATGTATTGCTGATTGTAGTTGCTTTCCTCCCTCCAGGTATTTCCCAGCCAAGATCCACTGGACAGAGCAGATTTCAACGCTGTGGAGTATATCAACACTCTCTTTCCCACTGAGCAAGTAAGTAGTGCTCACGGTGCAGCCCTCTCCATGCGAGGGGTAACCTGATAGTAAATGACCAAGGGTTTGTTTGAACCTGTACCAAAGCCTTTTAAAGAGCAGCACAGGTAGTAAGGCTGGGATGATAATCACTTCTTAAATTCACATCTCACGAGCTTCACTGCTGTTATGTGCTTCCTTCCCCCCCAAAGTGCTTGCTGATGTAAAAGTCTTGCTTTGATTTGTAGAAATAAATTAAGTTTACTGCAAGAGAAACCTCTGTATAGAAATTTCCCAACTTGCAGTGTATTAATCATTGGTGAATCTTCAGGGGGTGCAGCCAAATAAGGCAGGTGTTGCCTGTGAAATGTCACTGGAGAGCAATCCGTGCTGGAACCTATTGTTTTGTTTGAGATGTAAAAAATGAGGTTGCCTTGGGCTCATATCTGTAGTTTGTCTTTCTTAAATCAGCCCCCAGGGGCAGTTTTGGACTAATCTATTGCAAAAAAGGAGATATTCCAGCAGCTGAAGGCTGGGTTGTGAGGCAGCTCTGACATTTACCATGCTTAAGATGCTCTGCAGCACCAGCTTTTTGAGCTTTCAGCGGTTTCCAGTTAGCTTGCTGGTGGCACTGGCTTGGCTTTTACCCTGTCAGCAGGGGGGAGCTCTCTCCCCTGCAGTGCCCCCAAGTGCACTCCAGCAGCAGCCAGGCCCCCTCTGCGCCGTGTGTCCGGGCTCTGCAGGAGGGTCTCTGGCCGGGCAGGGCGAGGGCTCTGTCCCCATTGCCCACTGGAGGTCACTGTCGTTTGGAGCTGAGGAGGCAGCGCTCGGGGTCCTCTGTTTGCTCAGGGCTGGGTGGGGAGCAGGGAGCTTCTGGGACTTGCAGGGCTGAGGGGCTCCAGCGAGAGCCACAAAAGTGGTCAGAGGTCTGGAGGACTGAGAGAGTTGGGGGCGTGCAGCCTGGAGAGGAGAAGACTCCAAGGAGACCTTGTTGTGGCCTCTCAAGTACTTCAAGGGGCCCGTCAGAAAGATGGGGATGGAGTTTTTAGCAGGGTCTGTTGTGGCACGACAAGGGGTGGTGGTTTGACAGTAAAAGAGGGAAGTTAGATTGGAGAGAAGGGGGACACTTTTTTACTCTGAGGGTAACAAGACCCTGACCCAGGTTGCCCAGAGAAGTGGTCAGGGCCTCATCTCTGGAAACATTCCAGGTGAGGTTGACCAGGGCACTCAGCAGGGTTGGAGTAGATGATGAGATTTAGAGGTTCCTTCCAACACAAACTGTTCTATGACTCTGTAGTTTTGCTGCTTTTCATTGTGTGACCCAAGAAGCATCAAAGTCTCTGCATGTCTCAATTCTTCTGTCTAAAATAAAGTCATTGCTCTTGTCTTTGAGAAGTGCCATGTGTGAGAAGGTGTTGGGTATCACAAGTGACATGTATTGCAGTAAAAGGTTCTCCATTTTACTTTTCTTTGGTTTTTTTTTATGTTACAGTCTTTGGCAAACATCGATGAAGTTGTGAACAAGATCAGACTGAAGATAAGGTAAATGTTCCTCCGTGTCATTGCACCTCAGGTGGGGAGAGTGGTCTGGTTGTCACCAAGGCTTCATAAGTGCAGCCTTTGCCCTATAGCTGGTGGGAATTGATTTGCTTAAAAGGCATGAATAGGGGCAGTCTTAAGTCCAGTAGTGGAACAGGGACAAAAATGATTCTGTAATTATTCTTTTTTACACTTTGCCCCTGTTGTGCAGTACGTGCCTTTTGGGGTAGTTTAGCTGATGGGTTGCAAAGTGCAGCTTTGAACTAAGAATCACCAGGTATCAGCTTTTAGTAAAGTCTGAAGGCTGAGAAAACCAACTACCCAAAAGATTTGGTTGCTGAAAATTTATTCTGTTTGTGAGGTCAAAACAGGAATTGTAAAAAATCTCGTTTTGTGTTTGGTTTTGTTTTATTTTTTCTATTATTGGTACTAAAAGTACAAAATAAAGATAAGTGTGTGGGAAATACTTAAATTTTTATGTTCAGTCTGATGTTACCCACCTGAAGGGACTGAGACAGCACTTTAATATCTGGAAAGTGGGAATGAAAACGGGCCAGGGAAAAACTGCCAATATTGCTTAAGAGAAGAGAAATGCAAGAACCCCTGATGAAATTAGGGAATGGCTTTTAATTTTTGCAATATAATTTAAATTATATAAGCTAGTGATTGATGTGCTACAGAGGGGCGGGGAAGTGAGTTCAGAATTGGTGGCACCAGCTTTTTTATTTGACATCTGTGCTGTAGCTCTCAAGGTGCCCACAGTTGTTTGGGTTGAGCAGATGGAGGATGAGTATGAGATGATCAATTCCTTTCTCCAGGAGGCTGGATGACAACATTCGGACTGTAGTGAGAGGACAGACCAACGTGGGCCAGGATGGACGGCAGGTACGTGCCTCTCGTCTCCGGTGGCTCCAAGGGTTCTCAGCTTGAGATGCTCAATTGAGGAATGGCTCTGGCAGGCAGAAACCTGCTCTCGTTATTAGGGAGGTGTTTCTGCTGTCTCTTCCACTAATGACTTTGCTCTCTGCTCACTGAACAGCTGTTTCAGGCTCTTTCTGATCACCCTCCAAAGGGAAGTGAATGAGGAATTGATTAAAAAATCAAAAGCCAAACCAGGAGGCGTGTGGTTGTGCCACTCTGAAGCTAATGGTAAAATGAACAGGATTAAGTAGGTACAAGCCCATTTGCTATTAAGGATCAATAAAAGGCTATTTAGCCTTTTAACTAGGTTGTTTGCTGAAGTATCCTGACTTGCTGGTGACTAAGCCTGATGACTGGCTGCCAGTCCATCTTGCACAGCTTATTCAGCTGTCAGGTTTTCACTTGTCTTGTGCTTGCTCACAGTACAGTATTGAGCAGCACGGCCATGGCTGTGGTGTCTGAACACTGAGCTCAGTCCTGGTGTTATTGAGGTGTCCCCCAGTGCTGCTGCATTTCCTGGGTCTGTTCTGGTTTAGACCAGGAGCATTAACACCCGGAATCATCACTTGTGCTGCTTTCCTGGGTGCCAACCTGAATCATCTTTTGAATACCAGATTTCAGACTAGTTTGTGGGGATGGGGAGGGTCATTCCCTCACCAGCCTGGCTGGCTCTATTTTCCAGTCTTGCTGCCATAGCCAGGGGCATGTATTTCTAATCCTATCTCTGCCACAGTGTCCGTGGCCTGGAGTAAATCATTTAATTGATCTCTGTCTTTGTATTGCTTTGAAAAAACTGCAAGATGCTTACCTCTCCTAGCAGAACTAGTTCAATGCCTGCTATTAAACTGGGGATGTGCTTGGGCTGTGGCGTACTGCGGAGCAGTGCAGCCTGTAATCATGGGGCAGGGGTGAGATGAAATCAAATGGGGTGGCAATTACAGAAACTGAGGGAGTGGAAGTTAGTGCAGAGCTTGGAGATGATTGGAAAGCTGGTGCTGTTGAAACTTTTGGGCCTATTCAAGGTGACAAATTCAGAGGAAACCACCAAGAAAAGTGTGCTTGGGAAGAGCTGTGGGTGAGAATTGCCCTGTGTGCCTCAGGATCTGAAGGGCTAAAGGATGCACTTGGTGGGAGATGAACAAAAGCAGTGCCACGGTCAGCTGGGCTTGTAGGGTAACAGAAATGTCTCTCTGTGGTGGACATACAACAAACTTTGTTTAGAGCTTTGCCTTATGTCTGTGCTTTCTTACTCTTTAATCCCTTTGAAGTTCTCCAAAGCATGTTCAGATGGACTTGGACAGTATCCTGCTCTGAAGTGCTGGGGGAGCAGGTCTGTCTCTGCAGCCCTTTGTTTAGTTTGGTTGTAAGGGAACCAACTGAACTCCCATCGAAGTAAAAACCTTCAAACATGCGTGTGTATGTGATGTGTGTGGGCAGGGCATCTTCCAAGGGGCCTGGAGCTGCAGTTAATCACAAACACCCTGTGTTTAGCTGTGAATTTTCCTATCCCCCCCCTTTTGCTGCTTTGCAGGGTATAAGCAAACTTGGAGCTGGCAGTTGCACGGACTCCCTGGGCTAAGGCCAGACAGGCTCCCAGAAGCACAACAGTTGTTTCTTACTTAAAGAGAACCTAAAAAATACTGAAACTATTCACTTGTCACCAGTGTTAGTTCTCTGGTAAGAAAAATGGTTTGAATCTGAAATGCTGTGAGCTTGTTCTTTCTGCATCTCCAATCCAGGTCCCCCATTTCACACTTGTATGTGCATTTCTGATGTGAATTGCTGGAACCAGACTGTTAAAAGGGGCAGGGTTTGGCTGAGTCTTGAAGTTTAAAGCAGTAAAGGAGCGTCAGCAAGCTCAGCATGTTAGCTGGTGGGAGGGACATGCAGCAGAGCAGGTCATCTGATGGTGCTGGGAAATGCTGAAATTGCATTTCAGTTTGAAATCAAATTTTATATTTGTCTCTCCAGAACCAAACAGAGGAAACCAAGAAGAAACATTTGCTGGTGCTGTCACTTGCTGCTCTGCTCTGGAGTAGCGTACCCTGTGTGCTAGCTGGGGGAGTGAGGCAGACTTTCTCATGTGACCCCTGTCTTGATACCCAACTGTGGGGGTGAAAACCTTGCTTTGCAGCCTCAGCTGCCTGGTCCTGTGCTGAAGAGTGTCTTTGTTTTACCAGCATAGTCTCAGTGGAATCAAGAACGCTTTAAAATGTTTTTATAGAGCAAGAGGCCTGGCTTCTCCCCACTGGAGTGGAAGGGGCTTTAATAACAAGTGGATTTGGTGATCCCAAAGGTCTCTTCCAACCAGAATGATTCTGTGATTTTCCCAGCTATGGAAAGAAATTGTTTTGTGACAAGTGACAGGAAAGAGCCTTTAAGACAAGTCAGTGCTCCACTAGGAAGGAGTCAGTGCTGCTGAAAGAGGCTTTTTTTCTTATTTACCTGTTCTAGGGTTAGTTTGTAGTTTGATTCCACAATAAAATTAGGTTCTTTATTCTACTGATGTTTTATTCTTATTAAACTTGTAGGAAACTTGTATCCTCAAGACCAGTATTTCTCTGCAAAACTTGTTTGAAGCAGACACATGGATAGATAGTGTCATCCTGTGAACATCTCCCTTAGGAAGCCCAGGATGAAGATAGTTACTGTGTTTTTATCATAGTAACCAGGACACAAACCTCTCTGTGTTAATAAAGAACCAGTTGGCAACTGGCTTTTGCAGTAGGTTTGAGGCAAAGACTAAAACCAATCACAGGAAAAGGTTTAGTCTTCAGATACCTTTTCCCATTCGTAGGGATTTCTTACTGTGCCAGGTGTCTGCAGCCTGTAGGATGCAGTAGAATCACAGAACCTGAGTATTTGCAGCAGACCAGCTTCTGAAAAAGCCATTCCTGGCTTTTTCCAGCCCGTGGCACACTGAGACCCGAGAGGAGTGCTGGGATCTGTCCTGTCCATGGCAGTGTGTGCTGTAACTAAAAACACATAGGAGCTAGATGAACTCTGATGTTGTAGCTGCTTGAATTTCATCATGAGCTCAGGCTTCTGTGTATTTTATTACAAGGTTGTTGGACCTGGAAGGTGTTTTGCAAGAGCCTCTTTCCTTCAGTCTCATTCCCTCTTTACTCCCAATATGAACTGTAAATCTGCTTTAGCCAGCATTGCCTGACTGCGTGGTGTCGGAGCTGGAGGAGCCCTTCTTGTCTGGAGAGTAAGTAACAGTTTTTATAAACATCCTTCCCATCTCTGACTTCCTTCCAAAGGAAGCATAAACCTCAGAAGAGAAAAAAATAGTTCTTGTTTAGGTGGAAGGAAGGCAGGAGGGGGTTCCCTGCCGAGCCCCTGCTCTCAGTGTAGCTGAGCCCTGCCTGCCTCGGCTTTGCGTGGCCGAGCGGAGCCGCACGCAGGAGCTGTTGCTGTCCCAGCTGCCGTTGCAGGAGAGGGAGCACCGTGTCCTCTGGGTGCAGAAGCTGGGTCAGGAAGCTCATCTTTGACTTTTCCATCTCCCGGCAGCCTGAACTGCCAAACATGGGGTTGGGAATCTTGTGCAGGCCGTTGGTTCAAGTGCTGCCCAAATCCCTGGGACCAGCCATCAACCTGTCTAATCTCTTTGCTAGTGTGGTGGGATCCCAGGGATAGCAGGAAGGTTCCCAGAAGACAAACTAAGGGTATTTAGCCTTTACCAACTTGTTTTCTCTTTGGGGAAGGGGTTATTTACCATCTGAGCCCAGCAAAGCAGCTTCTCTGGTGTGGAGGAGCTGTGCTTTGCTGAGCCTTGTCGAGAGCTGCACCTTTGCAGCCGTCCAGGAGAGGGGAGCCCAGCCTTGGTTTTGAGAGCAGGGTGATGTTTTACTGATCCTTGATAGTGAGGGATTGCTGCCAGTGGAGACATGTCTGAGGAGTGCTGTGTGTAATTCTCCCAGTTAGAGCAATCTAAATCCCAGTCAGACCCAGTGGGGAATATGCAGTATGCAGCTACGGGAATGTGCTTTCCTTGCTCCAAAAGGAAAAGGACACTTCAGAGATTATAAGCTCAAAATCCTTGTTGCAGATCCAGCCACTGTACACCCAGTGATTGAATCTCCTGCTCCCATCTGGCTATTAATGTGGCAATGGTGGTGGTGGGGATACCACTTCTGTGCTCCACTGTGGTGCTGAGATGATTGAGCAGGTCTTTGAGGTGAATTGTAGGTGTGAGAAGGATGCAAGAGTAGCTTTTTTTATAGTCAGTCTTTAATTGAGACTGTTTCCCAACTGGCCTTGATCACATGCACATGTTCGTATCAAACTCTTCTTAGGTGTCTGAAAAAGCAGATTCTAAATCTAAAAATAAAGTCAATCAAGTAGATGTGGCTCCAGAAGAGTTATTGAAGCAGCTCTAAAGACAGGAATGCTCCCTTCTCCACAAAGTGTAACATTTCCCAGTTCAAAGCATCTGCCTTTTTGAAATTTTGCCCTAGAATTTCCTCCAAATGCAAAAGCCTTAAAATAGCCTGGCTCATTTGGCTTCCCCTTTCTGGTGCGATATTTCAGTCAAATCTGTAGACAATACCACGAGCTTCAGAAATTATCTCACTAATGATCCTTTTATGGGAGGAAACAACAGTCGTGGGTGGAACATTCCTCTGCAGGGCGTAACAAAATTTTCCTTGGGAGTCCCAGACTTGGGCTATTTTGGATGCCTTGGGAGAGGCTGGGAATGCAGGAGCTGCTGTGCTTTGGTGGTAACAATCCACGATTCAAGCTGTGCCTCCTGTTTCTGGGGAGCCAGTGCCATCTGATTGTTCCTCTGGAAGGTTTTTCTCAGAGCCACTGCTGAACTGGAGTCTGGGCTGACCTTGCTCAGAGCTGCAGCCCAGTTGTGGCATAATTTCCTCTCTGCCCTGGAGTGTAGTATGAAAAAACTTCCCACAGATTTTTCCACTGAGCGTTTAACACACTCGGTACGGTTTTATTTGTCATTCTCTAGTTGTGTTTATTGCAAAACCTTCTGCATGGACAGGCCATAATTTTTTTGACAGTCACTGACATGCCTTTACTGGCTCTTTGGCTGAAGCTGCTTCACCTATCGGGCTTTTGTCCTTGTGATAAAGCAACCTCTGTGTCTGCAGCCATTTAACTCTTGACAGCATCTGTGGAATGTAAAAAAACCCTAAGATATTATTTCTTTGTGTTATCTCTGGTCCATCTTCCCCTTCCTGTCCTGCGTGCACACATTTCTTTATAAATGAAACTGAGGGAGCAGAGGCTGTGTTGGTTGCTGCTGTGTTAGGGTCTGGCTCAGTCAGTGCTAGAACAGAGTTAAACGGTGAAGAGAAGAGCAAAGGGATGTTTTTCTGGGCTGGGAAAAGCCTTGCATGTTTCTCACGGCTGAAGATACTTGGATTGATACTGGCTGAAGATACTTGGTTGATAACTTGGATTGCTTTGGTTGGCTCCTGCTTTTTTGCTCTGTGAGAACAGTAATACGTTGGGATTTTTTTCTTCATAACTACAGCAGTGTAAGAAAAGATCTGGCAGCTGCTGTGGTTAAAGAATACAAATATATTCTTGCTGCCCAGCCTGAGTCCAGCACAGCAGTAGACAGCTCAATTAGCCATCCCATCCTTTGGTAACCAGCACCATCCTTTCTCAGCACGTGTGAAAATAAACATCTCTGCTCCGTGGCTGTGGGGAGGCTCAGGCTGCCTGCCCTGGGTGTGCTGCAGTGGCTGGCAGGGTTTGAGCTTGTGGAAGGAGGAGGATGTGTCTGGTGTGGAGAAATGCTCACAGGTTATTGGGTTTGACAAGGTCACAGATGGAAGTATGTGAAATATTTTATTTTTTTTTAAGTTCTTTAAATAGAGGTCAGGAAACACTTTGCAGAATCAATACAGGGAGGAAGAAAGAGATGAAGATGGACAGAGAACAGAAGAGAGCAATGCAGGTTCTGCATGTGGCAAAGGAGAGCAGCGGGGAGCGTGGTACCCCCACAGCAGTGGGGTCATCCTGGCTGCTCAAGTGCCTGTGTGCTGGTGGTGTCCCGAGCTACAGGGCAGCTGGTGGATGGTGTCACTGGAGTCAGCAGCTTGTCC
>VWZY01008421.1:865287-879401 GCA_013399075.1 Chloroceryle aenea
TCCTCTCTTGGCTCTGGGAGTGCTGGGTTACAGGCAGTGTCAGCCCCCCGGGCAGGGAGGTGGTTTGTGTGCTGGGTACATAAACAGGCGTAGTAAGCAGAGCTGCTCTTATCTCTGCCTGTTTGTGTGGAGGTGGCTTGTTCGACTGCAGGTTGTGTTTACCTACACTAAGGTAGTCAGTGCTTTCAGATCTCCTACTGTAGGCATTTTAATTTCTTTTATTATCATTTACTTAAATATAGGCTCATTTCCAGACATCACATTGCACGCTGCTTCCTTGGCCACAGCCCCCAGGTCTGCCTCACTTGGTTGCTGTCGATGTGGCTCTGCTGCCAGGACAGCACCGACTGAGCCGTAAGAGCAGACAAGGAAAATCACCATAAGCTCTTAACTAATTAAGCCTAAGTCTATGAAATATGTGGGGCTTTTTGGTGTCAGAATCCCTGGTGTTGTAGGCACCATCTTTTGATTATATTCATTCTCTCCTGCATGGCTAAGCTTTTATCTCCTGGGTTGTTTTTTTTTGATGAATGGGTCATTATTCTGAAATATGAGCAAAATAGTGTTAGATTTCAGTGTGTTCAAGGTGGTGAATGGATGAGAGTTAAATATTGTGTCTTAAGATGTAATTTTATGCATTTAAAAAAAAAAAGTCATATCACAGATCCTGTAAGACTCCAGCTGAGTTATTAAAATCCCTTAATATTCTTTTGTAACCAATGAATAATAAACAGAAGTTGAGCTGCCAAAATAAATCAAAAGTGAGTTTCATTTAGAGTTATTTCCCTAGCGAATGATGACAGTTAGACAATGTCCTTCCCATCTAAGACACACTGAGCTTTTTCCAGCCTAGAATGTGTTTATTGAAAAAGGTTTCAGGTGAATGGCGTGCCAAGAAGAAATAGTGCTGTTTATTATCCTTCTGGCTATTGGCCATGAAAACTGGCATCTGCAACTGTATGAAGAGGTCAGGCATAACTTTAACCATCTGCTGCAAAGCCTGGTTCAAGGCAGAATCAAGTCTGAGCTCGACCTTGCCTTGTGCTTCTGTCTGGCGAGGCGATGGGTTCACCAGGTCTCTGTCCTGTGGCCTGGGGCTGGGACACAGGTCCTGTTTTGTGCTGACAGAAGACATGTTCTTGCTGGTGGTGCTGAAGGCAGAGCAGCTGCAAAGCATGTCCAGGCTGTTCCACAGCCAGGGCTGTTTGGTTTTGATGCCAGCAAAGTGAGAAGTCCAGCCCGAAATGAGAAATCCTGACAAGAGGCAGGAGATTTTGTCTTTCTGTGGTTCTCATTCTTTAGTTTTCTTTTGCTGTTGTCTGGCAGTTTTGGTGCGTGGCAGTGTTTATTCCAGCTGTGCTACCTCTGTGCGTGTGGCAGGTGAACTGTCAGCATTTCCACTTAGAAATCCCTGCTTGTAGGGCTCCTGGTATCCCAGTCATGAAATGGGTTGGGTGGGAAGGGACCTTTCAAGGCCATCCAGTCCAACTCCCCTGCAGGGAGCAGGGACATCTGCAACCAGAGTGGGTTGCTGAGAGCCCCAGCCAACCTCACCTGGAATGGTTCCAGGGATTTGGAACCATTGACCACCTCTCTGGGCAACCTGGGCCAGGGTCTCTTTGCCCTCAGTGTAAAAAAAATTCTTCCTTCTATCCAAATCTCCCCTTTTTCAGTTTAAACCCTTCACCCTTTTTCGTGTAGTAACAGGCCTTGCTAAGAAGACAGTCCTATCAGTATGATTGTCCATTCCACCCACTCATGTTTTGTCTCTTAAGGTCTGAGCCTGAACATGAATTCGTCCTGCAGAGTCTGACGCAACTCAGGCAGTTGCTAAACTCGACCCCCATGCAAGTCAAGCATGGCTCTGCTACTGCAAACACACCCAAAATGCTGCCTGCACTCTGCAAACTCTTCAGCAGACCAATGAACTGGGAAATCCCTCAGACATTAACAGACTTTCCAGGCAAACCCAGCCTGCAGCACTCCCCATCCAATGAAACCAGGCAGCTTGGGGGTGAGCGATGGAGCCGCCGCCGAGAGCAGTCGGGCATTCGGCGCCAGGAGGAGAGGCCCTGAGATGAGGTGTCATGGGCACAGGGCAGCAAACAGCTGCAGTCGGGTGTAAATAGCAGTGCTGTGAAGGGCAGAGACTCCCAGCTTTGCTGTTCTGGAGGAAAGTGATAAGGGAAATAATAAGTGTCTGCACGGGACAGTTTTCCTGCGTGCTAATACTGTTTGATGTGGTGAGTAGCACTGGGCGTGGGGGAAGGCTGTGGCCATTCACCTGCTGACGTGGGGCCTCCTGATGGACCCAGAGTAACCAACCCACTGTGGAATCTCGTGACAAAGCTGTAGGGACACCGGGAGGTCCGAGTGTGATGAAGCTAAAGGCTTTGGCAGAGGATTGTGCAACTTGCACAGTTATCACTTCAACAGCCACTCTGGTGTGAATTAGATGCATGACTGTAAAACTTGTGTAGAATTACTCAACGGAGCAAGACCACTAAAACCACTGTCACTTACAGCACATCACCTTTCTTCATGGTGCTGGCACCAACTGGTGTGGGGCTGGGCAGTGTGATTAAAAAATGACAGCTTGGAAGGACGCTGGACTCGCACAGAGGTGCAGTGCAGGGGTTAAACGGAGAGGTTTCAACCAGCACAGCCTTGATACTGCCTCTCACTTTGCCCCTCGTGTCTGTCAGTGTTCTTGCAGCTATTCAGAACGTGGGGTTTGATTTCTAGGCGTGATTTGGAGGGGGGGTTAAGTGAAAGGGCAATAGTAGCAATTTTAAGCTTGGTGCAGTGCTGGACGTAATCTGCTTTGTTGATTTAAAGTGTCTTGTGCAGCCTTAGTGGTTGGGATTGGAGCTGATGACACAGAGCTCTCTTCTTTAGTGACAATTGTAGTAGTTATATAGTATTTGGTGAACTCCTAGGGTAGAAATCTGCTAAAATCAAGGGTGATGAGCTCTTCAGATTTGTTTGCTCTGGGAAATCAACTGGCACCGCTGCGGTGCAGCGTCACGCTGCTCTGATGGACAAGCCTTCTCAGCTCAGCTGCAGTGGCTTATCCCTAGCTGTAAAACCTTAGAGCTTGCTCTAAAATGAAATCAGACTGAGAATCAAAGTGTATCTCCACCCTTCCTCAGTCTGGGGGGACTCGTTGGTACGAGGCTTAAGCAGGAGAAATTATTAGGCTGGTCACAGCGAGCAAATGTTCCTTTGAAATCTCTGCAGCGGGGGCTCCTTGGAGAATCAAGGGTAGGAACTGACTTCAGTCAGGGTCTAGATTTTCATTGATCCGGGTTGTAAGTGTGACAGCAAGTGAAAGAGGCATTAATGCTCCATATTCAAGAGTGGGGACCAATCCAGGAGCATTAAATTCTCAGCATCCTGACCACATCCCAATTTGCAACATTAAAAATACATTTGGATGCTGTGAATTTGGCAGATGTGTCAAGTGGCTATAAAACCCTTAGCAGAGGGCAGCTTTTTGATGTGAGAAGTAACATCCAATTGAAATATAGATTGGCTTGAATCAGATAAAAACTGGTGTGTTTCTAGCACACCACCTGTGAGCATATGGAAGCCATCGAGGTATTTTAAGCATTCCTGGGGACAGAGCAGTGTTAATTCAGTTTGTCCCCAAGCTCAGGGTTCCTCAAGCAAGAAAACTTCCTCTGGGAAGTGGGACATTTTGCAGTTACACAGGGGCCTCTCAGTTCCTGTTTGCCTTTTTTTCTAGTACTTCAGCATTTGCTTGCACAAGTTTCCTGACAGAATGAGCAAAGAGGCGTTTAGAAATCAACACACCCACTACTAAGTGTGTTATGTAGCTGGATGGGAGTGATGTGATGGCTCCTGACCTAGGCTGGGAGGGGGTGGAGGAGGCTGTGTCCATCTGTGGTGGCTGTGGGGATTTGACTGTAATTCACTGAACTGCTTTTGTTTTGGATTTTTGTTGTTGTTTGTTTTTTCTCCTTCCATATTGTTGCTAATGCTGCTTTTCTGTGTGCTAATGTCAGTCTGGGCCTGTAAATCACTCGAGTGTAATCTTGGAAAGGATGCATCATTTCAAACATCAGATGAATTAGATGTGGTCTTGCCCCACCTCTCACTTGGGTTGTTTTCTTCCCTTCTTCTGCTGCTTGGAACATCTTGTGTGAAAAGGTGACACAAGTGATGACGTGCAGACTTGGGCTGATGCCAAGTAAAGGTTTTTTCGTCAGTCTTTTTCTTGGTGATTCATGTTTTAACTCTGCTCCCTATTGTTTTATACTGGTGCATTTGGACTCTTGGTGCATCTTAAGGTGAAGAAGGTTGGAGAGCTGTAGCTGATTCATCAGCTACGTTGGGCTTTTTTCCCCCTCTAGCTTTAGAGGATTTGATGAAAGCTCATGTAGCTCACTGGCTGCCCAGCTTACCTGGGCTCTGGCTCTCTGCTCACAGTTGGATCTTCCAGCTCCCGTGTGTGGCTTCTCACTGTTCTGCATTTCATCTTTGCTGTGAACACAAGAGCAGAGGAGCTTCCACTTCATAAAAGCCTGGCTGAGCAATGGGACTGGCTAGGAATACATCATGGTCTTAAACTGAAAGAACCTCACCAAGAACTGTCTTTTGGGTCCCTGCTTCTGTGGGTACTGGGTCTGTACCTCCCCCTGGGGAAGGCAGAGGCACCCTACCAGGGCACCCTACCACTGCCTCCTGCAGCTGGGATGTGCTTCAGGGCAGGAGATCAGCCGTGCTACATGGGAGGAGGAGGAGGAAAGTGATCCATAATTGATACCCATCATGTATTGAGCTCTCTGTCTGGACCTCTTGCTCCATGGCTGGTCCTGCCCTCTTTGCTAAATTTACTGCTGTCGGAGCAGCTGAGGCACCCTGAGGACAAACATGGACAAAGCCTCTGACACTGCTGACCGATGGCTCTGCCTCTCTTGGGCAGTCGAGTCCTGCCCATGTCTGGTGTTCAGGGCCCGCAGAGGTTACGTAAAGTTTAATAAATAATGCCAATGGGTTAATTGTAGCTCCCAGGCTCAGTTGTTGATTAGAGTCATATGGTGTTTTTCCAGTACAGCGCAACCTTAATTTCAACATCCTTGTTTCGTAGAACCACAACAGATGATGTATCCAGTCTCTTTTATTTATTTGTGGTCCTCTGCCCCTGAAGTGAACTGCTGGTGTAGAAAAGGAAACACAATAGCTCAAGGTCTGCACGCCTTTTGGGGGGTGTGGGCATTTACATGTTTCCCAGTTGCACTGGTAAGGACATCCATAAATTAGTAACAGGAGGTGAGCCCTGCGTCAAGCCACAGATGGAAGACTATTGGATGTCAGTTGACTGTGTAAACTGGGTGTGCTGGAGTAAGAGCAATTCCTATTCTCTTGATATTGTTTTGGTTTTAGAATTTCTGTCCAAAATAAACCATCTATTAATAATAATAAAGGCAGTAAGAAAATGCTTTTGAAATTCTTGACTTCTCATGCAGAGGGAAACACACTCTCCAGTGCACAGTGGAGCCTATAACATGGCTATGGTTTCCCCTCTCCTGCTTTACAGGGTGAAAGAAAAATCATTAGATACATTAATAAACTTCATATTCCACCTTGAACAATGAGACCTACTTTCACACCCTAGATCCTGGTTTATTATCCCTTAATAATGAACAACATTTATCAAATACGAGGTGTTCTGTTACAACTGCAGTTTGTATTTCCCTGGTTTTGCTTTTACTTTATTCTCTCTTTACAGTGACTAGGGAAGTGAAGGTTTTCCTCTATTAGTGATTGGGTTTCTGTATTTCCATCCTCTACAGGCAGTGTTTTAATTTCAGTTGCTGCAGTTGGAATGTGAGAGCCAAAAAGATTTCATAGGTTTCTTTAAAAAGAACTGTATGAAAGTTTTAACTGCAAGATCTGTCTGACAGTGCCTCTCTGACTTAAAAGAACCCCAAAACCAAACCAGATTTTCACACGGTCATACTTTCAGCAAATCTTAGGTATGTTTGAAGAAATATTTTCATATTTAAATGTAAATTCTCTAAAACCCAAGCACATTGATGAATTAGTGTGTTCTGGCTCAAGGAATATGCAGCTCTTTTTTAGGAGAGTAGCTGAAGATTTATGCCTAAATGGAAGTGAGTTTTAAGAAATCAAATGAGTGTTTATGAGCAATTCTGTTTCTCAGCTCACTGTTGACTTCTGTGTGTTGATTTTTCTATCAGTTATGGGAATGTATCCCTCCTCTAGGAGATGGGATACAGAATGTGAACAGAAGGGCAGCTGCTCTTGGTCTCTCCCCCACATCCCAGCCATGTTATTTTTCTCAGCAGTGGGAGACCACAGTTCTTCAATTCATCAGACAGGGGCAGAGCACTTGTCTCCTCTGTGTTTTTCCAGAGTCTGTAAGGAGGTAAAAGCTACAAGTGTCAGGACCAGGTGATGACACCAGTTCACCTTCTTCTTGTACATTTAAAACCTCCAAGAAGAAAATCTCCTTTTACTTCAGTTGGTGTTCCAGGGGCAGTTTTTAGGTGGGGAGTCTGCCCACTGCTGTATGTGCTGGTTTCCAGCCAACACAGAGCAGGGAGCAGCAGGAACATGTTCCTCAGGTGCAGAGCAGTTCCCTGTAAATAGTCCTGCCTGGGTTTTGTCACTGTATTATTAGAGAGCATCGTGACCTGTTGGAGAAATAGACTGAGTGTGGTTTCTTAACAGTGAGCTG
Organism: Chloroceryle aenea; assembly: GCA_013399075.1. Lineage (NCBI taxonomy): Eukaryota > Metazoa > Chordata > Aves > Coraciiformes > Cerylidae > Chloroceryle > Chloroceryle aenea. Next base: position 872,015 of record VWZY01008421.1, read on the forward strand.
CTGATATGTGGGCAGCTAGAAATCCTTGTTTGGGCCATTACATGAGGGTGAATGATGGGCAGTAACTCTGGCAAGGTCCCTGTGTAGTAGGTGATGTCCTAGCTGTTGAGAAAAACAGACACTTTTCTTTTTTTAGTGTAAAACCTGTAAGACCTGAGATGGAAATTCTCTCACTTTTTACTCTGAACTTGGTTACTGAAACCCAGTGAGAGCAAATGGCTTTGAGCTGCCTATTGATGCTTAAAGTAGCAACTCAAATGCTCTGTTCCATGGAGAGCTGGTTAGAGGTGCCACCCCCCAGTGAAAGGACTGCAGTGGATGGCTGGAGGTCTTGGAGATCACCTTGGCAGTCGTGCTGAGGAGAGGCTGTGGCTATCATCTGAGCCCTGGGAGAGGAGAATTGGATCAGAGATGTCTGCGTGTGGCTAGTGGGGAATCTGGAGTGGTTCTGCTGCATGCCCACATTGCTCTGCTCTGGGGTGTGTAGGACCTCCCCAGGCTCCATATGGCTGAGCCTCCTTAGCTTGCCTCCCAGTGGCTCTGTGTGCACGAGATCCTAACAAAGACCTGTCCCTGCCACCTTGTTTGAGGTGATGCCACGTTCGAGTAAGTTTTGTGAGATTGCCTTGGCATTGGGCACGAAGGAAGATATTGTCTGGGTTTGGAGAATCTTTCTAATTGGCAGGATAAATCCTCATCTTTTCTTTCAGAGGGTTCAGCCCCTCTGTCTTCCTCGGCATCATGCAGAGAAATTAGCATTTAACTGTAGTGCTGAAGCAAAGGGAAACAGCAATTGGCATCCGTGAAGAATTTCAGGTTGACTTTTGCTGGTTTGTTTTGTTTTTTTTTAATACAGACCTATCCAAATCTCAGAATACCCAGGACAGTTGCTGCTTGCTTAACATCCCTCTTGAGTGATGTGCTGCAGCCGTGGTCTGGGACCGAGTACGGAGACCACGGTTAAATATGTTGAAAGGAGCATTCTTTAGTTCTCTGGTTTGCACTTAATCCACATGACTTTAAATGGAAGAGAAGAGAAAACTTTCTGCTCAAAGAGGGCTACTCTGGAGCCAAGGGGAAGGTGGGTGGGAGGTGTTCATTCCGGATCCGGGTGTCCCTGCAGCACATTTGTGTGCCCGTGTCCCTTAGTGAACGTGCCACGCATAGCTGGGTGACACTCACAGATAAAGTGTTAACTTTCACATGATTCAGAAGATATTTCAGAGGAGGCTTTTTTCCCCCCCTCTGGAAAATGAATTATAAAACGTTTCCAACTTCTATACTTTTATTATAACGCAGCTACGTTCCAGCAGAAGCCCCTGGCAAATGGTTTGCTCGTACGTTCCCAAATGAAGATGTGTTAAATTTATTTGCTGAAGAAGCTTGTAGCTTGTGCTGTAACTTTGGTCATGGGACTGGATATGAAACCAGAGGGCTAGAAGCCCACTTAACAGCGGGAAACAAAGCGGAGCTGGAAATGTTATCAGACTGGGAAGGCAAAATGTGTTGAATTACTTCAGAAGTCAGATTTTGGACTTGTGACTTTGGACATGTGGCTTCACTCAGTGAATCCACGTGTAGCTCACACTGCTTGTGTGAGGTCAGGATGCACCCTGGTTGTATAAAGGGGACCAGAGGCCTCAAGAAGTTTGCAGTAAAATAGCTTCAAAATCCAGGTGAGGTTCCTTTCCCATGCTCAGCTGTCTTCACCTGCTCAACTTGTGCCTTCTGCTCTGTGCCTAGAAAGAGCCTCTCCTCGTAGGGGTGGGGGGAGGCTGAGCTGCACACCCTCAGGGAATCAGCAAAATGTGCATCGTGTTTTCTGAAAGAGTAACACTCTGCTAATCCAGTGAGGGCTTTAGGCAAACACTCAGTGTTCTATACATGATGTGATGTCTCCTTCATTTGGAATTAACGATGAGCGGAGAGGTTTGTAGAGGTTTCATTTTCCTGCTCTAAATATGTATTGATTAGGAGTAAGTTCTACATCTTTTTCCACACTTAACTGCATTGAAATTTATTACAGTAACCTTAAACTTACTCATGGTTCATATTACAGAGGTGCTTTCATAAAATATCTTGATCAGATTTTGCCAGAGCATTCTTGTAAAATGGATACCAAAAGCCTGGTCCTCTTGGGTTAAAAATCCCAACATTGATTTTGATGTGCTGATGATATTTTCTTTGTAAGAAAACAACTCCTCTCCTCTGTTCCAGCCCAGGGGCTGTAGGGAGCAACTGTGTATTGCTATGAAGGTGAAAACTCAAACCAGGTTTTCTTTCCACTGTTTCTTTTCCAGGCCCTGGAAGAAGCCCAGAAAGCCATTCAACAGCTCTTTGGTAAAATTAAGGATATTAAAGACAAGGCAGAAAAGTCAGAACAAATGGTGAGAAGCAGTTTCTTCCCAACCATTGAAAGGGGCAGGGGGAACACTCGCTTTTGCTTCCAGTTCTTGTTAAGAAGGGAACATTTTTGTCTGGTCCTTCTGACTGGTTGGTAATTTGCTGTCAAGCAAACGTGGCTGGTAGTCCCAAAGAGAGGAGAGAGCCCTTCTTATCTCCTTACAATTTTGTGTGTACAAGTTTTGCTGTGGCTTGATATTTAAGCAGACTCTTTCTTTTTCTTTATTTTTTTTTCCATGCCCTAGGTTAAAGAAATCACACGGGATATCAAGCAGCTGGATCACGCCAAGCGTCATCTGACCACCTCCATCACCACCCTCAATCACCTGCACATGCTGGCAGGGGGGGTGGATTCACTCGAGTAAGTATGGGAATTTGGAGTGGTGTTTTGATGCCACTGCTGAGTTCTTAAATTGGATGCAGTGCTCTGAAGGGAACTGTGTGTTTTTCCGGAGGCAAGTTTGCTTAGTAGGTCGCAGGCTTGATTTTTGCTGGCAGATCCTTTCCGTGTTTGTGTTGCTCAGAGTGACCTGCAACCTACTGTGTTGTCTTGAAGGGTTTGCAGCATCGATTGCTTGGATTGCTGTGTTGAATCTTGGTGATAAGGAATGAGTTTGGCCTCATTTAAGATAAAGACAGTCTATCCAGTTAGGGATCTTCATTAGAGATGTGCTCGTAGGTTTTGGGGGGATTTTTATCAGTCTTAAATCTTATTTTTATCATCTTATTGTCTTAAACTGGAATGAGATCTCTTTCAGAAAGGTCTGCTCTAGCTCTGAGAATGAATTCAGAGAAGCTTTACAGCTTGTACTGTGGATGAAGTGGGGGTAGATGTTTCTAATAATCCTCTGTGGGTTTTTAATGTGCTTGAGGAACACCCAGGCTTGGGAAATTCAGGGTTTTACATGTTGCATCTGTGAAGCATTGCAGCAAATTCTGCACGAGCACTGGGTTAAGTGTTCAGAATAAAATGTTACTTAGGCTGCTGTCTCTATCGGAATGATACTAAAAGATGAAAATAAAAATACTTGATTTTTTTTTTCCTGTCAGTTCCCTGTGAAAGTTATTAACAGAAAAGGCAAGGCTAACAGCTTTTCAGCATAATGGTTCTCCTCCCTGTGAAGCTTTAACTCGCACTTTGTGTGTGATGATGAATGGCTTAACTCAGGTCATTATAGTGAAATAACATTTACTGCCTCCGGACCCATACTGGGAAGCGGATGCATCCAGTAGTTTACATGTTCCTTGCCAAGTGTTGCTTTTGACATTTATGGTTTTTGAGGCACTGTTAGATGTGTGCTCAATTGGTTTATTTTAGCATCGGCTAAGTGAAATTTTAATGCTGCATTGGAATGTTAATGAAGAGTTGTGTATTCTAGAAAAATAAATGTCACTAGGGACTGGTGTGACCCAGTGGGGATGAGGTCACCTGTCGAATGCCACCCAGGATTTTCATCAGACCTGCCTCTGTAAATCTTTAATTTCCTCTCCAGGGCTATGACCAGGAGGAGACAATATGGGGAAGTTGCCAACCTTCTCCAAGGCGTTGTGAATGTGTTAGAGCACTTCAACAAATACATGGGGATTCCACAGATTCGACAGCTTTCTGAAAGGTAAAGTGGTCAAAGCCTGAGCACTTGCATGCCTGCTGGGGAGAAAGGTTAGGAAATGCATTAGGCAGACTCAGTTTCTTAAGGATAGAAAGGCTGGATGTGGTCCCTTGAGCTTTGTTCCAGCCAAAACAAGCAGGTTAAAATTGGATACAGTTTGCTCAAATCTTGAGCAGCCTTTTCTGTTAAATAACAGTAATTAGTACAGATGTAATTCATGCATACTCTGTGCTTCTTATTGTCTGGCTTTTAATTTACTTACCTGGAGTAATCTGTGGAAATGCAAATTGTTTTCTGTGATCTTCCCATGCAGGTGTTTGTGGTGAACCCTGAGGTGATGCTTTCTCCTACTTTCTTAACTTCAGCGATCCCGTTCAGCAGCCTGGCACAAAGCAGAGATCTGAGCATTAACCCAGTGGTGTTTGGGGCCCCTTTCTGCCCAGACATGTGCCATACTGCTGTTGAATTGCTGTCAACCTGTGTTAGGTGCCCAAGGGTTCAGGAAGGCAGGATTTCTTTTTTGTGGTTTTGCCAGACTCAGTTATCCTGAACCCCTTGAGTTTCTTCTGCCAAAACCCGCTCCCATTGCCCGATTCTGCTGAGAATTGAAGTTTACAGCAAATCTTCCCCAAATCACCTGCAGCTCGCCTGCCTGCACTAAATGTTTATGCTGACCTTGGGTACTCCTGATTTTCTAATGTGGAGCTACACAGTTAAATTTGGTGCAGCTCCAACAGCAAGTGCCCATCGTTCTCAGCAGTAGCAGGTGAAGGCTGAGGTGCAAACAGCCTGTTAAAGTTAGGGATGAACCTTCTTGATGATACAGCCACATCTGACAGCATTGCTTTTCTGTCTGAAAATTGCAAATCTTATCACCACCATCCTCTTGATGCCTGAGATGACTTTGCTCACTAGAGAGCACTTGAAGGAGCCTTCCAGGCACAGTAATTAATTTTTTTGGTGACTCCCTTTGCTAAAGCAGCAGTTGGCTGCCTATGCTGTTTAGTGATGGAAACAGTGTTTGAATGATTTGTTTGTAATATTTTCCTGTCAATCTGTTGGACTTTCTTTATGGTATAGATACCTCTTCCAGAAACCCCAGATGGAATCCATGAAATGGAGCAAAAGAAAAATCCACCCTAAATCTAGTGAGAGACGTGGGGCCTTGTTTTAACAAAGCATTTGCTTAAATGAACACGAACATCAAGGAAATCTAAACATATGTCAGTGCTTCTCTGGATTGAGGCTCATGCTATTCCAGCCTCACGCTCGGAAAGATACCTTGCTTCATTGTCTTCCAGAGTGGTAATGCCCTTGGGCAGAAACCTGCTGCCATTGGCCATTTTAAGGCCAAATATAACTTAAGCCTTGGTCCAGAATTCTGGCTGGTTTTCCCTTTTCTGATGGATGATTATTTAATACTTCTGTAGCTGCTGATAATTATAGAAACCAATTTATCCTGCTGCTAAAAAGGCACAGTGGTTTTGAGTCACGCCAGAGAGACTGGCAAGGACGTGGAGGAAAACTTCTTGTGTTTGATTCTCCCTTCAAGATAAGGATCTGAAAAGCTCAAGAAAGTCTGTTCCTCCTATTTTTAGAATTGCCTCGGCAGGGTTTTCCTTCCAGTGTTTACACAGGGAGAGTCGCACCATCTGGTAGCGATAGAAGCGGCTGTTTGTGGGGTGAAAGGAGAGCTGCACCCTGGGTGTTGCTGGGATCTCTTTACTGCTCTGACATCCAGGCAGCAAATGACTGCAGGGAGGTCCAGGGCACAGTAATATCTGCTTTGGAGCTTGACTCCACGTGTGCATATTAGGGCCCGATTTGGAGTTGACTTTTCTCGCTCTCCGCTTGGAAATACTTTTGTGATTCATGCAACATCAAAGGCAGTTTGCCTGGCTTCTCCCGCTGCTGTTTTTAGACTGTGAAATTGCTGGGGTTTAATATCTCGTGAATTGGGTTTAATGGTACAAGTGAAACCTCTTGGATGTTTGTGAAGGCAAGAAATGCTTTAGTAGATGTTGGCACAGAGCTGTGACAGTAGCCAAAGTCTGTTATATACAATAACTCTATTCTATACCCTGCTAAATGAGCAGATTCTGTTGCCTCCTTTAATAAAGAGCCTCTCTTTCTTGGCGTGAATGGAATGAAGCCAAATATGAATGGGAAACCATGGGAAGGAAAAGTGTCTGCTCGGTGGTGCTGGATGTGCTCTCTGTCATGGAGTATTTGATTTAGGTTCCTCCTCCTGGATGCTGTGAAAACTAATGATGTGGTTTTAATGTTGCTTTCCACCTGTTCTGTCCCCCCAACAGAATCCCCACTGTAAGTATTTATTGAAAACCTGACTGGACTCTCAATTAATTGGCTTCTCGTGCTGATGCTGCTGAGTAGCAGTGTAAAAATGTCACAATTTGCATCCCAATGTAAATATTTTCCTAATCATGTTCCTAAAATAGTGCCTAATATGGTGCATTGGAAGCTGGGTTTTTTTGTAGTAAATAGCAATAGTTTGATATCTCTCATTCCTTCTGTTCTGTCTGTGGAGGGAGCACCCAATTAGTGGTCTCAAACCCACCCATGAAAGTGGTTGAGAAAACCTTGCAGATAGTGGAAAAAAGCCTGGAAAGTATTTAGGAGAAAGAGGATTATAAGTTTGCCACAGAAGAACAGGCTAGCTCAGCCTCTTTTTTATCTCAGCAAGCTGCCAGGCGTAGTTTAAGATTTCTGGTAGCTTTGGCTAAAGGAATTGTGGTTTCTTGTAATTTAGTGTCATTTGAAACATAACAGTAGGTTTTCTTGGCTTTATTTTTTTTTAAAGGCGCGGGAAAATAAGAGAACAAAAGCCACTAACAGTAAAATGAAAGTCAGAGAAACAAAAATCACTAATGCATGGTAACCAAAGGGCTTGGCACACAGGAGAGACCCGGGCAAAAGCAGTTCCCTGGTGTGGCGAGCCAGGACGGCTGCTCCGACACCCCAGCTGCTGGGGGAATCGAGGCAGGGAAAGAGACCATATCAAGCTGACCCAAGAGGAGATCCTAAATCAGTTTGCTCTCAAGAGAGGGCCTGGGGTTGCTGAGCCTTTGTGGGCACTCCACTTTCCACGAGTGATTGCACACACACACTTGCACACGTGCAGCAGCCCTTCAGCGGTGAGCGCGAGTGAAGCTGGCCAGCAGCTTTTGTTGCTGCAGTTTCCATCGTGTGAAGATTGCTCTGAATTATTGAAAGGTTTTCAGCTTTCCATGGGGAATAATAATCTCTAGTGGCTATTGCAAGTGCTTTCTTGTGTTCTCTGCCTGAAGCAATCACTCTGTAAGGAGATGGTATAACAGTTTTTACGTTTCTGGGTGCTTTCTCATGGAAAAAAA
>VWZY01008421.1:879518-897095 GCA_013399075.1 Chloroceryle aenea
CTCTGATGTGTCTGCCCGATTGCTGTCTTACAAAATAGAAAAAAAAAAAAGGCTAAACCTCAATTCCCTGTTGCTTTTCAGAGATTTTTAAGCAGGACAGGTTAAATATATATATATGAACAGCTCAACAAGGCATTCCTGCAAGCTTCTTCATTTAAAGTTATGAGAATCCCCATTAAGACTGTCCTTAAGTACTTTCCTGAATGGGAGCCTAAACCAACAAAGCTCACAGACAGGGCTTTTAACTGCCTGACACTGCCTCTTCTAAATCTGTTGAGTCTTCAGGAATCTGGCTGCTGCTCTTTTCAGTGCCTCCCCCGTGCTTGCACTGCAGCTGCTGTCAGATAGGAAGGTAGCTGGTCGTAAGGAAAGGACCACCACAGCTAATAACTTCCAATTGTTTATACAGATTTATTCATCTCTCTGACTTCTAATACTGAAGACTTCTTCTTTCTTGATTGTTTAAAAGATACAATTTTTCAATCCATGTTTAATGTCTTTTTTTTTTCCCTTCTTTTTCTTAAGGAATCAAAGGGTTTGGTTCTGTGAGGCTTTCTCCCATCAATTCCTAGTGTTTACTTGCACAATCAAAGCAGGATTATACGTGTGGTTGTGGCTGCTGGGCTGGATTTCTCCTTACTGCTTACATTTCTCACTCCTATTTCAACACACGAGTGAATCCCTTTTGGTTCACAGTTCTGAAGGTGTTAACTGGGGATCTATACCTGGAAGAGCAAAGGAGACTAAACATTCCTGTGAGGCAGAGAGCTTAAGTGAGAATTATGTTTGACATTGCAGGCAGGAAGCTTTTCCAGCAAAATCCCCATAAATAAATCCTGGGGAAGGCAGGTCATACATACAGTTAAATCACAGATATAAAGTTATATTTCAGCTGTCACTTTTAAAGGACTAGAATTTTCTGCATTTGGCAACATTAAAGAATCCACTTTGCTCTCCAGCATTGTCAGGTCAGCTTGTAGTGTTTTGCTACTAATGGACCTCAAATGGGAAGATGAAAGAAGCAGATCATTCCTTGATAAGGTTAAGGAGCCTTTAAGCACAGTTAAAAAAAAATAAAACTCAGGAGTCTTCTCCTCACAGTCTGGACAAACATCTTCACAAAAGTAAATGTAGCCACCCTTTCTAACATATCAATCTCGCTGGAAAAATCCACTGCTTTGAATGATCAGTTTAGACCTTAAAGTGTTTCCAGTATAATAAAAAGTGATGGAAGAATTCAAGGGCTGCAGAGGGCTGTAAGTGCCTGACTGTTTGTTTTGGCTCTCTCCGGGGTGTGTAGACATTTCCATTTCCCAAGAAGTATCAATTAAGCTGTATTGACTTTTATTTCTGGAAATTGGAAGCTTTATTCTCTCAGCTAAAGAAAGAGCAAGATTGTGGTTTGTTCAAAACTTTTTCACCCATTGCATACCTTTGCTCTTTTATGCTTCTTAAGACATGGAGGATTTATGGGATAAAATCACAGCCAGCAGTATTCACATGGATGCATTTGAAAGTAGGTCAGTGCACCTGGAACTGGGAATGGTTCACAGTGAAGATTGAGACATTGGGAAACTTTTTACACGTTAGAAACATACTTTTGTTGAAATGTAATCAACATACACCAATGAAAAGATAAATTGATCATTATGATGCTAAAGAAACCCTGCTGATTTCCAGAATCACAGAATATTCATGGCTGGAAAGGACCTCCTAAATCACAGAGTCCAACCATACCCATAACAAAAAACCCACCTAATCTTAGCTGATTAACTGGCCCTTGCTGAAATACTAAATTGCAGTAGGGCAAGAGCATCTCAGACCTGTTCTGCCACAGCTCAGGGATCAGTGCTGTAGGGCTGGAGTTCTCATCTCAGCATCATTCAGGGAGAGAATCCTAGAATGTTAGGGGTTGGAAGGGACCTCTGGAGCTCATCGAGTCCAACCTCCCTGCCAGAGCAGGACCATGGAATCTAGGGCAGGTTACACAGGAAATCAGCCAGCCAGGTCTGGAAAGTCTCCAGAGGAAGAGACTCCACAGCCTCTCTGGGGAGCCTGTTCCAGGCTCTCTGACCCCTACAGTAAAGAAGCTCTTCCTCACGCTGAGGGGGGACTTCCCATGCTCTAGCTTGCACTATTGTCCCTTGTCCTATCGCAGTGCACAAGTGAAGAGAGGTTGCCCTTTCTTCTTGACACCCAGCCCTCAGATATGCTCTTTACCATGTTTTTTTATTGTCCCTTAAAAACCTTTTAGTAGCTGTTTTATCCCATGAGTAACATTTGCAAAGAATGAAACAAAGGAGGAGTTGTACCACCAGCAATGCCTTTGTTTCCTCTGTCTTCATCAGGGTGAAGGCAGCACAGAATGAGTTGGGACAGCAGATCCTGGCGGACTTCGAGGAAGCTTTTCCTTCCCAAGGTACAAAGGTAAAGTTCTCACTTTCCTCTTCCTCCCATTGAAACTGTTGCTAAAAATCTATCCAGTGTCGTTGGTTTTAATCTCACTTTATATCTAGATTTGATCCCTCTCTGTTTCAGGAATTATTTTTAGAAAGAAAGGAGTGTCCCAAGCTGTTGGGTGCTGGGTGTATTTCTCACTCTGTTGAGGGGAATGGGACCCTTCCCCAGCACACTGCACCCAGCACTTGCAGTGAGGTCTGCAACAAGTGGCCCAAGGAATTAATGTGTGACCCAGTAGACCAGGGTGAGGTCCCTCAGCATCTCGCCCAGGTTCCTGGCTGTTTGTTGGATGCAAAAGGTTTGTGGTGAGTTGGGAGAAAGCCAAGCACAGACTGTCTGTTGACATGGTGCCACCAAGTTTGTCTCTGGTTTATGCAGACAGCACAGACAGAAACGCGGGCGAGGGCTAAGGCACCAAATCTGCTTCCCCAGAGTTATGCATCCAAATGTTTGCAAACAATGGGGGGGGAGGTGTCAATTTGGATTTGTTTTCCAAGAAAACACTAGTTCTGTCTTGCAGAATAGCAGCTCTGCTGGTTTCTTCATAAAAGCAGCAATTACAGAAATGAGAAAACTATTTGGGACAGATCTTTGATGAATCTGTGTCCATTTGATGTATTTTCAAAACAGCACTTTTTTTTTTAATGCTTCTAAGTTTTCTGTTTCCTCCACTAATACCATGATGTACCAATACAGCCCAGTAATGCTACTGTAGGTGTTCGAAGTTGATCAGCTCTGGACTGCTTTAATCCCCTGGTAACTTGCCCTTTACATTTGCAGAGAAGGGGTTTGCTTATCCCACTTGTCAGCCACTGCTCTTAGCTGTTCTGCAGACTCTCTGGGCTGATGGAAGGCTTTGTAGAAGTGATGGGACAGCAGTCCTTTCTGGCAGCTCTTCTGTGGTAGGAACCTCCTGGCCATTGAGCTACAGAACAACTTTAGAGCCCGTGAAATGGAAGCAGCTCATTTTTTGTCCAGTAGAAGGAAGAAAGCTGAATTTTCATCCCACAGAAGAAAGATAAAGTGATAATCAGGAGTAGCAGCAGAAGCATCAAAAAGAAAAGAATTATGGGAGAGGATAAAACCAAGATAATCTGGATGCAGTAAAATTTTCTATCACCCATTCAACATTTTAACCTTAAATCATTTGTTCCTGTTTATTGACAGAGGCCTGGTGGACCCAGCAATGTCCTACGTGATGCGTGTCTAGTCGCCAATGTCCTGGATCCCAGAATCAAACAGGAAATCATCAAGAAATTCATTAAACAACATCTCTCGGAGTATCTGGTCCTTTTCCAGGAAAACCAAGATGTAAGGGAAGCTCAGCAAGCTACATTTGGATTTTGCATTTTACTCTGCTGGCGTTCACAGAGTTCATGTTTCCCCAGGTTCCTGTGGTGAAGTGTTTCTAACCCGAGGGCTCGAAAGCAGTGAGTGCTGTGACTGATGAGTTAGGGGCCAGTGTCCTCTCTGCCAGGATGACTTCCTTCCACCTTAGACCTCAGCTGCACAAATCAGCACTGAGAATGTTTTCCCCTCCTATACTAAATAAATCAAGTCCTGCCCTGTAAAGGGTTGAAAAATTAAACTCTGGAGATTGCAAACCCAAAATCTTGTGAGAAACACCACCACCCCCCAAGCTAAAGGACAAATTCAGATTGCCTGAGAAGGCAGGGAGTGATTTCCAGGAAGTGGGTTACTCTTTGTAGCTCATTTTTAAACTTCTTGTCCCGATGTTCATGATTTTTGAAAAATTGGCCTTAATCATCTTGGATTTGAGAAACGAACAAAGAAAAACCAAACCTAAACAAGCCCAAACAAACCAACCCAAACATTTTATTTTGATAACAGTTCTGAAATTTTGACAATTTGTGAGAAAAAAGAGAAAAAAGCTCAAATGCTTCATTTGAAATAACGTGTTTCCATCTAGTTTCTTTCTATTAATCATTCTACTTTTTTGACCAGTAATATTGAGGGGGGGAAAAAACCCATCCTGCTCACGTTGCAAGAATCCTTGCAGAAGTTTGTGGGTCCACAGTCCTCAGCGCGTGCAAACCAGCTGGACATGGGAATCCAGGAATTCCCACATTCGCATCCCACTGTTGACTTTAATTTCTCTGTCTGCCAAACAAAGAGGGTGGGATCAAGTGAATTCTGCCTGGGCTGAGTTTTCAATAAGACCTACATGATTTAGGAGTGCTGTTGTCCTCATTTTCAACAGAGCTTGCTCTCTTTATTCACACAAGATAGGCTTTTCAGTCCAACTTGTGTTGCAGCACTTTGAAAAATGACTCTTGACATTCAAAGTGTTATTAACAGTGGTCCCCTTAAGCTTTGATCAACAGCCCAAGCTCCTCTGTGAAACTGCAGCAGTGCAGTGAAGTAGCTGCTGCTGTTAAAGGTGGTTTGGGGTTCTTTTTCTCCATCTTGCTCAGGTGGCCTGGCTGGATAAGATCGACAGGCGCTACGCCTGGATAAAGCGTCAGCTGGTGGACTACGAGGAGAAGTACGGGCGCATGTTCCCTCAGGAGTGGTGCATGACCGAGCGCATCGCCGTGGAGTTCTGCCACGTCACCAGGTGAGTGCCTGGAGAGCTCACGGTGCTTCCCGCTGCCTTCCTTGAAACAAGAAGTTGCCTTGTCTTTGCCCAATTAAAGGCAGCCTTCAAATAGCTATGTAGAATTGTCCATGAGTAAAAGCAAGTGAAGGGGAAAAACTCTGAAAAGTGTTTCTAAAACTGCTGCTGGGAGAGTGAGGTGATGTGGAAGTCAATTTTCAGTGTAACAGAGCTAAACTCAGCAATATTAGAGGCCAAGTGAAATAGCATGAGCCTGACCCTGGTGTGACTGCCTTGGACTGTGCTGTTTGCTGGCACAGACAGGGGACCAGAGGAAGGTACCCACTGGAGTCTCAGCAGCACCATTGCCTTTGTCCCAGGATGCAAGTGAGAGACACTGTGCTGCCCAGGGTTTGATACCGTGGGCTTTCCTGGCTGCAGTGGTGCTCCAGCTGTTAGGAGATGGGGTCCTGTTACCCAGAAAGTTCTAAACAACTGTGGTTGTGTTTGAAATGTGATCCAGAAAGCAGTTTTATGTTAGAGAGCATCTTAGGAATTAGCTTGAATTTTGTGATGAGGGTCTCTCGAGGGGACAGACTGAATTACACTGTTAAGTTTCAGAGCTTTATAGAAAACCACATTTGTTTTTTTCTGTTTCCTCTCTCTTTCAGGACAGAGCTCGCTAAGATAATGCGCACAAGAGCAAAGGAGATTGAGGTGAAATTGCTTTTGTTTGCAATTCAGAGGACAACCAACTTTGAAGGACTTCTGGCAAAGCGCTTCTCGGGTTGCACTCTGACTGATGGGACAGTGGTAAGGGGGGTCCTAAAGAGCAACCCTTTACTCAGTACCTCTTGTGGAAAAAGAAACCCTCCCTCACATAGCTGTGGTAGTGGGAGGCTGCAGAAGTTGTCACCTGCAGCCTCCTCCTGCACGGGCAGGTTAGGGTGTTTTGTGTGACTGTACTCATTGGCTTGTAGTTGGGAAAATGGTTCTTGGTCTTGTGGACTGTGGTAGAGAGGATGGCACAGGGCTCACAAGAAGAAAAGTGTAGTGTTTGTGTACAGTTTTGGTTCTCCTAGGCCCTGTGCTGTTGGCCACTGAAGCCACATAGCTATGGAAAACCACAAAGTAGTTATGGCATGGTTACTGCATTATAGTGTTTCTTCTCTGCTTGCTGGTGACATGTTAGAACTAACAGTTCCCTCTTCATTTCTAGTAACCACCCGTTCCCTGCGTGGTACCATCTTTCAATCCCACATTGTCTGTTGGGTTAAGTCTCACTTGCAGGGGCACTAGTAGCTTCTACTTTTCAGTGACTCATTTGGTAGACTATAAAGGCAGAGCCAAGAGAAGCAGCTCAGTGAATATCTCTGGAGTCATCTCTGTGCTTTTTTTTTGCCTGAAATCTCAGCCAAGAACTCTGCCAGCCAAGTGCCCTGGGAGCAGAGTGTCCACGTGTGGCTCAAAAGCCACTGGTTTGGGGTTGGGTTTTCTGTCCAGCTGGTCTCTGGAAGCCTACTTGGATGTGATAACTCAGCCTACGAGGCAAGCCTGCTGGACCTGCTTGTAATTTGCTGTGGATCAGTAGGTGCTGCTAATTAAAAAGGGAAGTACTGTAAGGTTTTCCTCCTGGCTGAATTTAATTCTCTCAAGAATATGACTTTATTTTTCTGACAAATTTCATATGAAATTTGCAGCTTTAATTAAATTGGCTTCACTGGGTTGCTAGCTTTTTGGAAGAGGTGGGCACAGAAGCTGTTCTGAAAAACAGAAGGGGGAGGGTGTAGCTTGAAGTAACAAAACCCTTTCTGTCTCCCTTTCTGAGCTGCACAGAGGCTGTGTCACTCTGGATGTCAACATCTGACCCGTTCTATACACAAAATACAGGCCAGGATCATAAATGGGAGCACATGGTGGGAGCAGCAATGCAGGATTTGCTGCGGCTGCAGAGATTTGGGACCTGCTCTCGTGGGTCCACATGCTTTGGAGTACGTGGCTGGAGGGAGTGGGGTCAAAATGCCCCTTCCGGGGATGATTCAGGCAGAGTGGGTGAGTTTAGGTGCAAGAAGAGCAGGCTGGGGGGGGTGCTGAAGGTGAAGTGCACTGGTGNGGGGGGTGCTGAAGGTGACGTGCACTGGTGAAGTGATGGAGAGAGAACCAGACTCTAGCCCTGTGGTAGAAGGGTCTGGGCTCTGACCTTGATGGAGAGGCACTGCCTGGCACTCTGCAGTCACCTCTGTACAGTGCTTTGAAGGGCTTAGTAAAGCAAAACAGATTGTTCTCTATGGATCTTCCTCTTTTCTTAACAGAAAAAGCCAGAAGTGCCACTTCCCTCCACCAACCCATTTCTAGAGGATGAAGCTGGGACAGAAACAGATGAGATTGTGATCGAGAAAAGCGATACGGACAAAGTAAGTCTTTGAAGTTCTCCAGCTGTCAGCAAGGCAGTCTCTGTGTCAAAATCTCTGGTGGTGCCAAAGCTTTTCCCAGTGATTTGAATGGTTTGTTTTCACAGGAATTAATTTGTGCAGTTTTGATTCTCTGTGCAGCATACAGGCTCCCAGTACGACCATGGTTTGCTCTGGCTGACTTCACTGAAACCAAAGCAATCTTTATTTCAGTTAATAGTGCAGAGACAATCCTGCCACATGAGAGAGAGCTGGATTCTGTTCTAACTCTGTTCTGTTCAGCAATAGCTCAAATGTAACTACAGGATTTCGGTCAAAGAAAGATGAACTAACATAGGTGGGTTTTCAGATCCCAGAAGAAGCTCTCACTACAAACAGTTGCAGTTCATATTTTGCCTTGTCAGCCAAGCAAACAAAGTCTGGAGTCACCAGGCAACTCATTGAACTTTCAAGTGTCAGTTTTAGATTTTTCACTCCAGATATATTACTTGTGGGATTTTTATCTCTATAGTGCTTTTCATCTATTACCTCTGCCAAGCAGGCAACACCTAACCACTTGTAAAAGCACTGGGTTTCCAAAGCCCTCTGCAAACATTAAAGGAGTGAATAGTAAACATAATTGTTTTAATTGGCACCAGTATCAAAGCCTGTAAGCCCAATATTTTTCCTCACCAGACGGGAGTTCTGGAAGTGTTCAGGTCTAAGTTAGGTGGGGAAGGTGCCCTCGCTTTGTTCGGTGAGTTTAGAGCCCTGTAACTGGGCCATTTACAGAAGGTATCCTGATGGGTGGATGGATGACCAGGGCTCCCTGCCCCTGTGGAGTTTATGGGGTGGTAGCTCTCCCCCAGCACAGTTTGGGGCACTGCATCCTCTCCAGATTTTCACGTGAGCAGAGCAGCTCTCTTCCTTCTACCCACAGCAGAAGACCTGAAATAGAACTGTTAAGCAAAGGTTTGCTCTTTCCATTAAAATACAGCTTAGTTGGTATTGGCCAGACTTTATTAGTGATCCAGAATAGAGAATATGGGGAGACACCTGCGTGGTGTATTTTTTGTGAAGAGCTTGCTTTCTGCTGTCTGCAATGACTGGGGGAAGATGGGCTCTGATGTGCAGCACTGAGCTGACAGAACAAGCTTGGAGAAGTCAGTGGTGCTAGAAGACAGGTGAAGAGATAAATTGCAAAGCCTTTTTAGGCTGTTTAGGGCTGGTTTTGCTGAACAGCAGAACACACTACCATGGCTAGAAGCAGTTCAGGTGTTTCTGAGAGAGAAACTGCTCTGCTCCATGTACAAGGGGGGGTGGCACAAAGCCACCTGTGGAGCTATCCCTTGAAATGCTTTTTGTGGTGAGGCTGCCCTCTCTTTCTGGGCACACCCTGTGTTAATGCTCAGAACACGGTGTTGGGCTCTGCTGCAAGGAAAGCTGCCCTACAAGTGCCTGATGCAAAATGGGCCCCAGTATTTCAGTTTCAAAGAGTTAATAGAGGTTAGTGCTGGTGAGTTCATGTTGGAGGTCTCACCTTCTCATGTTGCTAGCTGGAGATGAGAAGGAACAGGAAAGGTTGAAGATTAAGAGTTTTCAGTGGCAAAGGTCTTCCAAGACACTAGTCCCTGAGAATTCAAGACACTTGGGATTGTAAGAGGGAGCACAAGAGTTGGGGAGAAGAGGGAATCCATGCTTAAAAAAAACACCCTCTTTTAGTGATCCTAGCAGTTCTTTTTAATCTGTTTACTTTGGATAATAATGAAAGGAAACTGGGCCAGCTGCAGACCTCCTTACTGTGACTACAGTAACCTTTTATTATTTCCATCAAACTCAAGGAGGAAATAGCTTAAACATCTGCAGCTTTTGGACAGGATTGCACACTCAGAAATACAGCTTCAGTGCTACTGTTAAAAGATTTAGTATTCTCCCCACCAGACTCCCCTCCATGCTGGGAGCAGCACGATGCAGAGCCACGCGCGCACACAGAAAACCAGTCCTGCACTTGGAGTTGGCTCTTCCAGCCTGATAAATGGTAAACATCATGGATCTGCAGCCTCCTGTTGGCCCTGCCATCCTGGAGACCTGGCGACTGGGAGGGTTCTGTAATTACCACCTATTGTTTTCCTCCCGGCTCCGATGAGCGCGTGCATCCAGCAGAAATGGGCAGGCACTGGCAAAGGGGCTGGGGTGGAGAATGCTGGGTAGTGGCTCTTTCCCAAAGCTGTAAAAACTTATCTTCTCCAGCCATGCTCTTAGCAGGTTAATGAAGCCAGTCTTGCAGAGGTGGTCTGGTCTCCATAAAACTGTTTGCTCGCTCTAGGTTTGCAGCCATATGTGAGTATTCGTCATGCCTTTGAGTCTTAATTATTTCTGAGCACCTCCTGCCTTCTCGTTTTCTGCTGTTTCTGCAAATGACTTCGTGCCACCTCCTCTGTCATTCAGCAGAGCGTGTCCTTTAGGCTCTCTTGTTTTGCTTTTCTTAAGCTAAAAAAAAATATAAAAACAAAGAATTCAGCTGGAAAAATTCATATCTGCATTGGCTTAGAGCTGATCCTGGCTCCTTGTGGAGAGAGGCAAGAATTCCATTGCAGAGTCACTGCAGGCAGGGAAAAATTGTTAGCTTGCCTGCAAGCAACAAGAAATATTGTCCATCAGTAAAAAGAATATTAAAAATCTAGCTGTAGGGTGGAGATGAGCTTAAAGACCCTGCCCCTCTCAGTACTTAAACACAAATTTAAGCATATGAGCTGTCCCAGTGGCTTCAGTGAGATGTGCTTGGCCGCTGCGTAGAGCACGGTACTAAACATAAATGAGTAAACTGGATGACTCCCCAGTGGCTTATGTGCTTAATACTCTAAATGTGATTTTAAATTAGAAATCTTTGCATTCCCACAAACGTGTTCCACACTGAAAGCAGTCCTGTAATGTTGCCTGTATAATTCCGGCTCCTCCAGTAATTGCGTGCTGTTTGTCTAAATAAAATTCATCCAGATGAAGTCTGTAACTTTGAGTTATTATCCTTAATGTGTGAAAAGGTAGAGATTTTTCAGTGGTGCTTCCAAAGAATGGCTACATTTCATTTCAGAGGAGACCAGTGCAGCCTTGTTACTGTTTGAAGGGTTCAACGAGGTTTTATTTACAAACTGCATTAAGATTCTTCTACTGCAGTCTGTTAGCACGGAGCAGCCTTCCCTTTGAGCATAAGAGCATTTTACAAGTGAAAAGTGAATGCCTTGGAATACCAAGTGTAAGTGGAAGGGAAGACTCAGACGTACTGACCCCGAATATGCTGTCAGTTTTGATTATTTGACAGCAAATTGTTGTAATATTTCTAAAGACTTAGATTTGTGCTGTTGTGTTACTGTTTCTTCTGAGTCTTCCAGGGCAGGTTTGTAACCAACATTCTGAATGTTTTCTTACAGCCAAAGAAGCCAAAGATCCCTGACAATCCTTTCCATGGCATCGTTTCCAAGTGCTTTGAGCCTCACCTTTACGTGTACATCGAGTCTCAGGACAGGTGAGTGACCAGCCTGCTCTTCTGGGTTTGTTTGCTTGTCAGTGTGTATTGCACTTGGATTGTACTGGATTCTCAAGCTGCAGAAAATGAGTTTCTGGAAAGTCTGCTTCCTAATTTCATCAAGAGCTGTATTCATGGCTTGAGAAAGTCAGAATGAGTGGGACCTTTGCTTGGTGTTGGTTTTGTCCGTAACCACCGAGCCTTGGGAACAGGCCCCGCTGCCTTTCTGCCGAAGAGCCTTTAGTGTTTCTGAAATTGCTGTTGTTGCCTCTGCAATTCCCACTGCAGCCATGTGCTTTTCTTTCATCTCATGTTTTCCACAAACAGTAGGTTTACTTTTTTTTCTGTAAAATACACATGTGGCTTCATGACAGAGGAGTTTTGAGATTTGCTTTATAGAAATAAGTTATTTGAGATCCTTAGATGAAAGCTGCTGTAGATGAGCTGGCTGTAAGATAACATTATCATCCCTCACAGACCAGGACTCTGTCAGGGGCTTTAATCCCTGGAACCCTTCTTTGTCTTCCTCTTTGACTTGCAGCAAAGTAACTTGAATGAAAGCAGCTTTCAGCTTCGAGCTCTGAGAATCCTGTAGAGCTCTCACCACACTTCCTCGTGTGCCTCAATTCACACCAGGGTTTAAATAACATCTCTGTAACAACTGCAGTGCCAAGTGGGAGAAGAGATGGTTGAAAAAGGTCAAATACAGCCTTTTAGCACAGGTTAGTGGCTGGAAAGGAGAAAAGAGATGCCTGCCCCATGTCACTCATCTGTCTACGGCCTTCTGTCTTCTGAGGACTTAGACATGAGAAAGGACACAACTCGAGGATCCTAATGTCCAAGCTCTAAGATGGCCATCTTGAAAAAGCTTTCCCATGTCCCATCAACCTTTTATGCTTTAAGTAAATAAAGCAATAAATGGAACCTTGCACAATGGTCTGTCATGCTGGGTTGAGGTTCCACTCTGCAGTATAACAAAGGGAAACAGAGATTTTCCACCCCCTGCCATCAGCCAACTGAGCACTAACTTGTTGGAATATTTCTTCCCTTCCCACTGGGGACCATTTTAATCCTCATTTTGGTAATTCTACCCCACTGCCAGCCCTTTGAGTTGCTTGCCTTTTCTTTTTTTTTCCTTTTCCTTTACAATCCTGACATGTTTTATATTAGCTTTATAGCCACAGGCTGCAACGAGTTCAAAGAAAGACTGCCACAGTATTCCCCATGCTGCCCCTGCCTGCCAAAAATGGCTTTCCTTTATGATTTTCTCTCTTCTTCTCCCTTTGATTGAACTTTTAAGGAATCTGTTGCTGATGTCTGAAAATGAGAAGTTGCTTAGATAATTAATTGTATGTTTGGGCTCTGAATAGTGAGAGTAGTATGACAGTTTTTTTCATCATTGCCTTAAGTCTGTGGCAGAAAGCAGCCTGGACCTTTTCTCCTGAAAAAAATTGTTTCCATACCCAGTTAAAGAAACAGAGTGCCAGAATCTGTAGCAATTTAAGAGGGGACACCTGAAAAAAAAAGGCTTTAAAGATGCTGCTCTCCGCCCTTAGCTGCAGCGTAAATATCAGATTTCTTAACAGCAAAGCAGGTTTCAGGATGTGTCTTTAGCTCTCCTTTGTGGTCTGTTGGAGCAGCAGGAGCATACGTGGGAGCTGAGCTGGTCTGCTGGAGTGAGGGCAGAGCTCTGTCAGATCCTCAGCGTCGGGAGTGCGCAGAGCCATGTGCTGAAATCTCCGTGCACGTTCAGATTGTTTGGAAAGCTGGCACTTTGTGGTGTGTGTTTGCAGCTTTTTGCCCTTCCAAGATACCCAATCCGTGGAAACTATCCCACGAGTGGTCCAGGTGTCTCAGTGCCATTACTTTTCCCCAATGCCCAGCAGATACCAACTGTTCCCATCACTGGCCAGCCTGGCTTACCAAGCACTGTGTTTTTCTCTCACGCTGCTGGGGCATTGCCTAGTTCCTCCTGTGATTGCCAGCTGCAGGAAGAACACTAAATATGTTGAGTGAAAGAAAAAAGGAAGAGCAATACAGGAATGAAAGGTTTTAAGAACCAGAATAAAATTCCCCACGTATGATATCATTTCATATTTTCTCTTGGTTATATTTGGAGGGTTCTTACTCCCAATAAATATGCTACTGTTAGGAAATAGCACATCTGCATTACCAGAGAATTTTCTTGGAGCTTTTTTGCAGAGTCTGTAGAGAAAATGTTCATTTTCTGCAGCCCTCCTGCCTTCTTCATATTTCATCTCCCAGTAGCTTTTTCTGACAAATTCTTTGTGCTCTCCTTGTACCACGCAGAGGTTGTTGACCATCGTCCTGTGTTTGGGCCAACTGAGTCTTATGCAGAAGTTTGATTGACACCAAGTGAGGTGTGCATTAATAACATATTAGTTCCCTTAGTGCACAATATCCTGATGTTTTTCTTGTCTCAAGCCCATGCTGAAATAGGAGCAGTCCTCACAGCCTGCCTTTGATGGGCAGTTGGTCCAGGTCAGGATCAGAACAAGCCTGGAGCTCTAGCACTGCTCTCCCAGCTCTTCTGGACAGCTGTGTTTGCTCGTGCATCCCAGATGACAAGACCTTGGGGAACCAGGAAAATGTAGATACATTTCACTTTGCCACGGAGAAGAGGAGAACATGTGGAGTAAGCATAAAGGAACAAAAGCCATTGACATTCCTCACTGCGTCTTGAGACTGAGAGCATGAAAAACAAAACCCAAACGTGGCTGGTGAATGCTAAGAAAGCATCACTTTGTTGCCCAGATGCAGAGGTGGAAATGCAGCTGTTTAGTGGGACTTTTGACATGGAGGAAGCCACGTCTCCTTTTCTTGAGAACCTGAAGGAATGCTGCAGCTTGCAGCACGTGTGAGCCCTCCTGCCGCAGCCATCTGTTTGGCTCTCCCACAGCTACAGGGGGAGGTAGATTTTGCTTCACTGTGGTCGAATACAATCAATGCCTCGGTTCAGCATTCAATTGCTCGTGCCAGGGTGGAGATTTATCACATCAGTTGAGCAGCCTGATGTTTTTACAGTTCTTGTACCACAGCCGAGGAGCTGTGTGTATCTGTGGAATCAGAGCTATGCGAAGTACTCGAAGCAGCAAAGCAATAAGCATGAAAAAAGGGGCTACTTGTCTTTGCAAGAGCCTCTGAGCCTAGCTTAAGCCAGAGAGCCTTGCTTGCATGATTTAAAGCCTTCATATTGCAAGCACATTTCTGTAGATTAGTTTGGCCCTGTGGGTCACCCACGGTAGGAGCTCATCCGTTCTGGTGCAGCGATCTGCACGTTTATCAGGGCAGGGGCAGGTTGCCTTTTCTGCTTGTGAGGTGCTGGGGGTTCTCTGGTAACCTGGAATTGGAGTGGGGTTTTCTCTTTCCCGAGATGAAAAGAAAGAAAAGGCAGAAACTGGGGAAAAGTGTTCACTGGTGGTAGGTTTTTTTCCCCTTTCTTTGTCAGAGGTCTCAATGCTTTGCTGTACCCCTCCCAGGAGACCCTGATATGGTCTCTTTGCCTGTGCTGTGCTGGGTGCCCTGTGAGCTGACATAAGATGAGGAGAATATTTCAAGTTGAATCTTTTTGACAAGCTTTTAAAGAAGATTTTTTTTATTTTCTGTTTCTATGGACAGCTTTGCAACTCTCTCAAATAAGCCTGTTCATGAAAAATAATGATAATATATTAACTATAAAAAAAATACCTTTTGTTGTTGTAAATGATAATTCAGTTTCATGTGGGAGTTATCCATCCAGGTTTGTTGTTCTCCCCCCCTCCTTCCAAGGATTTGGCTCTCTACTTGGATACCCTGCACCATGGCACGGCACAGATGCAGCACCCTCAGCAGTGAGAGGGGCCAAGGCTGTGCTGTGGAAAAGTGGGATCCAGGGAAAGCAGAGACAGGAATATAAAATAGAAGAATTTCCCAACTGCTTTTGGTCAGCAGAGTGCTGCGCTGTCCTCTGAAATGTCTCTATATTCCTCAAAAGCCAAACTTCCTTGTGGAAGGCCACGGTGCATTTGTGTGACTGGGGGAGGAGGTTTATTGCTGTGATTTAGTTCATCTGGCAAAGGTTACTCCACTTAAGCTGAGCTCCTGTGTCAGGAGAGCCGGTCCTGGTTCCTGACACGGATGTGCTGTCTGTGGAGGAGTAGGACCAGGCAAACTCCTCAAGATCAGAAGACTTCTCTGGTCCTGTATTGATGGTTCTGGCCCTCTGCCATCCTAAAAAGCCTTTTTGCCGTGATGAAACGGTGGAGCAAAATTTATTGTTGCCTAAAGATCAAAATATTTGAGTAAGGACCAGATTATAATGGGTCGCCAGAGACAATAGGAGAGCTTTTTGTGCTTTTAAAAAGGGTTTAAGTAGGAAGTGCACTTTGTGCTCATGCTAAATAAAACTTCTTTAAAGGATGTGTGAAGTTGTGCAAAGCCAGGTGGTGGCCAAATGGGACCAAGAAATGCAAATGGCACCACCGTTGTGAGCACGTCCCTTTAAAAGCCCCATTCCCTGAGGTCTGCTCCAGAGGCCTCCGATATGGGAAGCCCGACTGCTGCTTTTGATGGTGCCAGGACTGAAACTTGAGCATACGCTTTATTCACTTGCATCAAATGTGTTGAACCCCATCCTGGCAGCCTTGAGAGCTTTTATATGTGACTGGAGAACAGACTGAAGTTGCCACTAAAATGCTGGAGTCTAAAAGGTTGTTACTCATCAGTCCAGTCCACATTCTTGTATCAACTTCGTGCTGAGAGGATGGAGATAAGAAAGGGCTGGAAGACCCAACTGCTAAAATCTTGAGTGTGTTTGCTGGTGTCACAAGACAGGGGATCTGGTTTTAAGCATTATTCTCTCTTCCCTCCATTTCCTCCCCCAACACACTAAAATAATCTTTCTATTGTTCCCTCACATCAGGAATCTCAGCGAACTGATTGACAGGTTTGTGGCTGACTTCAAAGCTCAGGGTCCACCCAAGCCCAACGTGGACGAAGGAGGAGCTGTCCTGCCCAGCTGTGCCGACCTCTTTGTGTACTACAAGAAGTGCATGGTGCAGTGCTCCCAGCTCAGCACCGGCGAGCCCATGATAGCCCTGACCACCATATTCCAGAAGTACCTTCGGGAATACGCCTGGAAAATTCTCTCTGGAAACCTGCCCAAGTGAGTTTTGCTTCCCAAATGCTGCAGCGCTGTCTGGTGAGACATTCCAGGGAGGAGCAGCTGCTTTGTAAAGATAATTAATGAATCCATGCTTGTGAACACTTAGGTTTCACTGTCAAAGAGACCACAGAGCAACAATACGAGTACATTTACTTCATGGCTTTCTCAAAAGTTCAGGTTTTTGCACTTAAACAGCAAGAGACCAAATGGACAGTCATGGCATTGTTGGTTTTTGTTTTTTTCTAAGGGCTCCAGGAGGATAGTTTCATATTTGGCTTTGATTAGCAGTCAGATTTACAGTTTCTTGAAGTTCCTTTTGAAATGCCACCTCAAGTTTCTTCAGAGGTCTGGCTTTGAGAATTCCACTTACCCTGCTGCTTGGGTAACCAATTCCTATTGTGGTTCTTAGCTGCCTTAGCTCAACATTATTACACAGAATAATTTATACTGAAGTTGGTTTTATATGTGGGATGCTGAAGTGCTTACCTGGAACTTCCTCTGCTCTTTAGCATTTTATATATTTATGAATAAAAGATGTAGATGCAAATTCAGTGAAAATAGAGGATATCTTTGAGTTTACACCAGCATGGATAAGTGTACAGGCTAAAGGACCTCCTTGAGATACTGCCAGCTTACAGATAATTTTGTATGCTATTTGCCATCTTCAGTTTGCTTCCCTTGTAAACCTGGGAGCAGCCAAATAAATTTCTGAAACCAGTAAAATGTTTTACAGATGGAAGGGGAGAGGATTACATCCAGACAAGTGGAAAGATAAATTTAATGTGCATTCTCCATCAGACCCCAGTTGCATTCTTTATACACATTTTTTTTTGTGTGCTCCATTTTTGCTGTCCAAGATAAATATCACTGTCCTATTTTTATTTTTTTAAATGGATTTGGGTTATAAAGAGTTGAGAGGTAGGGCATTTCCTGACTCTAAACTGTTGTGAGTCTTTCTTTGTTGATACACAGCCATTAATCACTGGAAGACAGTGGAAAGAAGCTGCATCTTCTATAATTTACTGCATTGATATCATCAGGTTTTTAAACAGGTTACCAAAGTTTCAAATGCAGGCTGACATCTGTTTAGGGCTGAGAAGATAAATATGACAAGCTGCCTGATAGTTTCTGAGATTTTTCTGTAATCTTTAATTAGATTTTGAGTAACTGGCAGTGGAGGTGAAGCTAGCTGGGGAAAACTGTATTCCACTTGCATCCTAATCTACCATGCTGTGAATAAGTTACCCTTTGCCTGAAGACTTGAAACAAAGTTCTGTTTGTCTTTCTAAAAGTTATTCCTTAATCAAAAGAGCAGTCATGAGTTTGTGTTGTACAGGACATTGAATTTTGTGGTCATAAGGGCTGTTTATAGCACTGAAATGTAGTAGTAATTTGCAGTGTGTGTGTCTGTACACCTGAAAACCTCACTGATTTTGTCATCTTTTTTCCCCCCCCCCAGGACAACTCGCACCACAGGAGGGCT
>VWZY01008421.1:897103-921127 GCA_013399075.1 Chloroceryle aenea
CAGTGGTGGGCTCACCATCAGTAGCTTGCTGAAAGAAAAGGAAGGGTCTGAAGTGGCCAAGTTTACTTTAGAAGAACTCTGCCTCATTTGCAGCATCCTGAGTACTGCAGAGTACTGCTTGGCGACCACCCAGCAGGTGAGCTTTGCTCTGCAGCACCTCTGAGACAGAGCCCAGCAGCAGCCCCTCTCCTACCATGAGATGCTGCTCCCTCCTCAGGGCTAAGCTGCTGTGGAGACTGGAAGAGTCAGAAGTACTAAAAAATCCCTAGTACTGTCTGCTCCACGTAGCATCCCGTCGATGATTTAGCTCTACATTATTAAATCTATATTGCAAAGAAAGAAAAGTATTGAATTTGCTGTTTCTACCTGAGGAAAAGTCATTTGCTTGTAATCCTGCTTTGCAGCATGAGTTTTGGGTTCAGTGCTTTTATATTTGTTATAGAATTTATTTTGGATTGGAGACCAAACATTTTGTGGAGAAAAGAAGAAGAAGAAAAAAAAAAAGCTCATGGTTCATGATTTCCTTTTTAATAAACCAAGAAAACCAGTAATTCAGAATAGGTTTGGGAAAATGCTTGCATGAAATACTGGGGCACAGTGCAGTGAAGAGAGGAGGTGTTTTTGCTGAAATGCTTTGCAGCTTGTGACACTCAGGTGCTTTCAAAATACCATGGGTTCCTAGATGAGCTGTGACGTTTGGCCATATCAAGGCCTCTCTACCAGTAGAACTGGCAACCCTCCTCCTCCTCTGCAGTTTGGGCACTGTCAGAGTGTTGAAAAACATCTTTATGAGCAGGACAGATGCCACAGTGCTAAGCTAGTATGTTAGCATGTCAGACTACAGTTACACAGATGACCTTGGAGATTTATCTCCCTGAGGACGCGGAGCCACCATTGGCCCTCCTGCAGATGAACGTGTCTGGGCTGTCCAACGAGGAGAGATCTCCAGTGCTCACTGGCTGAGTTTTGGATATAGTCTGGGCACTGACTAGGCTGTAAGAAGCTGACTCTTTCAGATTTCAAGAATGGCCATTTCAAGTAGGAAATCTGATCTTTCTGTTGCTTGGTTTGTTTTCTAACAGCTGGAAGAGAAACTCAAAGAAAAAGTGGATGCAAGCCTAGTGGAGAGAATCAACCTGACGGGAGAGATGGACACTTTCAGCATGTATGTTCAGCAGATGAATCCTCCCAGAATATATCAAACGTCCTAGTTTGTCAGCCAGATGGTGCTGGAGTAATACAAGCCCAAGATCCCCGTGTCATAGGAGCCAGCCAGCAGTAGGACCCACCCAGACAGGCAGCCTCAGTGCAGGCATTTCCCTGGTGAAGAAATGGTCATCCTTTGGTTAGTCCAAGAGCAGCAGTAGTACAGACTTCAGATGTAGTTGTTCCCCATCATCCCAGCCAAAGGAGCGAGAGCACTGGATAGGGGAAGGGAAATAGTGAGTTTCCATTTGAAACATCATTTGCATCTTGGCAGCTCTGTGAGGTGGCTGTTACATTTCAAGAAAGGAAGCTATTTCAGTACATTCCTTCCTGCTTTAACTTCCCACTGTTAATCAGCAGACTTGTCAGTATGATCAAACCCCATTTCAGATGACATAAAAGACTGATCCAATCTTATATTTGGGGATTATAATTGAGAGAAGATTATCATTCATGAAAATAACTTTTCACGTAATGATGCTAAAAATACTCCCCTCTAACATCCTGTCCTCTCTGCCACTGGCAAACAGATTGAATATTTTCTGAGAAGGAAATCGAGGCAAAAAAAAATAATTGGTTTTGCCTCACATCAGACGAAAGAAAATCTTGGCAAAACTGGGAAAATAATCCCTATCACCAGCTCTTCTTCTCCTTAAAACTAAGATTCAGCCCAGATAGCAGTAAGGTTGTTTGCTTTTTTTTTTTAAGACAACTTCCTTCCTGTGATTCCTCCTCTCTTGCTCCAGTGGGCAGGATCCCACCGAATCTCCATCCAGGTTTTTCACATGGTCTCGGGCTCCATTCCAGGCTGCAGAGACTCCCTTTCCTTTAGCTATTTCTCAGACCTTTTTAAGAGTAAATCCCTGACCAAAAGCTTGGGTTGCTGTGTCCACTAAGCCAAAGCAATCAAGGAGCTGGGAGTAGAAATAAAATCTGCCATATGATGGGACTTTATTAACACGGACCCACAGAGGGTGGGGTTTGTGTTTTCCTGTGACCTGTCTGGCAGGAGCCAGCTACCTTCAGTTGCTGCTGAGCTTCCACAGTGGCTGCCTCACGAGGTGGTTGGTTGTAGGCAGCCAGTGGGACATGTTTTGGAAACTGTTGAAACGTACAGTTCACATTTGCTGGTTTGGACAGCTCTAAGGTTAAACTGACAGGCCTGATGTATCTGTTAACAAAGGCTTTTTAAATGACTTTCAGCCTGTTCCAGTGGATCACTTTGTCCAGTCTTCTGTCAGTGTAGGTCATAGCTGTAAACCTCTGGGGCATTTGCTCATTCAACATCAAAGAAGTTGTTTCTTCTGGGATTTGATGTCTTGTTAGGCACAGACATAAAGAAAGCGATAAAACGTTGCTGTTTACACAGAAGTATCTCTTCCCTCACAGGAGAGTGCAGAACAATCCCAAATGTGTATAAAAGGATCAGCTTGGGGTTTACCCTTGGGATGGCTGAGCATTTTCTTTAGGAAATGTGGGAAAAATCATGAGCTGTTCTTGTTCTTGAAGTTCAAAGAGAAGAAAAATTATTCTCATGTAAATCCAGAAACCAATAATTTTCACCCCTTTGCCCTATTGATCTGTTGTGAGATTATGGGCAGTGTTCAGAGACCCCTTGAAGGCCTGAAGCATTTTGCTCCCTGTAGTAAGACCTCTCTGTACTAGAACCACATTGCTCATTTATGGCTTCAGCTTCTGTGCATTTGTCAGGGATTGTCTGAGGATTCTTTAGCTGCTGCTGGAGTATCATTATGTGCTGCCTGGGGCAAAGAGTTGAAGCAGCTTTTAGCAGAACCAGGATCCAAGCCCTCTTGGTGTGTCATGTCTTTCCAGCACACTCTCTGCTGCACCTTTACTCATCCACAGCAGGTATTTATTTTGAAGTGTAGACAAAGGTTTCTCTCCCTGTTTGCACTCTTCTGGTTTTCAGGTGGGAGCCTGCACTTAGTGACCCAGCTTTGGACAGACTCCTGGCACATGGAGAGCAGTGATGAAGCTGCTGAGGGTTGCGTTTCATTTTGGTGGTGAACCACAACTCTTTCCTACAAGTCACTGACAGCAGGTGACCTGCAGGAGTCAGCTGTGCCCAGGAGATGGTTATTTCAGTCGGTTCCCTTGGCATCACTTGAGCTGGTGGAATCCCCCAAGGGAGTAAATCCTGTAGTGCCCAGCAGAAATGGTCGCAGGCTTTTTTTATCCCAATGCAAGTTTCAGATCGTGTGGCTCGAAGCCAGTAGCCACTTCATCTCCTATACTAATTTATCCATCTAATTGTGGAGGAGTTTGCCTTTACAAACAAATTAATTGCTCTGAAGGTACAGTCTTTTACTTGGCAGCATGTTGCAGTCTTTATGTGCTAGGGAAGGAAGTAGACAACTTCCGTGGGTTGTGGAGAAGAACACCACCCACATCCCAGCAGCAGAACTAAGAGTGGGCAAGACCATATCTTGAGGAGGAGGTGGACACTTAAAATATTTTGAACGCCAAACTCCAGCACTTCACAAAGACAATAAGCAGGAGGGAAGATACCTTGGAGAAACATTGGTCAGATTTATTATAGATCTGCAGTTCTTATCTGTGTTACCATCATGAGAGAGCAAAAGTAGAATGCAGTCCTTCAATATATAATCCCAAAGCTGTAAACAAGCATCTGTGGCAGACTGAAAGTTCACACTGATTTTAAAAACTGTATTAGTGAAACACAGTCACTTCTTACTTCTAGAAGTTGTCTGTAATGTGAGTCCTGGGCTACATGCCCTGGAGGGTGGTCTGAGTTGCTGCAGACAGTGTTTCTTAGCTGTTGTTTTAGGATCAGTTGCACCTTTATGCACATTGTAATATGGTGGCATCAAATGTGCCTCTAAGCAATATCAAGCTGTTTAAATAAAACAAAAATTAAAAAAAGAAAAGGAGGGAGGGAACTGTGTTTGACTAATGTGTCCTTTAGTCTGGTATATGTCTCAGAAAAGCAAACAATGGATGGCGGGGATCCTAGACATAGTGTAAATAAGGCATCTGCCTTGATCTCAAATGGGAGACACATTCAGAACTCATACAGATGTACTTTTTAAAATCCTCTTTGCAAGTTTCTGTGTGTAGTAGAATATTGACTGTGAATAAGTGGAGGGATGATAAAATGCTGGTTTTATGCAGACTGGATTAAATTTGAAGCCAAGATCCAGTCTGGGCTCAGTACTCAGGGGTTTCTCCTCTTCCTGAGGTGAAGGTGGAGGTTTCCCTATCTGACACTTTTGATGTCCAGCCCTTTCTGTGTGTCAGAACAGAGAAAGGTCAACTGTAAAAACATCCTCTCTGCACTAAAGCCCATTGTGCAGCTCCCTGGTGAACTGCTTGCAGAACTTCCCGGCTTCTTCTTCCAGTACAAAGTTCTAGCCTTGTGTATTCACAGCAGAACTCAGCTAGGAGATGATTTTCCTCCTTTCACAATCAAATTAGGCCAGTTCTGGCACTGTGTCACCGAGTACTATTCTAAAACTTGTGCTTGATTTCTTTTTATTTTGTTTTGCAGTGTGATCTCCAACAGCATCCAGCTGTTAGTGCAGGACCTGGATGCAGCCTGTGACCCTGCCCTGACTGCTATGAGCAAGGTAGGGGATGGGGTTGTTTTGGGAAGAGGTAGCCTTGAGGTCCACGTGGACTTCTTGTTTGCTTTGATTGCTTGATTTCCCTATTGGCATGTCCTTTTGTGCTGCCTTGAGACTGAGGCATACATTGATTTCCTTTTGCTTCTTAGAGCAGCTGTAGTTATCAATACATCCCTCACTCCAAAAGCTCCTGTCACTCAGCTTAGATCTCTCCATCTCATTCTTTTGCAGCACATTAAAACACATGGATTATAAAATACTTTCTGTAAGCATCTAAGGTTTTTTCTTTCCCTTCCTAATGCCTGTGAGAGCCTTTAAAATTGGGAAAACTTTTGTTAGCATGAAATTTCAACCACACCTTCTCGTTTGCTCTCTGTGTTCTTTGACAAGGAGTTTTAGTACTCTGCTTGTTTCAGCCGTTACATGGAGGTACTCAAAGGGTAATACTGAGACTGAGCCCTCTTGCTTCTGTGATCCTCTCAAGGACATATGGAGCCGTTCCTAGAGAGGCCCATGTGATTACTGCTTAAGGATTTTGTTGCAGTTACACTGCTGGCTTTTATATGTTTGAAACGCAGAGCTGTGGTTTCCTGCCAAAGCATTGTGAAAACCCAGACTGCCTTAGACAGAGGTGAAGACAACAAAAGTGGATTGAACTATTTTTTTTTAATTAGAATGATTAAACATAGAGCTCCATTTTTTTGCAGGATCAACACAGTGTCTCACTGCCATGAGGTTTAATAGCTTTCTGCTTTATGATGTGTTCCAGCTGTAACTATCCCCCCCACCCCCAGCTAATATTTGAAGCAGAATGCAGCTGGTAATAGAGCTTGTATGGGTTCCAAATGAAAAGAGGAGGGGGTTATTCTTGTTTGGGGTTTTTTTCCCAAAAAAAGGAAGGGCTCGGTGCTTCAGGTGTTCTGTGGGTGCCATGTCAGTTCCTCAGATCTCCTGAACTTCCATAGCATAGTAGTATCTGAATCACTTAGCTCAGACTGTTTATACCCAAGTAAACCACAACCTTGAGAAAGCAGCAGCTGGTAGGCCATTTATTTTTGTCTTTGGAACACTGGTAAAATGCAGCACATGTGATGGGACTGAGGGTATATAAACAAGTTAAGTGTTATGAAATTAGCTAAATAAATAGTTGTCACTTGTGCACATATTCCACTATTTGCATCAGACAGAGTCACTTTTGTGTGATTTTTACAAGACCTGGGTTTGGTGCAGGTTTTTTCCCTTCACCCTCCTCCTCCCTTTCCTTCAGGGCTGGGTTATTACCCTGATGGTTGAATAAGAAATGCATATAATTATTTAAATGCAGAGTTAGCATTTGGATGTGTAAAATTTCAGTCTTTATTAAAGGAATAAAGGCTGTGTGCCAGTTCCATTCTTATTTTCCTCTATGGGAAGGTGTGTCTGTCTCGAGACCCTTAATCCATTAGCATTCTTCCTTTGTTTAGCTTCTTTTCATTTACTTCACTCTGATGTCCTCTGAGTCAACGTTCACAGCCTTTTGTTGGAGTCTGACTTTTTTTTTTTTCTAGGAAAAATGTTTGGTAACTATAGAGGTAAATTAAGAAATACTTAAACCTCTAAATCCCTTTTGGCTGTTGGCCACTTTGAGTCTTAACACAGAGAACAGTATCATAAATATCACTTTCAACAGGGAATGGTGCTCCATTTCCCCAGTTCTTTACCTTGTGTGTTCTGGAAGAAATGGTAAATGATGAGAAAGCCCCATAATTAAAAAAAAATGGAGATGATGACCTTTAGTCAAACTTTACAGCAGGTGTAGAAGAATTAAACATGGTTATAGGATGAGGAGCTGGATGTGAGGTGGGAGAGGAATTTGCCTTAAACCCCCATTGTCATATTCTGGTTAATGAAGTACTGTGAATGTGCTGTACTGATCTGTAGCAGGCACTTAAATTGCCTGGGTGCTTTATTTTTAATTGTTGGGATGAGGGAACTGCTCATTTGCATGGGACATCTGTGCCTCAGCTAAGTCTATGGATTGCCCTGGATAAGGCTTGATTTAATTGTTGAATTCAGCATCAGTTTATATGTAAAACTGTGCTTGTAAATGGGGCTGGGGATGGTTTAGTGACTCGTGTCAATCGCTTGCTGGTTTTTTATATTTTGCCCAAACCTTTTGGCAAAGCTGCAATTTCCTACTCCCTTACAACTGAGCGGACAACAGCAAGCACCTAAAGATGGAGCTTTAATAGTCTCTCCCACACATACAAGGAAAACCCCAAAAGCAGAGCAATCAGAGCTGCCAGCTACTAATTAAGTCAGCGTGGTTCTGTTGGAGCCCTGCAATGAGGCGCAGTGCACAACAGTGTGACCCAAAATCCTGTCAGGAAACAACGGAGGTAGTTTGAAAGGCAGCAATATCTGCTGCCTGCAGTGCCTGTGGCCTTTCCCCTCCCTCCCACCTCTTCCTGCACAAGCCACACGAGGTCAAGGAGAAGGTGCTGGCCCCGTGGTTACGGATGCTCCCCGTGCCCAGTCCAGAGCCTGTAACAATAAGCCGGCAGTGGGATGCTGCTGAGCATGGGGAGACTTGGAGAAAGAAGAAAACTCTCTTGCTAGAGACTTGTGTCCATGCTGGAGATGGAGGAGGGATCCTGGGTTGGCCCTGCTTCCCCACTCCCAGCTCTCCAGGGGGATGTGGGGAGCCACAGCCAGGCAGACCTAGGAGAGCTTGTGAGCCCCTGCTATGCCCAGAAGTAGTGCAGCTCTTGTTATGTGCCAAACCACCCCAGTTTTGTTCAGGGTTTCTCTCTTCTCCCCTTTTTAAGAAAGCACCCTAAAACCTTGACAGTCCTCGACAGCGTGGGTTTTGTTGTGAGAACCAGCTCTGAAAGTACCACCAGATCTTCAGACCCAGGTCCTGCCCTGGTCGGTGGCCAGGTCACCCCGTGTTGTGCAGGTGCCTTTTGGCTGCTTCCAGGACACCCCGTGAGTGGGGCTTCTCCCTTTGGCCAGCGAGTGCGAGGCGTTGGGGCTCCTCAGCTTGTGTATGTAAACTATGTGGCTATCCCAAGAAAAACATAGGATGAGAGAAAAAGAGGAATAAATTTTAAATGACAGGAACAAAGCTTTACCAGAAGAGTTGGGTTCATATTTCTTTTGATGACTTTTCAGTATGTGTACTATGTCTTTCACTGCAGCTACTGGGTTGTGTTTTTTTCGGGTGAAACACACCCACATACACACACACAAAGGACTATTTTTACTGCTCGTGCTTTAAAGGTTTGGTTGTAAAGTATTGCTTTTGGAATGAAGACCCAGAATATGAAAAAGCTACTGTTTTATTGTTGTTGCAATAATTCAACTCAGCAGTCCCTTCCCACGTTCTGGCCGTTCCCACCGTATGGGGATGGTCTGTTGGTTGAGGATCAGTGTTGAGGAGGGACAGTGCTGGGAATGGAGTCAGGGAGGCAGGCACAAAGTGTTTTCTTTGAATGTGACAATGACTGTGAGGATTACAAAAGCAGTTGTCTCTTGAGCTATCTTCAAAATGAAAATAGAATGAGAACCTGTAGAGCGGGTGATGGGGGAGAGCTCCCTTCTGGCTACCCACGTGGTGGGAGATGAGCAGGCAGGGGGTTGGTTGGTTTAAAAAAGACAGCTTTTGTAGGATATATGTAGACTTTCAGACACTGTGGTTTTGCAAAGAATTCGGCTTCTCTTGCCCATTAAGTCATTTAGGCTGCATGTTTGGATGGAGCTGAATCAGCTGGGTTGCAAAGTCAAAGTAGCCATAATTAAATTAAAACCAGGAATAAAAAAAAGCTCTTGTGTGCAAAATCCAGAACTCGAGAAAACAGGTTTGAAGACGAACACCTCCTCAAAAGAAAAAGCTCATCTTCCACATGTGCCCAGTTTCCTGTCCTGATTTCCTATCTGGTTTTCGCCTGTTTTGTCTCCAGCACAAGGAACAGCATCTCCAAGCTGAGCTGGAGCACGTTGCAGGGTGCAGGGTCCCTGAACAGTAGCAGAGCTAAGAGCACTTTTCTGAGCGCTCCTGTTCCTCGGTGAGACATTGTTACATACACAGATGCTTGGCCAGACCTTACCCAATTACCTCTTTGTTTTTTTTCATGACATACTCTGTGTACTTCAAATAAGGCTCAGAGAAGGTCAAGGGAGTCACACATCTGGCTCACAGGGGCTATTTCGTTTCATTTCTGCTGACAGTAAATGAAAACAAAATGGGAGGTTGAGTAACTCTTGTTGTTTTGTATTTTTAACGTGTATTTGGGTTGACCTGAAGCTGGCATCCTAGCTTGTACACCAGGAGTGTTTTCAGTGTAGAGCTACGCTGGTGTAGAGCGCTTTGGACCTGAGGATTATTTCTACCTCTTCCATCTATCTGTCATCAGCCTCACCAGTATTAAAGTCTTGGCTGCCATACAGGAATCCAGACTTTGCAAGCTTGCAGATATTTTCTCAAATGCCTGTAATCAGGATTTATATGGGCACTTCATCCCAGCAAACTGGAAACTGTTAAATATTAAGGCAGCTTGACGTGCTCCAAAAACTTTTGCAGTCCTTGTGGTCCTGGTTTGTGTAGGTCACTGGTCACAGCCTCTCTCTGCTCTGGTGCAAAAAGGGCCTTTCTGGATTTTCTTTGTATCTTGGTGCGGAAGGTTTTGCTCAGTCAGTGTAGTGACAAAGAACTTGACCTTGGTGGCAAATTGCAGAGGCAATCCCTTGATGATTCCTTAGAGATCTTCTGGCAGGAAGTGTGTACTGTTTTCCTTACCTATTGCTTGAACCTTAATGAATTAAGCAGTCATCTTGGTTGTTTTTTCCCCTTTGTGCAGATGCAGTGGCAGAATGTGGAACACGTCGGTGACCAGAGTCCTTATGTCACCTCAGTGATTCTCCACATTAAGCAGAACGTCCCCATCATCCGTGACAACCTGGCCTCCACGAGAAAGTACTTCACCCAGTTCTGTATAAAATTTGCAAAGTAAGTTCCCAACATGGCACAGAGCTTCCTGAGGTCGCTGGTTCTCACCAGCCTGTCTGCAGATGATCACCTTCTTGCTTTCTTGTGTGCAGCGTGAGGAGACCACAGAGGGAGGTGGGGTAGGGCAGCAAACACCGGCAGCTGCTGGCGAGGTTAAAAGATACTTCAATTTCTTGTCTCAAGTTTCCTGCTGAGGCAGATTTTCTCAGATATTTGTATTGATCAGTTCCTCCTGACGGGCCTGAACCATCCCATAAAATATCCTGGTGATCGCTGTCTGCTCTTTGCCAAGCCCAGAAGGCTGTGGGTTGGACATTTTTAAAATGCTTTCAACATCTGAATGTAGACACGACTCTTGCTATTGGAACCTGCTTCCCTTCCAGTGATAAGAGGCTGCGGTGCTTCCGGATACGGAGAAATCTGGTGCATCACTTGCCTCCAAAATAACTTTAATAATAACACTAGCACTGGAAGGAGGACATCTGTGATGAGTATATTCTACCTTCACAGTCTAAAAGCTGCTTTTCTGTGCAAAAATAGCTCAGTAAGGAGAGGAAATATACATTCAGATTTTGGGGGATATTCTAAGTGTCTTCCTGGCAAGTCACTTAAAGTTGAGCAGCATGAGAGAACTGGGAGATGAGACAGAAGATCCCCTTGCCTCTACATTCAGGGCAAGAGGGTGCAGCTCCCTAGCATCTCTTGGATCTCCAAACTCAGAAGCTATGTGTCTGGAACAAAAATCAGTTCTTTGGGAAGGCACTTTGAGCTCTTCCCTGCTTGCCTGTGGCCAGCTGAGCTTTGCACGCCAACGCCCCAAGAAAAATCCACGGGAGGTCTCTGCCAATTGTAGCTGCTGCTTTTGGTGTTGCATGTGACTGTGCTGGTAGGCTCGGGAGCGGTACCGTGCCTATCATGTGTCACTCTAAAATACCTTAACATTTCATTCATCTGTAATAAGCTAATCATCCTGAAATAAACTGTATGGCCTGGCAGTTACTGTGTGGGTTTGAGTGGAGCTTCAGCTCCACTTCAGCAGGGAAGGATGCAGCTGGCTCTCCTGAGAACTGTTCGCTTTCGCAGCAGGGAGCCTGGCCTGAGAGTTTTGTTCCCCCTTTCTATCTCAGGGTACTCATTAGTTTGCATTAAGGAGCAGTTACTGATAAATCATGTTATGACGTTGCCCATAATCACTGTTTGAAATGCTGCCTCGGTGAAAATTTATTGCACTTAAGCCTTCTATGTGGTTACGCTTGAGTTTTATATCACTAACATGGTGATAAATAAAAAACCCCCATTTACTCAGCTGTTCACAGCACACTCTTAATACCTCAGCTTAGTTGCCTCCCTTTTAACTTTATTGCAAAGCACATACCAAGTACACTCCGGATAAAATACCCAGCGCTCGAGAAAAGTTGACATCTAAGCCCAGTGCCTTCCTCACAGAATGTTCCACAGAAGAGCACAGAAACTGCAGAGCTACCTCTCCACTTCAAGACCTTTTAAAGACAACTCCCATTAAAATTAAGACACAGCCCTTAATTTGCTGTGCCATGGATCAAGAAGTAACATTTGGGTCCGGATCATATTCAGTCCTTAGGTACTATTTATTTTTAAGGGGAACTCACCCAGTGGTACGGGTGCACTGATCTACTTGAAACACTAATGACATTTTAATGTCTGCAAACATTTGTTCTTTTTGAAGCTCTGAGTTCTTAGGGAAGATTCTGGCCTGCCCAATATAAATACCTGGCCTTTTGTGTGCTCCGTAACACTGCAAATCCTTTTAGCAGGCATTGTGCTGCTCTGTATGTTAATGCCTGTATCTTTCTGAGCTGCCAGCCACTTCTCAGCTCTAATGGGTTGTATAAAGCGCTCGTGTTGAGTTACAGGACCACAGGGGAGAAGGCATCTAAAGTCACTAAATTTAAAACCGAGGGATCCGAGCCAAGTCTGGAAGAAGAAAAATGGCCATCAGAAATTGCATCAATCCTCTAACCTAATTTGTCATTTTTGCTTTGTTTTGACCAATGTGCAACCCTCACTCCCTTGAAATGGTGAGAAGCAACCAGTTTTCCAGCAGGCAGGGTGAGGGGCTCTGTTCTGCACCTCAGTCCTTACTCTTTGTAATCAAAAACCGCGGTGGTGAAGCTGTGGCTGCTCTGCCGGGATGGGTTTGGGAAGTCTGTGCCCTGACCTCAGTGAGGAAGAGATTAGAACCAAGAGACAGGAAAAACAAACAGCTCTCCCCCTCGCCAGGAGAGCAGCTCGACGGGCCAGGCGTGGTGGGGCACTGCAGCAGGCTTCCTCCCACTCACCCCGGCCTTTGCATCGTGCTTCTAGGGAGAGGAGTGAGGTGGGAGAAGATTGCCATGAGGAGGCTCCTGGAGGTTTCGAAGCTCCTGGAATCCAAGCGAAGCCTGGGCAAGCCTACGAGTGCTGGTCACTGCCTCAGGGGTGGTGTAAAGCAAAACCCTTCTCAGCTGCAGTGACTCAGGGAAACCAGAATGCTGTGAATGATATCCTGCAGTGGCTCATCTCCTGTCGGACGGACAGACAGACTGCGGTTGCATCGCTGTCTGCTTTGCTTAGCAAGGCATTGTCTGATGCATCATCGGTGCAGGGGATTAGGCAAACACAGGCTTTGGCAGAGCTGCTCCCGTTGGATGGGAGCCTCTCCGATGCTGTGGTTTCTGTGCTTTAGGTTCCTAATCTGTCTTGCACTGCTTTATTATTACACTGGGGACTTGTCTGCTTCTATGGAGGGTTTGCTGGATTCAGTTTTATGGCTGAAACCGTAAATGAATTCTGGCATCCCATCTAGCTGTGGATGTGCAGGGAGTGAAGGCATTTAGAGTACAAAGCCTCGTGCAGAGCGTTACCAGTGAGCGCGCACGTATCGTTCGCACCGGGATCGCCGGCTCTGCGCTGAGTGCGCCAGGCGTGGAGTCCAGCCTGGGCAAAAGGCTCAAGTGAATTCTTCAGTGAAGTGCAACTGCTCTTGATGGTCTCTGCTAGTCCAAAAAAAAGATTAAATAATGAAATACCAGAGCAGCCCTTGGATCTTAGGGTTTGTCTTGTCTGTCCTGCTGGAGTAGAGAAGCTGTTTCCAATAAGGGGGCGTGAAATAACAGGCATGTGGGGATGGAAGGTCGCTTCCCCTTCTGCACTGATGGTGGGTGGCCATCCTCAGGGGCCTGGGAATTGTTTTGTGCAAGACAGAGTTGGCCGTCGATGGGAGTCCATGGGGTTATATAGAGAAGAAGATTAAAAGAAAAAAAAACACAAAAACAAGAGAGGAAGGGGTTCTGTGGCTGCTGTTCTGCCAGCCTGCAGAAAGAAAGGCTCACCCTGTTTCTCATACAGAACACGAGCATTAGCTCCACGTCTGACCTGACAAAGGGGGAGTTGGACCTATGTGCAAGGTCAAAGGTACAATTAATCTCTTGTGCTCATCTGCTTGTAGGAAGCTGCTGCATCCAGAGCTGCTACTGACTGATCATTTTATAGGCTCACCTAAGCTCCAGCCATGCTCGGCTTTCTCTGCTTGCCCTCTGAGAATCAGTTATACACCTGAAAAATGGGGAGAGGAGACAGGGCTTGTTTTCCTCTCTTAGTTGTGTTTTGTTGCCAAGGTTGTTTCTCAGGTGGACAAATTGTAAGTGTTTGGGGCAGCCCGGTAGCTGGCTCTCAATAGTAGTTTGAAATTGTTTTCTTTGACCCATCTCCAGGAAAATATGATTCACTGAGAGAGGTCGTGGCTGTGTCTGAGGGAAGGGAAGGAGCCTTCGCTCGGAAGGACTCTTCCTTGAACCACTTTTTTGTTGTTGTTCAGTTTGCTCAGCAGCTTGGCATGCTCTGTGCCTGAGTGACACTTTTGTCATTCTTCCATGAGAAAGGGCGAAAAATAAATGTCCTAGCTTGGAAAACAGGTGGCAGGACAAACAAGATGCTGTCCATGCTCCTTGCTTCGTGGGAAGGAAACAAATAGCTTGACAGATGCAAGGGGGAAACCACGCTGGATTTAGATCATCACCATAAACAGCAACTCATTCAAAGGGACAGAAAACAGACGACTTACATGAACTTAGGGACAGAGCCATTACAATCTTAAGACCTGCCACCAGGTCATGGAGAAGGTCCTGGAAACCTGAGCCTTGTAGGCACTCAGCCAAAGCAGGCCATGTGAAAGAAGCAGAGGGCATTACAAAACAAGGCAGCAAAAGGAAGTCAAGAGTATGAGCGGTGTGGTCCTGACAGGAGGAGTTCCCATTGCTCCCACTGGTTCTCATCTTCAGCTCTTGAGTTTTCCTGGCGTTGCAGCTCAGTAGGGTTGGTGGGGCAGGAGCTCATCTTGCAGGTGCTCAGCCAGACCTTCTGCTAGAGAGGGAGCACCTGCTTCTCCCCTGAAGAGTGAAGCTACCCCAAAGCCTAAAATCAAGAAGTAGAAACCCCAGACCAACACTGATGCTCTTGAGTACGTTGTCTAGGGTGGCAAATATTGGGCTTCTATCTTTGCAAAATTCTCCCAGCTGAGTGTGTGTAACCTAGGCATTTTTCTGAGTCTACATGAGTAAAATTGGGTAATGGTGTTTTCCTTTTCCCAAAACTTTTTCTTCTCTTGATTGTGTTGGCCAGAAGCTTTCTGGAAGAGTGCCTTTCTGTGTGAGTGTCCAGGGCCCAGCAGACCTCCAGCCTTGGCCGGACCTCAAGTTCAGTGTGTAATATGCATGTTATAGAATTACTTGTGTGCAGTAAAATGTAGGTTCTGGATGCAATCAAGACACTTCCACTCTGTGAATAGCTCATACTAATCCTGGTGTGTTGCTGGGTTTATTACATACAGTAGTTTGGTTGCTTGGTTTTGACCTTTTCCTGTAATACTTCATATTGAGTTTATAGCAATTTATTTACATAGAGTACATCTGCAACTCCTCAATTAACTTTGAGATCAGCATGGATTAAAGCCAAATCATTGTACCTAGAGTTTTGAAGTTTTTTGTATATTTAATGTGCCAGCCAGGCACTTACAGTGTCTTTGTGGAAAGCCCTCCTGGTTTGGTTTTGCATGTTTGTTACCACAGAAGACTGCATGACTCCGAATGCTCACGGGTAATCGTGTCACTTTGTGTCTCTTCTTTGCAGCTCCTTCATTCCCAAGTTCATTAACCATCTCTTCAAGTGCAAACCCATTAGCATGGTGGGCGCAGAACAGGTAAGGATGTTGAATCATTACTGCTCCTTGACAGGAACCCTTGTCCCTGAGTTGCACGTGGGTGGGCAGCACAGGGTATTTATTGCCTTGAGACCGTGGGGCTGGGACTCTCCATCTCCCACCCTGGCCTGTGGGCTGGGACCCCACCACTCTGTGAGGATGAGGTTTGGATGAGGCACATTTTCAGCTGTCCCCTCACATACAGCTGCTCCCTTGTCAGGTGATTTAAAGAATAAGAAAAGCAGAATCATCCCTAGTGGGACTGCCATGAACTTCAAAACGATGACTTAAAAGCCGCTTAGGTTTTAGGCATCAAAGATGGGTTCTGAGCAGTGTGTGTCTGCAAAATGAAACAGGAGCTTTACATCAAAACCTTCCTCTTTCTTAATGGAAAGCAAACGAGCGAAGCGTGGTTCCTGCTCGTCTCGCACGATGAGCAATAACCTGTGATTAAATTAAGTCTTATTTTAAATAAGCGTCTGAAGTGATCAACCAGTTGCCAGCAGTGGGCTTGTGTCTAATGTTAAAAGGTTTTAATATTACTGTTTGGGAATAACAGGCTCAAATTGCTGCTTCTCTAAAGCAGGAAGGTGTTTATTAGCCTGATTCGCAGTGAATAGATCTCATTAGAAGTGGGACAGACCTTCCTGGGGTGAGATGTATGGAGGGCTTCAGAAGCTGATGTCCTCTGCAGCAAGTCAGTCCTCGATTGCCTTTGCATCTTTTGAACACCCCTCTGCTCAGCACCTGGCATCTTTCCACACCAATTTCTCTCCCCTGTTGCAAGTGTTGCTGTGAAACATGCTTTCCTGGCCTTCCTGGTCCTAAAGACAGCTTTTCCTGCTGTTGGCTAATAGTTGTGTTTGAAATCTGGACACTGGTGTGGTATTTACAGAGGTGCTGGGTGCAGGGAGTGAGATCTGCGTATGAGGTTTCACTCCTGCCTTTGTCTGAGTGAACAGCAGTCGGCCAGCTTTGGCAGTGAGTTGGCAATGCCAGGGACCTGGGGTGGATAACGGGGGGAACAGGGTGAGGGGATGCAGCCTCTGAGCGCTGCACCTGTGGAAAGGCTGCAGGGTGTGCAGAACTTCTGTGAGACTTGAGAGTTTATGTGGGAAATACACAAATTCCTCAACTGTGGAAGGATCTTCCACCCGTGGGATCCCTCGTAGACACACAGTGACAGCCCGAGCTGATGTCAGGCTCCAGCAGCTCCGGGATGCTCATTTGTGCTGTGGCTTCCTGGCTTCCCAGGACGAGATTGATGGCACGGGTTCATCTCATGCAAACCATGAAACAGGCAGCACACAGCAATGATACGCTGCCGCAGATAACAGGGTCCAGATTTGAACTGGCATCACCCACCGCCCCTCCTCCTCCTCCTCCTCGGCTCTGTCCTTTGTATTTGAGCTGAATTCCCAAGTGTGCTGAAAGCCGGACCGTAAATGTCCACATTGTTCACGGTGACTGCTGGCCCATAACATGGTATGTGCAGAAGAAGGAGCTTCCACCTGCTCCTGAGAGCCCTTTTGCAGGAAGCGCCCAGGATGTGCCGACAGCCCAGGGGGATTTCACACTCACTGCTCTCTAAATAAATTGTGCTTCTCTTCCTCCAGTTTGATTTCAGCTTTCTGTCCTTCCCTGGTCTTGTTTCTCCTCTTCAAACATATCACATGCAATCAGAAGAGCATGGTATTTGGGGTAGATTTGCTCTAAGAAACCCTAACCCACAGCATTTTGTCATCAGACTGTGTTTGTCTGGGCTGAATTTTTTGGATGCTGCTTTTATTTAGCCGCTGGCCTTGTTAAAACCAGCATACAGGTGGTGAGTTTCAGTCTACCAGTGAGCACAGGATATTGAGCAGTTCTCAGCGTAGCTGTCTTGTGTTGTGGTTTTCTTTTTAAAGAAGAAAAAATAATAATAATCAAGTAGTAAATGCAGAAAAGCTGAGGCAGTGGGTGGCTGGGAGCAGGAGGAAGCATGGTGTGAATTAACATGACCTCAGTACCTAAATAGTGATGCAGCCACAGCTAACAGGGAGTATTTCACTTTATACTGTCCAGGGGAAGAGGATGGGAAATCCATGACTTACGGGCCAGATGTTGAGCTCCCCTAAGTCATTTCAAGCCAGCAGAGCAGTGCTCTGTTAAAATCAAAGGTGCTGATACAGGTGGTCGCATCTCCTTGAAGAGTCATGACATGGATCAGTCCCTCCTGTTCCTACACTCCGCTTCCCACGACTTTTTCCAATGTGGGAAGCGTTACCCTTTTAAGGATGTTGGATTATAGCAGCTAATGGAGCTTGGTAAAAAGGAGCTGAATAACAGCCTGTGATTAACTATTGCAGCTGCTGCTGGACACACACTCTCTGAAGATGGTTCTCCTGGATCTGCCCTCCATTGGGTCCCAAGTGGTGAGGAAGGCTCCTGCCAGCTACACAAAGATAGTGGTGAAAGGCATGACTCGGGCTGAAATGATCCTGAAGGTAACTCAAGACTTTTGATAACCTGCCAGCCAGACTGCTGGACTGGGAATCGGAGCGAGCGAATTCCAGGGGGCCCTTCCTTTGAACGAGGCAATCTGCAATTGCACATGAACGTATGCGAGCTCGTCCGGGTGCGCTGCCAGCTGTTCTACAGAACTGGCTCATTCGCCTTGGGTTTGTCCCCACTCTTTTAACATCGCATTTGAGTTTTCATCCTCATTTTTCAAGGTAACCGAGGGCTCAAGTTCTGCTTACTAGGAGAGTTGGGGCACCAGAGTCCCTCAGGAGCTTGTGAAAATCAAGAGTTAGCATCCGTAAGTGTCTGCCGCAGGGCAAACCCTCCAGTTCAGGTTACTCCAGGCCTTTGTGCAGACTCCATCACGCAGGGGAGCCAAGCCGTGCTTGAGTCACCTGTTTACTGTCTAGTGTAACAGCCAGTGCAAACATGTCTGGGTTACTGT
Organism: Chloroceryle aenea; assembly: GCA_013399075.1. Lineage (NCBI taxonomy): Eukaryota > Metazoa > Chordata > Aves > Coraciiformes > Cerylidae > Chloroceryle > Chloroceryle aenea. The sequence continues at coordinate 915,064 of VWZY01008421.1, forward strand.
ATTCACCAGAGTCCTTTTTCATTTTCCAGACCTGGTGCCTGGAAAATGACCCAAAACCAGCGTGTTGTCTTCATAAAAAGTAACAAGCAAAGCGATCTCCCCTTCCCCCCGCTGTCGCTGGAGTAAGAAGTTAGGTTTGATCCCAGGAGAAGCCATGGGAGCTGTGCAGTTGTACGCCCCTGGGCAATGGGATCATCCCCTGCTCACCAACAATGCTCTGAAGATGATACTGTGAGGAAATAAGTGGGACCTGGGGTCAGGCAGCTGCCAGCCAGAGCCTCCTGTGAACTGCAGCCAAGTCAAGGAGGGGGTGTGGAGCCCAGGCTCCTCTCCGTGCTTGCCTGCTGCTCCGTGTGGCTCTGCTCCCGTGCCCAAGGTAATGTCACAGCTGAGTTTGCATTCCGAATTCAGAAATCAATTCTGCACTTCCATGCTTTTTGAGGAAGGTGACCGAGAGGTTAGTGGATAGAGTAAAGCAAATCTACATTTTCTTAGAAATGACCTGAAGAAAAACACCCCAGGACTGCTACCAGAGGAGCAGGGAACGCTGGTACCCGTTACAGAAACAGGACTTTCCTTGGAGCTTGTATGTGAATCAGGAATTAAGTTGTCTACCCTTAACATCACGTTGGCTTCGTTGGGATTGGGATAAAGCAGGATGGGGAGAGCTGCTGGTCTGCGGGCTGAGCAGCAGCGTGATGGCTTCTGCAGACATCCCGTGCTTGCCCTGCTGCTGTGGAAAGCTCTTTGGCCAGCCCAGGGCGAGGGCTCCGTGTGGGTGTAACTGGTGATTAAACAGCAGTACACGGGTAGTGCTCAGTGCTCCGCAGAGCTGTTGTCCAAATAAGACACTGTGTAATCAGCAGGTGATGGGGCCGACCCGGGGCAGGCGTGTTAATTGTAGTGACTGAATTGATCACCCTGAGTCTAGGTAACCCACACACGGCGTTTGGAGCTCACCGTCTCCTGGGTTTGGGAGAGAGAAAAGGCCTCTCACAAGTGCCTGCTCCCAGTGGACCACCAGGAGTATTTCTGCAGGAAGGTTTCCTTGCAGGAGACCAGAGCTGACTGATAATCTCTGGTCATTCTGTTTGACCTTCTGGGTTGTCTCTTTATCAGTGCTTGCTCTTCCCAAACTGTACATTAAAGAGTCTTTTCCCTAAGAGCTGTTTCACCCCCTCAGCAGCACAGGGCAGTACACTCCTCAGTGTTCTCGGGGCTCTCCTACCCAGTACTGAGATGGCTCAGAGCGATGCCTCTGTCGCATACAACACTGCCACTTATACTGGTGCCACTAAATCAGTAGGAGCATCATTAAGCTCATAGATGGCAAGAACAAATTATTTCAGCTGAGCCCAGTGAAGTGCAGATGCAAGCGAGGAGGAGGGCGTCGGGGTGCGCACATCCCACATCCCTCTTTCCTTTCTCCTCTGGCTACGCCGTCTGAAGTTCCAGCTTTTCATCTTGGCAGAAGATTTTTACAAGGGCTGTAAATTAAGGCTTTATAAGTGTATACATGGCTATGATGTTTCATTGGTCTGAGTGCGGGGAAAGAAAGAAATGTCTCGGTGACAGAATACAGTGAGGGGTGAGCTGGGTCAGTGGAAACATATGGAAATGTTTTCAGAGACAGGGAAGAGTCTGGTCCTGTGCTGTTTCTGCCCTGCGTGTGCACGCACGTTCACACACACGCTTCCCCAGAAGGATGGGTTTGCTGCCCAGCATTATCAAAAACGTGTTTGCTATGGAACTTGCTGCTTATGTAAGGAAGATATAACAATGAGCAATTATCTTTCCAGCTTCAAGGCTATTTTAATTTTTTTTCCTGACTCGACTGTTGCTGAGCCTAAGAGGGTGTGAGCTCTGGGGCAGATATCAGCTGGGGGGTTACGTGCAGCATCCCAGTCTCTCCAGAGGAGCAGCACCCAAGGGACAGAGCAGCTGCGTGCGGCTCCACTCACCAGTCAGGTTACGTGTCAGAAGCAGGAGGGCTGCACTGCAGATTACTCTGACCCCTGCTGTGCTGGGGACAGAGGGAGTGACCGCAGAGTGCTGTTGGTTCCCCTGTGACACACTGTCTCTGCCCTGCTCTGGGCAGGAGGGAGCGAGAGGGGGACAGCACCGATGTGAGTGTCTGGACTGCATCCAGGCTGCTCGTCTGCTGAGGACTTGGAGTGTCACCACCAGCACTGCCTTTCTCGAGCAACTCCCCAGCCAGTCCTCCCCATGCAGCGAGATAAAATCTCGAGCTTTGACAATACACGAGCACCTGCCAGCCCACAGACAAAGTCCTGCTGCTCTTTGGAACACGACATGCAGCCACTTGCATCCGGCACCACTGCTGTGTGGGAAGAGCCCCTGCTCCTTACTTCTCTTTACTCACCTTTACCTCTCAGTTACTAGCAGCACATACAGCCTCTTTCTTGAGGCTTTTTATTAATCCCCTTCAGCATTTTATTTTAGGAGAAGCCAGTCCTGCTGTCACTTGTGTGCCTGAGTTGACTGAACACTGGCTTTAACGCGTAGAATTTGTCTGATCTCTTATTTTTTGCCTTGGCAGGTGGTTATGGCTCCACACGAGCCGCAGGTTGTGTTCGTTGACAATTACATCAAGCTCCTTGCTGACTGCAGCACTGACACTTTCCAGAAGATACTAGATATGAAGGTTAGAACCTGTCCCACTGAGTTTCTTCTTCTCCACTAGCACTGCACTGAGATTGCTGGTGACTTTTTTAGAGTAGAAATATAGAGGGGTTTGGGAGTGGGAAAAGCACTCTGAGGCAAGTGTGTCCTCTGTACTTTGAAGTGTGTGGAGTTGCTACTGAAGAACAGCTTTGGAGTTCACTTCACCTGCTCCTAGCTCCTCTGGCTCCTGGGGCTGAGCTCAGTTGTCTTGAGCTCAACCAGAGGTCTACATACACTTCTTGCAGGGTGAACAAAAGGTCGAGGTTTGAAGTGAGCTCTCCTGCAGCTCTTCTCATAAAGTCTAACCCTCTTGCTTCACTCTCATCTGCTCCTGCAGGGCCTGAAGAGGAGTGAGCAAAGCAGCATGCTGGACCTCTTCCGCCAGCGCCTCCCGGCTCCCCCCTCCGGCGTGGAGAACACTGGCTCCCTGTCGCTGAGCGCTCCTACGCCCGAGCAGGAGTCCTCGCGGATACGGAAACTGGAGAAGCTCATCAAAAAGAGACTCTGAGTGAGCAGAAGGAAGCTGTTGCTCAGGACTAGCTGCAGTGACTGGGAGCAAAGCTCATCAGACTTACTATTTAGAGTTTGCTGCTGAAAAATCCGTGTCCCATCACTCCCGTGCCCTGAGATCTCTTAACCATCTTACACCGTGGTGCTGCATCTCCATTCAGACCCAGGGAGAATCTGACCAAGGTGTTTGCCTTTAGACAGCTTAGCAGGAGTGAAACCCAGGACATCGCTAGGTCCATGTGATGGAGAAAATAAGAGATACCTGGAAGTCAGCAGCTACAAAACCAGTTTAGGTGGATTTAGAGAGTATCTGGCTGTGATACTCTTGGTGTCCCAGCCTTCAGCCTGGCTGAGCTCCTGCTGCAGCACTGAGGATATTCACTGAGAGTCCGGTGTCACTGCTTGCTCCCTGTTGCAGAGCTGTTCCTCTGTTCCATTATTTATTGCAAGGGAGGGAACCAACCTCAAACCATCATCACCACCAAAAAAACCCCAGTCCTTTAACAGCTGTGATCCAGGCATATGCAGCTCCACTGAATTAATGAGATGCCCAGGAGAGAACCCCAAAGCAATTTCTCCCCTGCTCCCAGGACAGCCGTGCAGAAACCACCAGTAAAACAGCAAGGCAGCTCCTTTTGGAACAGGAGGAAAGGGCTGAATGAATGCCTTCTGCACCTGGGCAAACCTCCTGCCAACCAGCCAGCAGCCTCGGTCACTGTTAGCGCCAAGGCCAAACCCTGGACATCTGCAGAGCCCATCTCCAGCTGCCTGTTGTTTCTCTCATGTGTGCTGGACTCACCCGCTGTCCGCAGTGGGAGTTCTCGTGCCGCATCTTGTCCTCTCTCCACAAAGGGCCATTCATGGAGCACGTGTCAGACAGCCCTGGCTGGCGTGTCCTGAGCAAGGGTGTGCCCCTCCGGCACCTTTGCTGCCCTGCAAGGAGAGATGCTGGAAGTGTTGGCTTTAAGAGGGAGCTGGCACCTCTTCCTGGGACAGGACTCTTACACCAGCCTCAAACTTCAAGGGCCTTCCTCTCCTCCTCCTCCTTTGAGCTTCGACTTGCACCAGTGCAGAGAGGAGGAGAACCAGAGGTGAAATATTTCAGATAATCCCGGACCCCCCTTCCCAGAGCCAGTGCAGAGCCCGGTTGGGGTCAGTGGTGCCTGCACCCTGCCTGTTGTGTGAGCTTCCCTGAGGAGTCTCCATGCAGGGAGAGGTCACCTCATTGGTAGCAATGCTGGATTTCTTCCCAAACTCCTCTGTACCTTTGTGAGGGACTTTGAAAGCGTATGATCAACCATGAGCGATTTAGGGGCAGATCAACCAGCCGTGCCTGCTTTATTTTAACTCAAGCATCACTTGCACGTGCAGGAAAAAGAGGTCCTGTACCAGTCTGGCAGGTGAGGAGCGATCATGCTGTGAGATGCCTTCTTGGGGGTTTCCCACCAGGTCAACTTCGGGCCTTAAGACTGTGTTTATTAGGGGCTGTGCTCATGGGGTTGTTGTACACACTGCTGCACATCTGGGAGGGTGCAACCAGACCTGCTTCAGGAAATTGAGCTTTGTCCACCCAAAACCAGAGGTTTATTGGGACCAGAGAGGGAGAATGTGAAATGGGAAATCCCCAAGTCAGGCAGAACCTGGATTCACGCTGCATCTGCCTGTTCACGCTTCAGCACTGTCCCCTCTTGGGCTCAGGCTGCTCCCCATCCCTTTCCTTGACCCTGTGGCTGTGGGAGGGCAAATGTGGTGCCTGTTTGGTAATATCCCATTCTCCCTTTGCACAGCCAGCGGGTGAGCCTGCGCTTGAACAGGCAGGAGCTGATCACAGGATTCAAGCAGGAAGAATAAATCAGCAGAGATGAAATCCTCACAGGTCAGGTTCTCTAACACTACTCAGCCCGACCTGCCGCTGCAGCAAGGTGTGCACTGACAGGTACACTAATGTCAACTCTTTAGGGTGTATTTTCACAGTCCCCAGACCTGGGGCCTGGCAGTGGCGTGCGGGCACTCAGCCACAGAGAGCCATAGCCCTGATGTCTGTCACAGAGGAGCAGTGACAACACTTGTGGGGAGAGACGGCAGCTTCTCCTCACTCCAGTTTTACAAAGCTTCCTGAGTCTGCTGCTGCTTCATTTATTTCCTCTCCTGATTTCACCACGGGTGACAAAAGAAAGAATGATGGTTGAAATCTTGTCAGGATTACAAATGGCCATTCCCCAAGGACAGGTTATCTCAAGGTGTGTGTGCAGGATGGTTCACACATTATCAAATGCAATAGCCTGGGAGGAGGGAATACGGGTTTGCAGAGATTCATTATTCCCATGAAGGGATGAATAATTTATTTTAGATTAGTTTTTCTTTGCTCTGTCTATGGATGACTCTCTAACTAAATTATGAATAGCTGAAGATGGTGTTGAAGTTATTGTCGCGTGTCTTTCCCTGAAGACTTCCCCTGTTCCATTTGCTGGATTTCATTCTGGAGATAAGAGGAAATAAAAGCAAAAATCAATTTTTAGTTTCAGCCATTGAAGAATGCTACAGATCTGGGTGTTTGGGTTCTACTTTTAGAGAGCAAGGCCACGTTTCTTCCTTTCGGTGTAAGGGTTTTGTCCCCCTGGCTCTTGGGTACTTAGGTTTGGCACATCTGTATGCACATGTTACCTGTTGGGGGGTTGCATCTCCAGGCAATAGAGGGGGATTTTTTTTTTTCCTGTAAAAAATGCCACTTCTTACATTTGTTGGCCGAGGTGTAATTCTGGCTCTCTGATGGAGCGTGACACTAAAACGAATTAAAAGGTTACTGATGTTCATCTGCTGGGTGTTTCTCTGTACAACTGCCACACAGCAAACCCCAGGGCTGGGCCAG
>VWZY01008421.1:940159-961599 GCA_013399075.1 Chloroceryle aenea
GTTTGGGTTTGTCATTTCCTTTAGTCTTAGGTCTCTTTTTGCCACCGCATTTCCCTCTGTAGTTGAGGTTTGTTTGGCTTTTTTTTAACTGGGTTTTTGTGCCTCGGTGCTCGCTGCCGCTCCCAGCCCCACCANTGTGTTTCTGAACTGCTTTCAACAATTCCACCGAAATTCAGCCTCCTGAAAGTAAGTGGCATTAAATGAATGTAAGAGATGTGTGGGAGAAACAAGCTAGGAGTGGGAGACTGAAAGTCTTCATCAAAAAACTATCAGCCCGGACGGAGCTGTTGGGCTTGTGCCTGTTGTGTGGTGGGAGCTGCTACGAGCATCTTACAGAGGATGGATTGTCCTGGTCCTTTTGGGCACTTTGACATAAGGTGATGCGTGCTGTTGTGTGTGCAAGTAAAATGATGTGCTGTGCCCGCTGCCATGGTTTTTAGTCTGGGTTGGGTACTCCCCGGGGCCTGGTCAAAGTCCATGACTTTCTTTTTGCTTGTGCCAACAATGCTGAGGGTGATAAAAGTCTTGGAGTTACTGCTGGCCATGCGTGTGTGTTGTTCAAATGCTTTCTAGAATACTTAAAACCAATACTGCAGTTTAAAGATGCTGAGAACAGGTATTTCATCCTCCGGCTGCCATGGCAGGCCTGTGGCTCAAGAGCTGTGCTGGGTAGGGAGCATTTGGCAAGGCCTGGGGTCAGGCTGCTCAGCAGTTTCTCCCCGGGCCGTGAACCATGTTTTTCCTGGTTTGCTAGGTTACTCGTGAAATAGGCTGGCATGCGGTTCTCCTGCAAGGGATTCCTTGACAAGCGCTGGCCCGTGCTCAGTACTTCCCTGCTGTGTCCAATTCTTTCTAAGAAACTTGATGCTTCTCTGGAGGCTGGGAGGTGCCGATTCCACCCTGCCAACCTCCAGCTGCAGAAGGCCTCCTGAGTTTTTTAGCATATCAGAATAATGAAATGAGTCTCTCTAATTGGCCATTTAGATGCTAATTTGCTTCTCTTAGGCCTATGCCAAATCAACCTGCCCTAGAATGTGAGTCAGAAGGAGCCTGCTGTCTTCATGAATTATTCACTTTGCACAAGCACCTGCCTGGCAGGGGATCAGAAGGAAATAGGGCCACAGTCTGGTAAATAAAGATACACCTTGGCAGGTGGAATAGTGCTGGCTTTCGTCCCCAGCATCGTAGGGTGCTGAGGAGCCAGAAGGGTGCTTTGCATGGGCAAAAACTAATTCTTTATAGCTTACCATATATCAAGTAGCCATGCTAATAAGTGCCTCTCATTAATACAGGATTGTTGGTCCTGTATGGCGGTTTTCCTGTAGAGCTGATTTTATCTTCTCTCTCAGGGGACTGGCATGGACCTCCAGGGCATTGTATGTTATAAGGTCTTTAACAAGCTCTGTCTTAAAAGCAGATAGGCTTCTTGCCACAGCTGCTAAAATTCAGAAGCAGCACTGGTGCTTGGGAACCTTCTTTTTTACCCCCCCAAACCTCACCTTCACTTGCTCCTTTTCCAGCTTGGCTTTTTATGATAAAGACACTTCTTTACTTTTCCATGTGCTGAGGACACTTTGTGTTTTCCTTGAGCTGGGTCAACCAAAATCAAATGTATGTCTCTGAATAAGGTCTTCCCTGTGTCACTGCTGCTGCTTAGGTTGAACCTTTGTGGTGGGATAGATGGGTAGAAACTCTGCTTGGGTTTTTGTCCCAAAGCTTGCCAAGGCTTTGTGGACATTATTTGGACATTGTGTTTTCCTTGTCTCTGTTGGCCCAGGGTGCAGAGCTGCAAGTGAAGTCTGACCATATTGGATTCCTTGTGTCACTTCGCTCTCCATATGCTGCCACAGGCTTGCACCGATGGGGGGATTTGCCACGATAAGAGACAGCAGAAAGCCATTTCTCAGCTGTGTCCCTGTGTGCCAGCCCAGCTCTCTCCCTGAGAGCGAGGAGCAGGGAGGTGGTGAGGATCACTCTGCTCCCCTGTACTTGCACTTCTTGATGGCTTAGCCTCTATAAGATGTCAGTGCTTACAGCAGGCTCCTCTGCCACTGGAGGGGCTGACAGGCTGCTGGATGTAGGGGTGAAGGGGCAGTTCTAAGCGGTTTCTGTGCAAGAAGAACTTGATTCAGGCCAGCACTTACACAGTTACTCCCCTTCTCTGGCTTTGAGACTTGGCTGTATCTCCAAAGTCAAGTGTTTGTCTTCTACGGCCCCAGGGGCTATTCTGTCACTTTAGAACAGTCATGTGCTTTGAAATACAGCTGTGGCAGTAGGATTTTTAAAACATGAGGAGAAGACTTGTGTCTGGACTAAATAGCCTTTCCCTGCCTGCTTGCACTTGTCTTCCTGCTGTGCGACCAGTGTCTGGGAGAAGAATGGACTGGCTGGCAGTGGGTGGGAGGCAGAGACTGGGTTAACCTTATCTATCTCCGCTAGTCATTTATCCTCTGGCATAGCAACAAGAGCAAACACTCACTTAGTTGCTACGGTTTCCCAGGGATAATGGGGTCTGGTGCATGGAGCAAAGAGTAATTACACTGCCTCTTTGAGGGAGCAGCAGCTAAAAGGAAAAACAGGCTGGCATGATACCTGGTGCAAGCTGGGAGTCCTGGGGGAGGTGATGCCCTCAAAGCAGGCAAGTTAATTACACTGGCACAGCTTGGCTTGGGAATTGAAAACTCATCTCTGGCCAACTGTTTAATTTTTTTTTAAATTAAGTATTTAAAAAAAAAAATTGCCTAATTAATTTCCTATAAAAGCAAATTAATATAGACATGAGCTGCTTAGCTGAAACAACCAGGCAAATGAAAGCTGACTGGAGAGCTCCTTATGGGCTTGTACAGGACATTTCTGTATTTGCAGGGCTCTGAGGAATTAATGCTTCGTGGGCACCTGTAATCAGGGTTCGTGCAGGCTCTGCTTTCACTGCTTCAAGGAGGTGTTTTCTGCTGCAGCGACTGCCTGAATGTTAACAAGACCCTTCAGTTTTAACTTTGATGTAGTCAAGGTAAAGTCAAAATGTGGTTGAGGTGGAGGAGTGGGGAAGGGACTTGGTGCAGTGTGATGATGCCAGAAGTGTACGTGAGCTGAAGAAGGCAAGCTGATAAATTTGAATGTTAAGGGTGTTAAATACAGAGCTACAGCCTGGCCCAGGGAGTGCATGATCCAGGAGTTTTTGAGGCTGGGAGGGAATTCTGGAAAAGTATTGCTGTGTTCTCTGTTCTTAAGCTCTTCTGTAAGCATCTGCTCTTGCAGCTGGTCCAATAGCTGGTTCTGTCCTCATTGGACCTTTGGCATGACCTGCTATGATGGCACTCTGTTTTTAAGGTAAAACTAAGTGATGTTCACGTTGCTGTTCTGCTACGTCGGAGCTGGAGGCAGAGATGTGCTTGGTTCTGCATTCTCCAGTGTGCTCCTGGCCCCATGCTAAGGGCTGGCTCTCTGCGGGGCTGCGCTCTTTCCTTGCAGCGCTCCTCTTAGTCTGTGTGCCAAGGGCAGCCAGGTGGACTCAGATTTAATGAGGTTTTGTTTCACATGACTTCCTCCATCATAGGAAAGGAACAAACAGGTGGAGGGCTTTCAAAGCAGGTCATAGAGTATTGATAAGAGCTCCCTTTTAATTCTTAATTCAAGTGAAAAGCAGAATCTTGGAGTGGGAAGTTTTCTTTCTGTAACTCTTGTACTTGCAATTCCCCTTTATTCTGCATGCAGTGGACTTGCCAGCAGGGCCAAGAGCTGTGGATTCCTCTTACTCTCTCCCTGCTAGACATTGGCTGCTTCTGTCCTTTGTTAACTTGTTGAGAGGAGCAGAGGACAGGAAGGGGATGGCTTGGTGAGGTAGGTGCTAACTGGAGCGGTTTTTGAGAGAGAATGGAGTGGAGGCTGACTGCAAGAGAGGGATGTAGAAATCCTTCCCCAGGCTGGCGTGGTTTTGCTATCTTGGTGTTTCTGATTAGGCTTTTTCCACTGTACTTCTTGTCCTGTACAGAGATAAGAGGGAGGATGCTTAATGCCTTCCAGATACTGGTACCATTTCTCTGGCATCATTCCTGTGTCTGTGCAAGGTATTTCTTCCCCTCTGGTCCTGCTAGGGCAATGTGTCCACCTCAGCAGTCTGTGGCCTGTATTCCCATGTCATTCCCGTTTCCTTCTCTGAGGTAGTTGTGCCAGACCATGCTGGAGTGTTTTCCAGAGGCAAAGGTTCAGAGCCACCTGCAATGCCAGTTTACATCAGAGGGAGCAGCAGATACCCAACGCTGCCGAAAGAAAATGCTCCTCTAAATATTTTAGGGAATTATCTATCTGAAGACTGATTTGGGCTATGATGGATTTCTATGCTGTGCTTTGTTTTCTTTCTCTCTTTGCAGATGCTGCTTGGGGAATGGTGGAGAACAGAAAGCGTATGCTGAGTAACAAGAGGCAAAAGAGCATGACATTGCTTGTTTTTGTTCAGTCATGCTGAGAAAAGAGCTCTGTGGTATGAGCCTGGAGATTGTGTTTAGGTCTCTCCCGAGAAAAATGCTCAGCTGATGTGCTCTATTCTAACTTGCCTTCAGCTCTGTTAGAGCAGATAAAGCTCTGCAGAGGAGGAGCAGATGTATTCAGCACAGCTTTCCACCCTGAACACACAGCTGCTGGCAAAGCAAACTCCTCTGCCCTGACTGTGGCATGGGGCTCATCTCCAGCTCTAGGGTTTATGCTGAACATCACTTGTCTGCCCAGCGCTGGTCGCGTTGCTGGGGTTCTTTATGTTCAGCCTCACCAGTGGATGCTGGGGGTGTGGGCTGGGCTGTTCTTCAGGTGTGTGTGAATGGGAGGGAAGAGTATGTGGTGTATCTGAAGAGAAATTTAATGTATGTATTTGTGTAGGGGCTGTGTGTGCATATAATCCTGTAAGAACACATCACAGGCTTAGAAAATCTCTGGAAAATCCCAGGTCAAGCATTCTGTGTGAAATTGTAGCTTCTTTCTGCTTTTAATACTGTCCCCGGGGTAGAAGCCTCTGTATTCTTTTGCTGGTAATGCCTGATTGCTCCCCTGGGTGTGAGCTGCTGTGGGATGTGTGCAAGGCCTGCCTTCTCTCCTCGCTTGAGATTGTGAAGAAGAAAAGAGCAGGAGGTGTTCTGGGACAAGGTGGAAATGCAGACCCACAGCATGTGTGGCACTGAGCAGAGCGGGGAAATGGAAGATGCCAGGGCTCAAAGATTTCTTCCAGCAATGATCCCTTTGAAAAGCAATCACATTAACCAGTGAAGTAAAGGTTTAAAAAATTGTGTGTGACACTTCCTCCTGTCTCAGCCCTCTTTCTCTGCCAGACCTTTCCTGTAGTCTCCCATCTCCTCCATGCCTCACTTTGCTGTACAGTTGGATTGTGCCATTGAGCATTGTGCTGAATTCAGTCAGAGCTTTTTATACATCTGTTCCCTTGCACTGAAAGAAATCCGTGCTTTTTGTGGAATTCCTCCTGTCCTCTCCTACCTGTTGTAAGTGCTGAGTTTTCCAACTCTTTCCAGAAACTGGATGGTCAGAGAGCAGGGAACTGTTCTGTTGTTTGAAGCGTTGCAGCTCCCAAGGCAGCTGTGGAGTTTGGCAGGAGATAGCTGTCACTTTTATAATGCAGGGCAGTGTTTCTGTGCCAGGGGTGATCTTGGCGTGTGTGGCACAGGGGAGCTCAGCCTAGAGAGGGTGAGATTGCTTTGCCCAAGCTCCGTGCCTGCCTGTGTAAGCAGGCCAAGGCTGGGCAACCAGCAATGCCTCTGTGCCTGGCACAGCAGCCGAAGGCTCTGTGTGTCAGCAGCAGATAGCAAGTGTAGGTGCCACACGCTGAGCCGTGGGCGCTGCTGGGGTCAGCCGCCGTGGATTGAGACTGGAACATGTGTTTTCTTGGGAACTACGGCAGAGTTGGCAGGTGATGTACCTTGCCTGCTATTGGATCTGATTTGTGTTTGCCAAACAGCATTAAACACGTTATCTCTGCCCAGCAGGTATGGTTTAAAAGCTGAGAAGTGTCTGTGCTGGGGAAGGTGAGTATTAATACCTGGAAATTTATGCATTAGGGCTTGTGAGACACTTGCTCTGCTGGAGATCAAATCCATCTGGAGAAAAGCTCAGTAAATCAACACCAGTTTTGCCTCCACTGAAATCTTTTGGCTGCACTTGTCCTTTGATGCTTTCCATTCATCTGAGCTGCTGGTAGGACTTGGAACTTCTCAGCTGCAAAGTTTTGGGGATGCATTTCTCCCATTGGCAAGTGGAAGTTGCCTCTTGCCGCCTTCACTGAGGAGTTCACAGTTTGTCTGTGTGTGACCATGCCGGTTCCAGGAGCCGTGGTAGGAGAGCTGCTGCAAGAGGTGCTGTCTTAACCATCAGAGAATGCAAACAAGCTGCTATTGTAGGCAGTAGTTATAAATATCAGGCTATTATGGAGGCAGTTCTAATGAACGAAATGACTTGCTGCTATTCATGCTGATTGTCGTGTGGGTTTTTGTTTGTTACCCCATTAAGAGGTAAAAAAAAGTCAACTGTAGCTTCTTTGTGTCCTTTGGAGTGGCTTTCTTTGTCAGTACTGCACCATTGGGGCTCTAGAGGTGGTGGGAGAAAGATTATTCTTACAAACAACTCTTTTTCTCTAGTTTGAAATGAAAAATCAGAGTTGACAAAGAGTCTCTGTCTTTTTGTGGTTTTTTTTTCCTCCAGAGTACCATAAAATCTAAACTTCCAGCCTTGTCATCACAGTATTTGAAGGCATTTATTGGCTTATATTTTATAAGGCTGGTGGTGTGTTTTTATTTCTGTCTGTGGGTGAGAGTCCATCACTTCCACTGTGTGCATTGCCAGCAGATCACCTCTGTTCTCTTGCCAGAAGAGTGGCCCTTCGGGACGGTTAACAAGGCTGTGCCAAGCGCTGCCCTGTGCTTTCTGGAGGGTGGGGTGGCAGCTGTGCTGAGAGCTGCTGTTTGCTTCTTACAGGTGTGATCTCTGCCGCTCCTCCCCAGCCCAGTGCCATGGCTGACACGATTTTTGGCAGCGGGACCGGCCAGTGGGTGTGCCCCAACGACCGGCAGCTGGCTCTGCGTGCCAAGTGAGTCCTCACCACACTCTGAGCTCTGGCCTCAGTGGTTTCCTGGTATCTGCGTGGATCACTGGCCTCATCCCCAGGGCAGCTGGGAGGCGGGAGTTTGCCTGTACCCTGGAAGTGTGCTGCTTGGGTGGGACAGGAGCCTGTGAAGCTGGGGCTTGGTGTGTGGCTGCAGCTCGGAGGTTCCAGCCTGCAGTGGGGTTTGCAGCGTGGCTGGTGGGTGGTGGGAGGCCATCCCACCAGTCTCCCTTGGGTGAAAGGACAGACTTGGAGGTAGGCTCATATCTCTGCAGTGCCCTAAGTATAATTAATGGCATCCCCCAGCTGCCAGTGCTCTTTTGTTTTAGGAACCTGTCATTTAATCTCATTTTCCCTTGAAGTTAAATTGCTGCGTAATCTAAAGAAAAAAGGGGTGAAGATGAGTCAAGCATTAGAATTGCATTTGTTTCTTGGATACTTTCCTTCTCTGGCAGCCGGTGTCATGCCACTGCCACCTCTGCTCTCATCGGAATCACTGAGGTCAACCTGCTGCAGGATTAGAAAATAGTGGGTGGCCCTGTGTCTGAGGGGACTGTCTGACTGGGAACAGGGCACACCACTGCCACTGCTCCAGCCTTCTGAACGCTTTATTAAGACAACTGTGTCTGACAGTGCCCTGTGTTCTGGTAGCAGCCGTGACTTTATCCAGCGACCTCTAAACCCCGACTGAATGGCAATTAATTGAGCTGTGAAAGCTCCTGCCTGTCCCCAAGTGAGCTAAGGAGAAATGCTGGCTGTTGTATGTGAGGCACAGAGGGAAGGGGCTTGCTGAAGTCCTCGTGTGGGTATGGCTTAGGCCAAGGGAGGAAACTGCCAAATTTGTTTCCAATCCTGCCTGGTGATATGTGTGTTTGAACTGAGGACCTTAGAAACACGTGATCTAGAGGCAGGAGGGTGCAGGTTATCCCTGTGTTTGGGAGTCTGCTGGTGGTGTTTGCAGTGTCTGGCACCAGCACCCATCCCTTCAAAGGTACCCCCAGGACAGCCAGCCCTGGGTGCACTTTATGGGCAGAGCCAGACAGGAGTGAGGACATGGCATGGTAAAATACAAACTGGAGTGGGAAGGAAGATGAGAGGGCAGGGAGCAAGCACTCAGTGCTGCTGGAGGAGTAACATACTGATCTGGTCAGTGAGAAGAGACTCCTGCTTTGGGTGCTAGCCAGGGAACAGACGTCTCTGATGGAAGGCTGACGTGGGCTCTGTGTGCCTGGCAGGTTTGGCCTGTGGGGCAGGGCAGGGGTTTTGTGCTTTCCTTTCACAGCTGAATTCTTCCCTCCACCCCCTCCCACAGGCTCCAGACGGGCTGGTCAGTGCACACGTTCCAGACTGAGAAGCAGAGGAAGATGCAGGCTCTGAGCCCAAAGGAACTTGAGGTCATTCTGGAAGTCATCCGCAAGGCGGAGAAATTGGACATCATCGAGCAGCAGCGCATCGGGTACAGTCACGTTCATTTGTCCCCTTCCCTCAGAAGGAAAGGTCAGCACAGACAGAGGAGTGGCTTTCCCAGCTGCCTGAGCTCAGCCTCCATCAGTCAGAGCATCTCTTAGGTCAGTTATTTTCCCCTCCCATGTTGCTCGTTTGGAAGTATTGAACATTGGGCAGAAAGTGATGTTTTTCTACTCTCCACATCTCAAGCCTTTCTCATGCCTTCTTTAAGCCTTGGGACTTGGTGTGGTTGCAGCCGTTGCCACAGTCCCTGGTAAATGCAGCCTGTGCTAAGGCAGCTGCTCCAGTGGCTCTGGAAGGGGCTGGGGAAGATGCTGAGCTGTGCACCTACAACCGCTGCTCGTAGACAGTGTGGCTCAGAAGCTGCTGCTGGCAGCAGTTAGGTTTTCCCGTGTCTGCGGCAGCCCCCTGGGATTTTCCCTGGAGCAGTGAACGAATTGATGTTCTAGTTGGCTGAGCCCTGCAGAAGGGGTTTGTAGCTTGAATTATTTAATATATGGGCGTCCTTTTGCTGCTGCAGATTTCCATTTGCTTTCAGTCCTGCTGCAGGTCTCACCTCAGCTGTGTCTGTGGTCATCCTCCACTGACTGCCTTTAGGGAGTCTGGCAGTCCTGTGGCATTTCCTGGCAGTCCTGCAGCATTTCCCAGCAGTATTTTGTGTTCTCGAGACAGGAAACCCCAGCAACTCCCAGCCCATGTCCAGCAGGCCCAGCTTCCTGCCCCTGCCTTTCACTCTGTCCCTGTGTGGTGCACATTAATGAATGCTAATGAGAATCAACAGTGATGTTTGATACAAGGGAGACC
The DNA here is from genome assembly GCA_013399075.1 of Chloroceryle aenea. Lineage (NCBI taxonomy): Eukaryota > Metazoa > Chordata > Aves > Coraciiformes > Cerylidae > Chloroceryle > Chloroceryle aenea. The sequence continues at coordinate 949,530 of VWZY01008421.1, forward strand.
CCAGCAACCCCAAGGGGCTGGTGTGATGGTTGGTGTAGCTGCAGACAGTGATAGCCTTGCTGTTCTTGTGCTGAAGCTTTCTCTCAAATGCCTTTAAGTCCTGCGAATTCTCTTGTGCTGGAGTCCAGCATCATAAATCCACTAATGGTGGCTCAGCCTGGCTGTGCTGTCTGACCTCATCACCGCAGTCAGTACCTCTTTCAAACAGACCTCACCTTCCCCTCAGGACGGGGCTCGGTTGATGGGACATTAGTGCTGATGAGAATGGGGTCACACAGGTAGCGGGATGGCAGCGTGTGGCTTCAGCTGGTCACTGCCTCTGATAAATGACCTGACTGTTATCAGCCCCATCTACAGATGGATGCCTAAGGATTGCCAAGCAGTGATCTCAAGACAGCAGCCTTGCTTTGCGGCTCTCCACATCCTGCATCCTAACTGTTTATCCCCCCTCCCTTTCTTGCTGTAGTCCTGCTGCTATGGACATTGGGCATACATATGTGCTTCCTTGTCTTCCAAGTGGGCTGTCAAATGAAGCAGGGACTGGTTCCTGGTATTCCTGTGCTGCAGTCAGGCTCGTTTTGGTCTGATGGCTTCAGTCTGGCCTTCCTGCTTCTAATGGGATGTTGGCAAGTTGTACGCCTGCAGTGCTGCTTTCAGGGAGTGTGTGTCAAAATGGAGCAGGGCTTGGCAGGTCTAACTCCTCTGCCCTTTCCTGTCATACTCTGACTTGCCCTGATCTGAGCACTAAAGGCTTCTCCTGCTCTATGGGGAGGAAATGATTGTTCCTAGATGGTGTGGCCCCAGTGACACTGAGCACACACTGAAGGGTGTGTGCTCAAACTCTTCTCATGAGCTGTCTGCCCTGCACCCACTGGCTAAGCCAGGTGTCTCAGTGGTATTTGTAGTTTTGATTATTCTGGGCTTGGTGAGCATCAGTAGATGGACTTACAGGGGCTTGTATTCCCTGAAGACCAAGAGCCAGCTGATAGGAAACACTGAGTGCAAAGACTGAAGAGGTATAGTCCTAACAAGGGGCCCAGAACTGCACAGAAGCAGCAAAGGTGGGCTGAGTCCGGAGCACGCAGCTGCAGGTTTCTGGCACGCCTCAGTACCATGCACTTCAGTTTCCAAGGTGAGTGCTGTGACCTCTGTTCTGCCTCTTTCCCTGCAGGCGCCTGGTGGAGCGGCTGGAAAACATGAGAAAGAACGCAATGGGGAATGGCCTCTCCAAGTGTCTGCTCTGCGGTGAACTGCTCGGGCTGCTGGGTAGCACCTCGGTCTTCTGTCAGGATTGCAAAAAGGTGGGTTGAGTCACAAAGGTTCCTGCCTGTTCCTGCCACAAGATTGGTCTAGAAAAGGCACCCAAACCTCTTGGAAACGAGACAGCTTGCAGAGTTATCTTACCTTAGCCCCACTTATCTAGGTCAGTGCTGTCATACCATTGGGTGTTGCACCCTGGTTACCTTATTCTTCAGGATTCCAAAGTACCTAAACCCCACTTAGTGCTGAGACAGGATTCACCAGCACCCTCTGATCTCCCACTCTGGGTTTGCAGAGTGGGAGAAGGGGCAGAAACATACAGCTATCAGAGGCAACTCCTAGAAGAGTCAGTGTGTTATTTACTGCAGGGTCTGCCCATAGACCTCCCAGTAACGCCACTCTTCAGAGGACTCAACTAAGTTCCAAACCAGTGTAAGGTTTCCAACCCTGATACATAAATTAGGCTGTGTGTCGACTGCCCACATCTGTGTATGTTGTTGGAAGGACTGCACGGGTGCTGTTGGAGAGGCAGCATTGGTCTGGGGGGAGACTGCGGTTCAGCCAGCGCCCCGGGGGTTGGTTGTTGCTTGTAGAGATTCTGCAGCCAAAGGGTTAATCTGTATTGCTGTGGAGATGATGATCTCCAAGGCAACCACCTTATCCTCCCTCTGCTGGGAAGCTGTTTTTCCTGCACTTGAAGCCCATCTTTCCCTGGGGAAGATACCTCTGTAAGTGACTTTGCCTCAGTGTGTTGCCTGGGGAGAGGTGAGGGTACCTGCTGGGTGCAGGAGTGTTTCTGACTTGCTGGTGAGGGTGGAAGGGAGCAGCCTGTGCTGACTCTGTTCCTGGTGGGTACTGGAGATAAGGAGATACTTGCAGATGTTACCCACCCTGTCAGTGAAGAGATGTCCCATGGAGCCCACAGGACAGCACTGGGTAAAACCTGCTCTTTTACCATGGAGTGATGTGTGTTGACACCTCCGTGGCTAAGCAGCCATGCAGACTGCACTGGAGAACCCCTCATGCTGGTGCTGCTGGAGTTTGTGAGGTGCAGTTCTTGTGCAGAGTGGCTGCCAGGCTAAGCCCACACTGGTCCATGGCTGGCTGCAGCACTTTGAACCCCCGGGTCCTAAGCCAGGGAGAAAGTAGCTTTTTAAGAAGGGGTGGGGAAGGAAACAGCAGTAAGGTGCTGGGAAGTGGAAGGTCTGGTTTGATGGGAGCTCCAGGGCACTTCCCTTGGACAGGAGTTTGGGCTCAGTGCACATATGCCTGTGGAAAATAAAGGGCTGGATGGCCAACAGGAGCTGGCTGCCTGTTTCCGGCATTTCAAGCATGTGGAATAACAGGATGTGCTGTATTCTTGCCTTCTTCCCCTGGTGATCCTGCTCTCACTTTGTCTGAAGCCAGCTAGGTCCTGTTGCCACCATGCGGACCGGATTCAGATGCTTCCCTGCCCTGTCCATTTGCAGTTGCAGGTCATTACCTCTCTCAGCTAGTGAGGCTGCGTGAGCCCGAGGCTCTGTGTAGGGCTATGACCAGCATACCTCAGAGAAGTGCTTATTTGTGGTGGGTTTTTTTTTATAGTTACTCCTTTTTTTTTTGTCTGAAGTATGTTGGGCAGTTCAGGAGTGTTCATATCCAGGCTGATTTAAGGCAAGACCCTATTTCTGCAGTGGGCATTTTGCAGTTGCTTTCAGCTTGGCTGCACTTTCCAGCCCTTTTTGAGCTCAGGACACTGCTGACTGGGTGCCCCAAGCTTCTCCCCTTTTTGATGTTTGAGCTCAGGGAACAGTCAACTCTTTGGCACACAGAGTGGGCTGTTACTTTAAGCTTGTTCTCTCTCATGCAGGGATATCCATCACTTGTGCAGTGCTGTATGCAATGAGCAATGACTTGTCAGGGAATTATGGATTTTTAAAGTTCATATTTCTCTTGCTAGCTTTGCTCTGTTACTGTCTCATTGCAGCACATTTAATTCAATATCAGGAATTGTTGTAATGATGCATCTGAAACGTAGCAAAGAACTTATCTTCAGCAAGTCCCTTCTGTGAGTAGAGGTTTTGTATCCCTTGTAGCCTGATGGATTTTCTAAGTGCCACTTTCTGGCTTAAGAAGAATGTTTTTAATATTATATTTTATTATCTTAGAAATAAATGCACTATGGCATGACAAAGATGTATGCAAATCCAGGTGTGTTAACAATAGCAGTAGTTAAACAAAGCATAATGTGTCATTTACCGTGCAGAGAGTGTCAGTATGATGTAGAAAAGGTGAAGTATAAGTAGGAGAAGAAAGTGCTTTATCTTGTATTTAATGAGGAATGAGGCTGCATTTAATGTCCTTGATTTTTATGTCTTCTGAGGGGTTGTAAGTGATGCTCAATTCTCCAGCTTGTCTGCAGAGAAGGGGAGGAGGAAAGCCCTGGTTTATATTGGAACTTTCAAGATTTATGGCTACGAATAAAACGGCTTGGAAACTTCCACTAGAGGGAGTGTTTGAATGTGCTATACGTGTGGGGACTGGGGACCAAGTTGCTTCATCAGATTTTGGTTGAAAAGAGGGAGAATTTGGGGTATTTCAGGTGGCATCTGCTAATTGCATCTGTAACCCCACTTGGCTTGGGTAGCATCATGTTGAGTGTTGATGCACGGACCCAACAGGTTGTTCCTTATTTCCCTGGGAGAGGATGAGGGTGAGGACAGGAACAGAGAGATGGAGAGTAGAGCACCAACCTCTGTGGGGCTGCTGGTGATGCCTCCCACTTTCTGTGCAGCGTAAATCAGGGACAGACCTGCCTCTGGATTACACTGACCAGAAGAGTTGAGTGCATTTATTCACGCAGTGATGCTGTTGCCTCAGGTACCATCATTCTGCCGCTCTCCTCTTCCAGGCATAGGCACCGAGGGCTGAGTGAGCCACAGAGACTTCCATCCCTGGACACGGACCTCCCGTGGGCTGGCTGGGGGGGATGTGTAAAACCTTAGCTGGGGAGATTAAACTCATATGTCTAAGCAAGATTTTGCTCTCCAGGGCCACTCTTGCGAGTGGCTTTTGCTCTGTGAGGATCAAAGAAATCATCCAATTTCTCATTCAAGCTGCAAGCCAAGCCTGATACACATCAGCTTCATTATATAATATGAGGTGATTTAGGTTGTAAATGGCTTGTAATGCCAGCGGAGACATGAAAGTTCCCTTGTGCAGCAGCAGAGGCCGTGCGGCGTTATCAGGCATTCCGCTCGGGAACCGCGCGTGCCCGCGGTCGTGCCCACTGCCGAAGCAGCCACAGATCAATAGCTGCCGAGCGCGTGCTGAGACGGAGGGGAAGCCGCGGGCTTTAAGACTACGTACGTGAGGGAAGGGAGAAGAGGATTTCCAGCCTTACACAAACCCATGCTTGTTTGATACTTGGTCACAGCTGCTTTCCATGCTGCGGTGACTGGGATTGAGGAGTTAGAGGAATAAAACAAAAATGCTCTAGAAATAATGCCTACTGATCGTGGGGTTTGATTTGCCCTGTCCAGTTCTCTTCTTGCCCTGCAGTCAAGGACCATGTACCCCTGTCTCATGTCTGTATAGACCTGAAGCAGCTTCCTGTCATCAGTGGTTCCCCAGGGTAAATAAGAAAATTGTGCTGTGTTTCAAGTTTTGAAGGAAAGCAAAACAAGACTGTTGGGACAGACTCTTCCTTTCTCTCTCCCAGGGGCTATATGTGCTAACATCACCTTTTTTTCCTCTTTTATTTTTTTTTTCCCCTCTCTCCTTGTTTCAGAAAGTTTGCACCAAGTGCGGAATAGAAACCGTTGGAGCCCAGAAACGTCCTCTTTGGTTGTGCAAGATCTGCAGTGAACAGAGAGAGGTAAAATGTGACTGCAGAGAGATGAGGTTCAGCAGCATGAACCTACCTGCCCCATGCCTGTGCTGAGTGCATGAGGGCTCTTCCCTGTGGCTCAGCCTGGGAGGAGAGGTTGGGATGGGGTTGGGGAGGCTTGTCTGGAGGCCAGGCAGGCTCAGGAAACACACAGTGTTGACAACTCTGGTTTGTGAAGGGTCAAAGGGAAAAAAAAACCCACCAGCCTCTGCAGCCTGTATGGCATTGTAGGTCTTCTCTAGCAATGGTCATAGACTCTTGCCTTCTGGTGCCATGCTCTTTCCCTCCTACCTCTGTGGCAAAAACCCACTTGGTTAACACTGCTTCTTTAATACAGTTGGAGAGATCTAGAGCATAGCTGCAATACTTGTCCCTCTAAAAATAGCTAGGATCACAGCTTTTAGGGATATTTTCCTCCCTGCCTGCAAAATCCCATAACTTGCCCATGTGTGAGACTTCTAATGCAGGTCTCTACATTTTTATATCCTTCATCCTTGACTTTACATTCCACAAAGTAATAGCCTGTCTCAGTCTGTGTCTGCCAGACAGCATCCACCAACATCAGGGCTTGCTGCTCTACAGTGAAGTGAAGTCAGTGAATTTGTTCTGTGATTACAGAAGAGTTTTCATTTGTTCCCATGAATTTATTTTGGGCTCTTGCTTGTGGTCCTTGAACATCAATCCAGTGCAGCTATTTCTGACCACTGCAACCAACTGTGAAACCTGGGTGCTCTGCTAAACCCCTTTTTGAAGTGTTGTGAGATCATTTGTGCAGGTGTTTCAGTTGCTGAATTTATTTTTTTTATACTAGTTGTGGAACCTTCCTACATTGGAGGGGTTTGTCTGCATGGGAGCACTTGCCAAGTTCATGTTCGGGTGAGATGATGGTACAGGGATGCTGCTGGTCTTTAACTTTTGAGCAGCAGTGTGACTGTGAGTAGGGCAGGCAGAGAGCATTTCAGCTCCTTGAATATTGCTGATAATTTGATACACTGAATCATCCAGATGTTTTGAAATCCAGATGGAGGTTCCAAAAGGGAGAGTGAGGCAGGTCAAGATGTGTTCTGTGTTCTGCCAGGAGATGGGTATGGAACTAAAATTGACTTTATTTCTTTTATTCTGTTCTTTCTGGGTTTGTTTGTTTGTTTTTGGTTTGTTTTTGGTTTGTTTTTTTTTCTCTTCTCCTCAAAGCACACTGTACAATTGGTGGTTTTTTTCCTGTTGGAGGAGCCATGGTCACTGGACAGGGAAGAATATTAACCTGTCACGTGTTACAGGTGGGCAGTGTGTGAGGGTACAGTAACCTGCAAGGCTCACTCTGTTAAACCTGAGAGAGGGCCAGAGTGCTTCCCCAATGAAAATGCACTGAACTTTCACAAACAGTTCCTTGCTGTCACCTGTTTCTGTGATCTGTATCTGTCTTGTGTTGCCATCTGCTGTGGACTGGGCCCAGTTTGGCCATGCTCTTTGCTGAAGGTTGTATTTGCCAGCAAGGAGTAGAGATGCTTGACTGCTCTTTGGGACCAGATATTCTCATTTCTGTCTCACCTCTGAATCCCCTGCATGGTGAGTAGGTATCCACCCTATTGTATTTCCTGGGATTCAGGAAACACACCAAAGCCCTTTGGGTTGTGTGAAGCAGTAACAATCCAGTACCACTCTTCTCTCCCCTTCTCAATCCGCAGTGTGACTGAACAAGGTTCTCCTTTAGCCCATGTCAATGAAACATGCTTAAAATAGGCTTGTCCCAGGCCACAGAGCTCTGTTAACAGCTCACAACTTGTCAGGCCATGCTTGGGCCCCTAAACTTGTACAGCTCTAGTGGGTGAGTGGTTGGTGCTGGTCTGGTGTGCCCCTCCAGCAGGCATGATGAGATGTGGTATTTCCAATCTAGGTGATTCCCTCCACATCAGCATTTGATCACCATCTAATTTTCTGAACCACTGCTCAAGCTATTTGAGCATGATATTTATGAAGCTTTCAAGTCTGTTAGTGAGAGACTGTCAGGCACAGAAGTGAGGTCATTCAGAAACCTGGATGAACTAAATGATGTCAGCTAGAGTTAATAAGTGTCATCTGGCTGGGACCAGAGCCTAGGACTATAATTGTCCCCTTTAGTCTCTGCCATGCACCGAGTGAGCATGTGAGTTCTTGTGGCCTGCCAGGATCACAGGCCAGGGTGGTGGGATTGGACATTCAGGCATACCAGCTAACAGCTGAAGCGTGCAGCACTGTTCTTACGTGCTTCAGCTTTCATCCCTCCATCTTCCTTGTTATTATTTATCCCTGCAGGTTAGATCTAAGGTAGTGTGAGTTTAGTGACACGTGGTAGTTGTCTTCCCCCTTGGCTGTGCAAACAGAATCTGTGCTGGCTTCAGGTATGATTAAGTCATCAGTATGCCTGGGTCAAAATGCAGACTGAAGTAACAAGCTATTGTCTACATGAAGTTTTCATTTGGGAGTTGAGTGTTTGATTCCCATAGATCCCTTTAGAAGTTCCAGCCTCAGCCATTCAGAAGTGCTCTTTGCTGCTTTCTGTTTCCTTGAAAACCTCCACTGGGAAGACTGCTGCATAGCAATGAGGAACAAGTTGCTCTGACACGGTCTTATTTCTGGAGAGTGGAGGTGATTAATGGATTCTGCCTGCTGCTTGCATCTCAGTCATCCAGAAGCAAAACAGTGTGTTCGGCAGCACTCGAGCTGCTGAGCATGATGTGTCCGTGCTGGGTGAGGGTCCCTGGGCTGCCAGAGAGGCACTAGGAAGAGAAAGTATTGTGTTCTAATGTGGCTGGGACCTGACAGAGTCTGAGTGTTCCTGCTGGCAAAGAGAACTTCCTCACAGACCAGCAGACACCCCTGCATCATAAGGGCATCGATTCTTTCTCAAATAAGATAGACCTCACCTGTTTTAGGGCAGAACTGGAGATACCACTGTTGGAGATACCACTTGTCCCAGCTGTTTGCAGAGACATCTGTTGAAAGCTCCCTTTTTGTTCTTCCAGGATTCTGGGAACATTTTCTTTCATGGTATCTTCTGAGGGCAGTGGAATTAAAGCAGATGTGGATTGTGTTTTATTGTTCCTACAAACAAGGTCAGAAGCAAATTCATTCAAGCTCACATTGACTTTCGAGGGCAAGACTCTACCTTCCTTCTTCCTTCCTCCTTGTGCTGCATTCCCTTTCATGGCCTTGCATCCTGCATTGTCCTTCTGGAAACTGGGTGTGGAGGGCTGGTCCTCCTTGGAGGAGCCCTGTTTCTGCATACGTATGAAGACCTGTGGCATGAGCAGGGACACTGGAGCCCTGACTGCAGCAAACGTTGGGCACAGGTTTGCAGTGAGCTTGTTTGTTAACCTGGCAGAGAAGCAGCGATGCACCCACGGGAATGAGAGTGCAGGGCAGAAAGGGAGCAAGTCCTCCAGCAAAATGGGCTTATTGCAGCAGCTCTCAGAGGAGCCAAACTGCCTGGGAGGAGCTGTGGTGGGCATGTGTACAGCTGGAATGTTTCCCTGCTGCCAGGCCTCTGGCAGAGCACATGAGCTTAGTAACAGCTTGGGCAGAAATGCCCGTGCTGAATCAATTGCATGTGGCTGAAGTCTGCCTGTCACCTCCTGGCCTGAGAGGAAAATGGGACCTGCTGTGGTTTGTCAAATCCCTGCCCAGCCATTTAACTGTCTTCACAGCCTTGTTTTTATTGATACCACCAGGTTCTGCAGAGCACCTTCCTGAATTACCACTTACATTATATTTTTTTTCATATCCATAATTAGCGATGCTATCATTGTAATTAAAATCCTCTTGGAAGCGCTCGTGCACATTTACATTTGAATTGACACATCCAAAACTGTGGTGATAATGAAAACAGTTTAAGTAGGGTGGGGGGAGATGGCTTTTTTTTTTTTAAACCCCACTGGATATGAGAGTGTCAGCTATCAGGGAACTGTTAAAAGTTTTAATTTGCCCCCTCTGCTTCACTTTCCCTTTTAATTTCTTCTCCTTCGCTAAGCAGCATTTTCATGGCTGGCTGCCTTTCTTGGTTTATCACAATAAACCACGCACAAGCAGATGACTGCGCTGGAGGAACAGAGTCAGATCCTCCCCTTTTGCCCTCAGGGCTTCCCTTTTCACATATGCACTCAGACCATTTTGAAGGATATGAACCAACACAGCCCAGGGTTATTGCCACCTGGCGTGATGATTTCTTGGCAAAAGGCTGTACTGATGGAGGGGAGTGTTTATTTTGGGTGACTCTGGATTGAATCGAAGTGATGTGCACCTGTTTGCAATTCACAGAGCTCATCAATAGCCTGCCATATTATTTTGGAGGGTGGTAGAAAATGGTTAGACTCAAAATAGTGTCCTCTAGAATAGAGCCACAGGGGAAAAAAAAAAAAAAAAGAAGAGTCCTGATTGAGAGGAGAATGATAAATTGTTGAAGGCTGGCAGCCATTGCAGCTTGAGAAACGTCAGGGTCAGAGGTGTGATCCATTTTGCTATTCCGGAAGCACAGCTCCCAACAGCGATTTCACTGCCTTTTAATTTTCTTCATCCTCAAGTGCTGAATGTGGGAGTTGACAACAGATTGCTGTAAATAATGTAATTGGAAATCTCTGTGTTATGGAAAAGCAGATGAATGCAAATAACGAAGCTGAAGAGCACTTGCTCTTTCTTCCTGCCAGTGGTTTGCAATGTGCCAGAGCCATGGTGGAAAGCTGGGACAAAGTGAATGTGGGGGCACGTGCTGCGTGAGGGCAATGGCAACGAATCCTCCCAGGGTGGTTGTGTTTGCAGGTGCCTTTTCATTATGCATTGTAGCCCACAAGAACCTGCTCCCCACCCTTCGGCTGCCAGGGGATTGAGCCAATAATGCTGGTATCAGCATGGGAAGCTGGAGGTGGCTGGGTTTTTTCTTGTCCAGCCCTTTCTCTGCTGCAGAGAAAGGGGGCTGCAGAGTGAGAACAGCTACTGCGTGGCAGAGCAAAGCGTGACTTTATAGAGATCCTTTCTCAACGGCCCTGTTCAGGGGACTTGTGGCTTGGTGAAGTGAACTCTGGGGGCTGCAAGTGTTTGTTATGATTCCTTCAGCTTTGGTCCTGTCCTTCGTCAGCAAGTCCTGATGTTTTCTCGTTTTAGCACTTTGTATGTTCAGAGAAGGAGAAAGAGGAGGGAGAAGTTTGAACAGTAACGTGCATTTCACCAGAGCTCAGTGATTCTCTGTTAGTTCTCATTTACAGGCTGCTCTTGAATGTGCTGGTTAAAAATACACATCTGCTTCTGACTGTCTCATCCTGTAGCTGTAATGATGGCTTGATGCAACTTTAATAAGAGTTATTATCAGGGTTATAAAAGGCATTAAGCTCTCTGGCCTTGTCGTGGCCATGGTTGTTAAATTGGTTTGAAGTAATGAAAAAAGGAGTCTGTTGCTAAAGTAACTCTTCTCTCCTGTGTCCTCCCCTGCTTTGTTTTAGGTGTCAGGGGAGGCAGAAGGACAGGAGCCTGAAGGAAGTCAAGACCTAGCGTGGATTTTGGTTGTGTTTGGCTGGGCCAGTTTGAACACAGTGGGCTGGGGACAGTTGCAGCTGGTTAGCTGTGGTGTAGCTGCTTGATCCTGAGCCATGTGCTGGGCCCACCGTATCCTGACCTGGGCTAATGCAGGTACAGACCTTTACTCCCCTCTGTCAAGCCATCAGAGCAAGGGTCCACGTTACTTAAAATTGTGTTGTTGCAAGAGACTAGAAGGGGCCAGCTGCCCTGCGTGCTGATGAAAGTCCAGCTCCACCCAAACTCAGGCTGCTGTGGGGGCCAGATTTCACCTTACATGCCAATGGGACTGGTGGGAACAAAACCCTCTCCTCCTTGGAAAGAGCAAGCTCTTACTAATAAACAGGACTTTTATTCTTGAAGTGCTGTTACAGATTTATTAATTTAAAATCAAGTAAGATTGCTGTCGGGCCACTCTTGGCAATCGATGCAACCACCATCAATAGCAGTCAGCAGCATCGATTTGTTTTGATGCATGGATGCTAACACTAACCTGTGTGCTCGTGTGCAGAACAGAAGGTGACCCGTGGTCCTTTTGAATGGGGCGTGCTGCTCACCAGGGGGGAGCAGAGCTGCTAAATTAATACAGGGGAGAGCATCTTGCTGCAGCTACTGTAGAGCTGATCTCAAAATAATTTCAGGACTGCTGTAAAGAAACCCAAATCTATTAGAAGCACCAATTTAAAGTGCATATGTATGCATAGAATCAATTTTATACTAGTATTACTACATCAGAGCTGGGTGTATTATATCATTAACTCTTTCCATAACTGGATTGCTTGGGGTAGTGAGAAACCTGGGGGTGACCAGCCTTTTCTTACAGCAGTCTTGCTGTGTCTGATTGGTTTTATGGTGTGCCTAAATTGTAGTTTGCCTGAAGATAATAGGTCTCTTCAGTGCTTCAAATTAAATTACAGATGTTCAGAGAATGACTGTAAGAAAGGGCTGCTTCCTCTCCAGTGGTTTGTGCAGGGAAGTTACATGTTCCCCAGCTACCCAGTGTGTGGAAGGGGACAACCTGCCCTCCTCAGCCCACGGAGCTGATCGGGGTGCTAACCCTGTGGCTGCTGCAGTCCCTGTCCTGTCTTTGTGTCCTGTATGTGCAGCTGCTCCCAGGGCCTTCTGCCTTCCCGAAACAAGAGACACCAGGGCTTGCCCTGCCTGCAGCTCCTGTGTCGTGTTTTCCTGAGTTGCAGTGGGCTGAGTGCCACGCAGAGATGTCTGTCCCAGATTTAAAAGACACACTGCATTTTCTGAACCTTGGTTTTGCGAGGAGAGCAGAGCATGTTCCTCCGGGGTCGGTGTGCTGTTGTACAGGCTGTACCAAATGCTGTGCAGTCCCTGGGTGGTAGCAGAGGGGACAGAAGGAGCTGTGTCAGCTTGTGCCTTCACTGGCTCGGT
>VWZY01008421.1:961675-995279 GCA_013399075.1 Chloroceryle aenea
TACGCAGAGGGGACAGAAGGAGCTGGGTCAGCTTGTGCCTTCACTGGCTCGGTCACTGTTTTGGCTGTTCACATGCTGGTGAAGGAGGTGGTAAAATGTCCTGCCTGCCAAGGCTCCCTCTGTAAAAGAAGAACTTGTAGTCTTCTCTCCTTTGGAGAATTGGCTTCACAAGTTTTTTTTTCTTGGAGCAGACTCACTGTCCTGCTGGGCTGTTACTCAGCAGGAAATTGTTGGTGTAATTGCTGGGTGCTGTCGCCTCCTGGTTTCCAGATCCTGCTGAAGTGCACGAGCCTCTCTCTTGCACTCTTGCAGTAACTGACGTGTGTTGGGCTATGGTGACGCTGTGCTTTCCTCTGCTGGGTGCTTCTCTTTTAAAAATCATACTACCAGGTGTTCTTGTAAATTCAGATTGCCTTTGCTTGGCTTTCAATACCCCAAACGTAGAGATTTTAGCTCTCCGTGTTGATAGCTCTGGACTAGGAACCAGGCAACCTGCTGAGCAATCTCCTCCCATCAGTGAAATGGTGACAGTGGTGTCCTGCTTTTTGTGCCTGTGTGAGGAGAGCTTCTCATGAGTGCCAGGTGTTGTCACTGCCCTCTGCTTTGATGAAGCCCTAAATGCAAATTGCAAATGTATTACTGTAATTGGGGAATCTGCATTTGTACCCACTGCCATCATGGTGAAACCATGCATATGCATGCATGCAAAATACTTGTGGAGCACAGAGTAGAAACTATTGTTATCTCCTTTACTCTGAACAGAAGTGCAAGGTCTCTACCCCCCTGCATGAAATAGAAAATTATATTTTTACTATATGAACTTATTTTTGCTCTGGCTGTCTTATTAGCTCATTATTAGACTGCTGGAAGGCACAAAAGAATTAGACTTCTAGAGGCCATTTCTCCTTGTCTGAGCTGCCATCCTTTTCCCTTCCTCTGGCTCACAGCAGGCTTTATATTAAATATACTTAATAGAGCTCCTTTGTCATAAGCAGCATTAAAAGTAAATTGCAGAGCAGAGGGCGTTTCTACAGGAGATGTTACAGTTTAGTGCTCACAGTCCGTTTCCTGCTCCAGGTTCAGGTTATTTGAGTGTTGTTCTTCTCGTTCTGGGGTTTTCAAGCACACTTGGTAAATGATCTGGCACCGCCTGCCTTGCTCTGTGAGTTGAATGCCAAGGTTGTGCCATTTGGTGCGGCACGAGGCTGCGTTTCTGCTGTCCTGGCATCGCCACTCACATGCCCCAGATGCTGCTGGTCTTTGACTCTCTCTGAAGTAAAGAGTTCAGGCTGAGGGGCCTGGCCCAGCAGGAGAGACTTGTCAGGACTTGCTGCCTCTCCAGCCAGTACGAGACTTGTTTTACTCTAAGCAGAGCATGTGCTTGGGGCTGTTGCCATTTGTGGCATGTGTCGGCTCTCTCCGGGAAGCTTTTCTTTTTGTGCATTCCCCATGGGAAAGCAACAGATGCAGAATCTGAACTGCCTGCTGCTTCGTGCAGGCCAAGGAACTTCATCCTGATGTCCCTGTAGTAGGCCTGGGAAAGTGTGTTTGCCTTGAGCACAGCATAAGGGAAACATCTGATCTTGACCTGGAGAACATAAGAAACTTTGTGGTTTGCACAATCACCTTCTGCTCCTACTTCAATCCATGCATTCAAATTTGTGATATTTCTTTTAGTGGTGGAATAAGGATGGAGGTGAAGCACGGCTGATGCGTGTGGGGAGAAATTTGGGATGCTGTGGTAGTTGCAGAGCACAGGGAGGCTGCTGGGCTCTGTAAGCTGGAAGGCTTGTTCCCTGTTGTGTTTGAGTGAGGTCAAGGCATCTCAGAGGGAGTGTCTGGGCTGAGCTTGGTGGGGACCTCAACTGGTGCTGGCTTTGCTCTCTTGCTGTAAAACCCAGGCTTAAGGCATTGTGTGTCTGTCTCTTAACAGGTTTGGAAGAGGTCTGGTGCATGGTTCTACAAAGGGCTGCCCAAGTACATCATGCCTTTGAAGAGCAGCAGCAAAGCCAGTGAGCTGCCCATGCAGCCTTGGCAAAGCGAGCCGGCCGTGCCGGAGTCTGAGAGTGTTGGGACCAGCCGATCCTTCACCTGGGCCAGGGGAAGAGGTTGGTTATCTGCTCCATGCCTGGGAAGTGGCTGGGAGAGAGAACTGGCTTCCACTGTGGCTAGCAGGATTCGGGTAATAGAGCAGGCTCACTGTTAGAGGTGAGGGACAGCTCACAGGATGTGGTGTGTTTCCCAGGTGGTCAGTGTTGGATTTTTCTGGTTTCATTGTTGGCTCAGACTAGACCAAATCCTCCTGGACTCCCTGTCCTTCAGTCCACCCTTGCTTTCCTCCATTCCTTGCAGCCCTTGCTGTTGTCTGGGACTGCCAAGGGAAGGATGAGCCGTGAAGCAGACACCTGTGTGCAGTCGCAGCCCAAAGATCTCCTCGTGCTGAACCACACATGATGGTGCCACTGATGGACAGCGTTGTGCAGCCAAGGCTGACAAAAGGCTGGTCTTACTCCCTCCCTCCCTAAGCTGTTTATTTCTTGCTTCTGCTACTTGACAGGACACCATTGGGCAGATACCTCAAATTGCTTTGATCTGGGTTGGAAGTTACCCCACCACCATTTCCCCGGGGTCTTCCTGGGGCCTGAAGCAAGTGGGCAGAGATACTCTGCTGCAGTCAGGGGGCAGGAGTGAGCTGCTGCTGGCTGTGTCCTTTTGTACCTGACTCTCCTGAGCAGGCGAGTCTGGCAAAGAGTGAAGCTCCTTCTGCAGGCCTTGCAGAGGGGGTTGATGCTTGTAGCATGGAGAGCTCAAGGCTGAGGTGTCCTTTAAATGCATCTCAGAGAAGCTGTTGATTAACTTGGCCCTCTGCAGGGCCAGGGCCAGAGCACTGACAAGCCTGAAGATTTGTAAGCTTCAGCACTCATACCCCTGTTCTTTGAGGTAGACCTTGATTGAAGTAGAACATTGCATCACATGTGGCATCTTGGGTCGCTGCTGCATCAGATCCCATTCACAGCGCTGCCTCGTAGGGCTTCCCCCCCCTCCCTTCTTCCATCTGCCCACCCTGTCATTGCTCATACGCCCACTCCAGAGCCTAGAGCCAGCTGGGGGGAAGCAGCAGCTCGGCATTGAGGAGCTGAGCACTCAGGGTCACTAGCACAGCAGCGGATGGATGCTGCAGAATTAAAGCTGCTGCCAGTCTGCTTTGATTTCTCTTTATTTCTTTCTGGTGTGGATCAGCAGAACTGTCTGGCCTCTCTCCCCTTCTGTCTTTTGCTATTAGATCCCCTCAACTGGAGAAGACCTTTTCAGCATACCAGCAGCATACACGCTTCCACATCAAGATAAATCTCAGTAGTGCAGGGGGAAATAACCTTTTAATATAGAGGACTCGGGAGAGCCAGGTTAACAAACCTTCTCTTTAGGCCCCAGCTAGGAAAGCACTCCCAGCCCTGCTGTAACTTTTGTAATTAAAGACAAATTAGATCAACAATAGATGGTTGTGCTTCCCTCCAGGAGATGCTCGGAAGGAGTTGTCTTAGCAAATGAACTGATTGATGAGGTGTTTTCTGTTCACATGACACAGAAAACACTGCGAGTCAAAGATGTTGAGACCAGACCTAATCTGCTTTTTAGTTCAGCTTTTTAGTTGAGCTTTGTTTTGGGAGAAGGCCTCCCCCAGAATACTGGCAGAAGCAGCAAAGGAGCAGGTGGAGGACAGTGGAGTGGCCTTTGGTAAGCTCTGATGTGGGTGGTGAGCTGCCTTTCTCCCCATGCATTGATTTTTACCTGGCTGCTGTTTTATGAGTTGGTTAACATTAATTTATGGTTTTATTTTCTGGTGTTTTCCTTTCAATGGGCACTGCAGGTTGTAATTCATCTCCAAAACTGGGAACTTGTACATCTCACCCTTCCATTTAACTTTTTTTTCACCTGCCAGTGCTGGGACTTGTCCTGCTTGTCATCCAAAAGCTCTGCCATGTGCAGGGCAGCCGCCATCCCCTGCGGAGATGGTGTAGCTGTGATATTGCTACAGTGTATCTGTGGCTGAGCTTGGACTGAGCTTTATGAGCCCGTGGCTGACAGGGCAGCCAGTCTTACCTCTGCCTGACTGATAGCATTTGTCAGCTCACACCTCGTACGCCCTCATCTGAACACGTCCTTTCGGCACTGAGGAGAGCCCTGTTGCTTGTTTGGCAGGATGTTCTCAGGAGCGAGCTCTGGCATTTAACATGCCTGGCTCTGACAGGCTGCTCTCTGTGGGGTTCCCGTTACCTTGCCCAGCTGTGTCTTGCCCCACCGCTTGCCTCCTGAGGTGCTGAAGGAACTCTCTCTCAGCTATTAAGGGATTCAGGTCAGGTGGGACTAGAGCAGGCGCAGCCCTGTCCCTGGCACAGCCCCCAGAAAGCCTGGGAGAGAGGAGCTCTGTTGTTCTTTCAACAACCTCCTTGCCAGGAGCCGCCTGTCAGCAGGGATGGGACAAACCTCAAGTGTCCCTTTTTCCCCCTCAGGAGGGGATCAGTACCAGGCCCTGGCTACTGACTGGTGGTACTCCTGCCGCGGGAGGCTGGGAGGGCAGCAGGCCCAAGGGACCACAGGAACGTGCCTCTTGGAAGAAAAGTCAAACCCACCAGGAAGAAGTTTTATTTTTACACACCCATTATTTCTCTGGTGCTCACTGACACTGGGATTTGCCGTTGCCTTTAGTTTTTCTGTAATAAACAAGCAGTTGCCATGGGAACCCTGCTATTAGTTAAGGCACAAATGTATTGTCATGGGGAGAATAGCAGTAATATTTCTTGTGCTGGGGAACAGCTCTGCTCCATGTGGTGGAATGTGGGTGGGTTTCTGCACTGGGTCAGGCAGGCTGAGGCCATCAGGGGGTGGGGAGCAATAAGCAGCAGGGGTTCCCTTCTTCTGAACTCTGTGTTCTGCAGAAGAAAAAATGTAAAGCATCTGGGTGGAAAAAGAAAGTGTGTTCCCTGAGCTATTGCACTGTTTGGTGTGAGGGCTGCCTGCTGCTCTGCTCGGTCTCTGCTGGTTTCTCCTTTTGAAATGTGCTCTGGTCCTGTTGCCGAGCGAGGCACTGGAGCAGTGGCTGGGCAGGGGGATGCTGCGGGTTCATCCGGGAGTGATGGAGCGGTGAAGAGCGTGCTGCAGCACGTCAGGCTCTTCACAGGCCACCTAGGGGGACATCCAACTTTATTGTAAGTTTGAGAAGTTCCAGAGTTACACATGTGCTGCTTCTGAAAGGGAGAGAAGTTGAGCCCAGTCCCCTTCTCTTGTTTGGAGATGTCCCTGCAGACACATCAGCACTGGGTGGGATCCACCATTACCTGTGGCTGGCTGTGCCATGAGGCTCCCATACCTTTGGCTTGGAGGTTGAACCACGTGTCAGAGAGGTCATGGGCTCTGGCAGCAGCTGTGGGGGTTCAGGCCTCTGATGACCAACCCATTTTCTGTGGGAATAATGCTTTTCTTGCAAGTTTTATCTCAGTTTATTTTTTAATGTTTTTTTTTCAGTCAGGTGGGGATGGAGAGGGATAAATCTGTTAATGTTCTCGGCAAGTACAGCTGTCCAACAACTCTTACTGATATATCAGCAACTGCTAGAACACCAGATTTACAACTTCTGGGCTCTGGAAAGTGCCAGCAGAAGGTCTAGGAGCTTTGGGAGAAAAATTACCTTAAAGGGAACCATTGGTGCACTGAGTAAAATGCACTTTTATTGGCAGCAAAGGAAATGAGAGCAGACAGGGCTGCTCCTGTGGTGCGAGTGCCTTCGTGTCATTAATATTTTCCTTCTCTTGTGCTGGTCCTCTCTGAACTGCAGAATAGTAGAAGGGAAAGCAGATAAAGTCACCTCCACTGATTCACTGGGGCCTTCTCCAAATAAAGGCTGACTTCCAGCATTTTTAAGGGCTTCATGGAGGAAGGAGCTGTTCTAAAGCAATGGATTTTATGAATCCAAAAGGCCAAAAAAGGATGATGACCCAAGTAGGACCGGAGTATATTTTCCGAGGGAATGGCAGACAGAATGATTCTCACAGCTGAGATTTAGATTTTATAGCAAAGAAATACATAGTGGTATGTATGGGTTGTTATTAACAGTATTTATATACATCCCCCAACTCTCCCAGGGAGCTTTGGGGAAGTAGTGAAGCTCTTCTTAAGACAGCAAAGCCCAAAGCCAAACCTTTGATTGGAGAACTCTTAAGCAGGGGGGCTGCACTTCTGTCTGTCACGGGGCTTTGCTCTGTGCTCAGCTCTGCTCCACAGCCCCTTTCCCTGCAGCCGAGAGCTCCCATTTCTGATGGTGCAGGAGGGGAAGGCCACGGGCACAGGAGGAGCTGGTGCCTGGGGAAGGCTGTGCAGACAGCAGGGAGGGGGCCTGGCAGCCTGCCCTCCGCACAGCGCGTCCCAGCAGCACAGCGTGAGTGGGGAGCTGCCTTCCAGGGCAACTTCAATAACACTTTGCAATAACACTGGCAGCCAGCTTTAATATCCTCAGAGATGTTAACTCCAGAGAAGAGCTATTTTAGGTATTAATTTTTTTTATTGTTATTTTAATAAAATATTTGGCGTAGTACAGATCACTGCCTGAATACAGCGGTGCCCGCATTGGTCCTTGGCAGGAATGTTTGACAGCTTGTGCTCGCCTGTGCAAGGGGAAGGATACCCATCCTCCTGCCCCAGGCAGAGTTAGAGGCTTTGGAGCTCTGTGAACAGTGTGTAGTGAATTTTAAGGCTGATACAACGAGATCAACTGACAGCTCTTTTAGTTACCCCACAGCTGTCGCCTCGTCTCACTGCACCCACGTCCCTCCTGCGCCCAGCAGCACCTTGAGGTTGGGCACTGTGAGTAACAGGGCGCAGGGGTAAAGTGGCTTGTTCAGCAGCAGAACAGGGACCTCTTTTCTCATGGGAATGTCAGCTTGTAAATACATACTGGTGAATATAGAGAAATGGGGCTTCTTTTTTCTACAGCAGAGGCTGCAGGTTGCAGTGTTGCCTACTCTGTATTCCACATGAGTCAATATTGTACTTTCCAGCAGAAATTGTGGCCCACCCCAGCTTCTGAGCCGCCAGGAATGTTGGTATCTGCCTTGGTCAGATGGTGAAATGCTGTAGGTGAAGTCCCTCAAACAAAAGACTGTTGTTTTCCCATTATCTTTCTCCTCAGCCCCATCATTTCTGTTCTGAGATCAGGCTAATACAAAGCCCTAGGAATTGGAAAAACACCTTTTTTATTTTACCCAGAGCAGCTGGCAGTTATCTTTTATACCGCTAGAAGCTGGAGAGGTGCTTGCATAATTGCATGGAGAAGTGGAAACAACCTGCCAGCTTGGGAAGTTGTGTCTGGCAAAATGAGGCTCCTTTAGCTCTTGTGGAAACTACAGAGGCTGGAAAGCAATAGGATTAGGGCCAGGATTTGGAGGGGGGGGAGGGAAAGAAGGAACAGTCTCCTTGAGGAAGAGTGACCATTGCCTTTTAAGCCTTGGGGCATAGGAGTGATACAGTTCTGGGCAGCGTGCTGATAGGGGTGAGCATGGAATGGATGGTGAGCTAAGGCAGCTGGTCCTTCCTTTAACTGCTGCAGAGTTATTTGATGTGCTCAGTATTTATCTCATGTTTTCCTCATAGTGCCTGGAGCCTCCACAGAAGACCTGCTGCACTTGAAATGCAGCTTGAAGGAGGCCTCTCTCCCTATGTTACTGAAAGATGGATGCTCTTCTGGTGCAGCTGGGAGCCCTTCACACACATCTCAGCAGGAGGCAGCCTCATACCCAGCCCTTAGTGTGTTTCTCCCATCTGGGAGATGGCAATATCAGCAGAAGGGGGATCACTGGCATTCTGGCACGGGGGTCTGTGGGAGCAGAGCCTGGCTCCCAGACCAACGAGTACTCTTGGCTTGGCAGCCAGGAGCAGCAAAGCACAGCACAAGAACAGTGTGGTGTGGTCCTCATGGTCCCAGTCAGGTTTAGGAGAGAAGAACTGGCGGTGTGTGCATCTGCTTCAGGTGCTGGTGCCATGGGAGTGTGTGCAGCAGGGTTATAAATCATCTGTTAAAAGCNTAGCCCAGCATCTGCATGGACTTCTCCCTCCCACAGCAGCATCTCTCTGTTGTGTCCCTGCAGCGCCCATCGGGGAACCCAGCCAGGCCCTGGGCCAGGCNAAGAATGCACAGCTGTGGGGGAGCTGCAGGTAGGGCTCCCTTGGAGAGAGAGACTGTGATCAGCGAGTCAGCATTGGTTCGTGTTTTATTTGGATCCATCTGGCACCCTCTCTGGTAAGTGTTAAGAGCATAGTGAATAACTGCCTTTTTCCTCTCCTCCCCTCGATCTTCTCTGCAGTGGTTTCTAGTGACAGCGACAGTGACTCGGAGTTGAGTTCCTCCAGCCTGGATGACAAGCCCTCAGCTGCCGGGTCAAAAGGCTCACAAGGCAGGAAGCACCAAGCAGGACTGGGTGAGGAGTTGCTGTTCCTTGTGGCTGGGGGGTGGGAAGTGTGAAGTACTTGAATGTTTGGCTCATGGTACTGCTTGCCTGCCCCGAACTGGTGCAGCACGCTGGCTGTGGCTGTGCCAGGTGAGGATCTGATCGTTTCCCACTGGAATACTGTCAGGGGGTCAAGAGATGGCGATTTGCCCCATTGCCTGCAGCCTGTCAGGGTCTGCCTTTGCAGCTGGGAGCTGGTCCCAGCCACCCGGCAGCACATCTCAAGTCAGATCCTCACTCCTGACTTTGTAGCACTGTAATCACTGGTGCCATTTTAGGAGCGAAGCACAGGAACGGGGTTGTGACCCTGCTCCTGAGGGTGCTGGCTGGGAGCAGGGAGGCTGCTGCTGTCTTGAGACCTAGCCCAGCATCTGCATGGACTTCTCCCTCCCACAGCAGCATCTCTCTGTTGTGTCCCTGCAGCGCCCATCGGGGAACCCAGCCAGGCCCTGGGCCAGGCGCTGGGGAGCTCCCGGTCCCCTACTCTCTCGGGGAGCCACAGCAGCCTGGGCAGCGAGCAGGGGGCTGCCCTCAGTGCCACAGAGAGCTGCCAGAGTGACCAGCCGACGGANTCAGGGTCTGCCTTTGCAGCTGGGAGCTGGTCCCAGCCACCCGGCAGCACATCTCAAGTCAGATCCTCACTCCTGACTTTGTAGCACTGTAATCACTGGTGCCATTTTAGGAGCGAAGCACAGGAACGGGGTTGTGACCCTGCTCCTGAGGGTGCTGGCTGGGAGCAGGGAGGCTGCTGCTGTCTTGAGACCTAGCCCAGCATCTGCATGGACTTCTCCCTCCCACAGCAGCATCTCTCTGTTGTGTCCCTGCAGCGCCCATCGGGGAACCCAGCCAGGCCCTGGGCCAGGTGCTGGGGAGCTCCCGGTCCCCTACTCTCTCGGGGAGCCACAGCAGCCTGGGCAGCGAGCAGGGGGCTGCCCTCAGTGCCACAGAGAGCTGCCAGAGTGACCAGCCGACGGACGGGCGGGACAGCGACGTGGGCAGTCGAGTCTCTGGTAAGCTGAACCTCCTCTCTGGGCAGAGCCATGCTTTTGGGGCTGACTTCCCTTGAGGCAGAGCTTGCTCAGAGGCACACCTGGCAAAGCTGCAGTCTGGATTCACCCTTCCCCGCTGCTTTTCTCATGGCAGGTGCTGTCACAGCATTGAAGCTCACTCTTCCCTTAGTGCAGCATCTATTCTGCAACATGAGTAATCATCTGGGGTGGGAGCTGCCTACACCCACCTCTGATAGCAGACATAGCCTGGGTCTGTCCCCCTGCAAAGCTTCTGTCTGCCCTGCAGAGACTGAGCTTTTGCTGAAGCAAAGCAGAAGTCCAGCAGCTTTATGAGACTGAGGAATTTTCCTAATGTTAGATGGCTCTTAAAGCCAAGCATGGCTCTTCGAAGAACTCTGCAGAGCAAGAAAAACCCCACTTTTTCCCCCTCATGGAACAATTAAGTGACTGTGAGAGCAGAGGCTGCTATCACATCTGATCTGGTGCAGCTGAAAGAGATGCAAATGTGTTCTCTCTGCGGTTCCTGCTAATCTATTCAGTAACCCCCTAAGTTATCGTTTAGTGCCGCTCCCTCCCGAGCATTCCTGCCGCCCTGTGAACTGCCACTTCTTTTGTTCCTGGGTCTGTTTTGTGCTGTGCATGTTGAGGTGTAAATTGGATTAGAGAGAGCAGGTTTATCCGTCAGTGCAACATGGAGCCACAGGCCCCCTCCCCACGCTTCCTGCTAGAAATAGCTGGCATAAAATTGTTTCTCTGCTTCTCCCTCCATCCTCAAGTTTCAGGGATTTGCAGTTTTCTTTAATTCTGCTTTTTGCAAAGCAAATCAAATGAGTGATATTTTGTTCTGTCTGTCCTCTGTCTGGATTATGGTGCTTGCCCCAGTCTGGGCGGTTTAATTTAAGCCCTTGTTGGCTGTGGCATTAGTGATGGCAGGTTCCTGTCGGTCGGCGGGTGGTGGTGGACATCAGGGGTGACCCTTTGGGTGCTTTTTCTACTGGTGCTACCTGGCCATGCTGAGCTCTGGATGGATGCATCCCTGGACAGTGTGTTTGTACAGCACTTAGCCCTTCGGAGCTTTCCTGACACCAGTTTGAACTAACTGCTGCTTGGCCCTGACAGTGCAAACAAGATCTCAGAGGCAAAAAAATGCCTTTTTCTTGCTAAAAACCTCATATGCAAAGCTTGGCACAAGGGGTCAATGCTTTCCAGTGGGATCTCTCCTTGCTAGGTGGAGGAGAGCTAAAAATGACAGGCAGCATGGATGTGTATTAAAAAAATGAAAATTACAGGCATCTCATGACCCCAGTTAAAATAGTCCCTGAGATGCAGAGAGCATTCTGCTAAGGGAAAGGTTAAGCCAGGTTAGCTGACTAGAGAATATCTGTAAAGATCTTTATTATGTCTGGGGTCATTTATTTCCCAGTCTTCCTGCAGAAGGGGCTGGGAGTGCCTTGGTAGGAGGGTTCTGTGGACTCCAGAGCCCAGGGCAGGGAGTATTTCTGCTCACGTGTGCTGGGGGGGGATGAAGCTGGTGGCGATTACAGTCGGCAGGCACGGGCTTGAGAACCGATACGGGGTGGCAGCAGGCAGGGTTGTCATGTCACATTAGGGAACCTGCCACCATCCAAGCATCCTTCTGGCCCGAGGAGCCTGTCCTGTGCTGGCATTACGTGCTTCCCCAGCACGGGTGCTGGCGTGGCAGTGCTAGAGATTCCACCAAAGGTCTCTGCGAGGAGGAGAAGCTGGAACCTGAGCATGATGTAGGTGGCACATGATGTGCCCGTGTTGTGTTTGCCATGGTCGTATGCTCTGTCCCACAGCGTGCTTCAAGGTGGGCAGGAGAGAGGGAAAGTGAGTTTGTTTGCCCTCCAGTATGTTTGGGATGTGGTCTTAACCTCCATGCAGGGAACACTGGTCAGTGTTCATTTACTCTGAGAGCAGGCAATGTGCCCAGCTGGAGAGATGCTGCCACGGTGTGATTGGTGCAGCCAGCTATTGCCAGTCACAATCCATTACGTATGAATTTAGTCATCAGCATTATGCAGCGATACAACTTGTGTGGCCTCGTGTCCTGTGCAGCTCTGTAGCGGGTGGTTGGAGCAGCTCAGACATCCAGGAGGCTGCATTGCCCCCATGCTTTGCCAGTAGCCTGGCAAGAGCAGAAAATGAAGAGAAGAACCAGCACTGTAGTCACCTAGGAAGTGTCCTGCTCAGCTCTGGACAGGAGCAGGTGCCAGTGCCTCTCCCCACCTTCAGATCAGAGCTTTGTCTCTCCGTGAGGGGCTTTTCATGATGGTTGCCTCTGGATGCCTGCAGAGGCTGCTCTTGCTGTCCATCTCTATAGAGAGCGGTGGAAGCGACGGGTGCTCTGTGTTAAGACTGGCAAAGCTCTTCCCTGCATCTCCCTGCCAGTGGGACAGTCCCTGTGCTCTGCTCTGACCCAAAAGCAGAGCAAGGGGCAAAGATTCTTACTCGGTTAAATTGCTGATCTTCAGCTAAAGAATGGGGAAATTAAAGGGAGAGTTTGCTATAGTTTTTTTTTCTGAAAGGCTCTGAAACTTTTTAACACCGTGTTGGGAGCAATTTTTGCTTCATATTAACACCTCAGGTGTTGTTCTACCGGTGAATTTCTTTTCACTTCTTTTTCTCACCTCTGCTCTAAATCTGGTCTCAAGTGCAACTTTGCAGAACACTTTTCCATCCTTAAATCCCAGGCCACGGCCAGAACAGGGATTTAGGGAGTGGTACTGAGGATGCAGCAGCTTTCATAGTCCATTGCTGTTCAAGTCTGAAGGGCGAGAAAACAGCATGGTCATGCGGCCAAGGGAAAACAAGGAGCTATTAAGAATTTGTAGTTTCCAGTGTGTTGCTCCAGCTCTGGCTGGGGTTTGGTGAGGCAGATAATGAAGCCTGGGGTTCGTCATAAAATGACTCATTGTCAGAGCTGCGCTGGGATTTGGGCAACCTCAGCCCATGAGCCAAAGTTGCAAGAAGAGAGTGGTGAGTTGAGAGGCTGCCAATTTTATTGTGGGTTGTTTTATTATTTTTTTTTTTTACTGCCTGCTTTTCAAAAGCATCATTTTCTGAGGGTCTGGTGTTTCTTCTTCTGAAGTTCTGGTTCCTGGAGGTGCCCACTCTGACATGACAGCTGGTAAGACAAAGGTCATGTGCTGTTTTTCCTGGAGAATGTTTTATCTTAAAGCGATTGAAATTTGCACACAGAAAAGAAGCACAATCTTCTTTTTTCACCTTGCCCCCAGCTAGGGAGGTGACTCACCTTGTTCTGGCAGTATAGCTGCTGTGTTAAAAGGTGCCTCAGTTAAAAAAGAGCAAAATCCTCACTGTTGTTAATTAGGACATTTTTATTAAAGAAATGGAATATTAAATAGAATTAAACAAAGAAATCACCAATATCTTTAAGTGTTTTTTTCAGCCCATGGAGAATTTTTAATGGAGATAACTTTGAACTTGGACTTGGCTGCTGCAGGAGGAAAATTAAGAGTAAAAGGCATCTTTCCTCAGATCAATAGCAAATTCTCCTTTGGTGGGTCCAGGTTCATGGAATCCTCAGTGTCTTCTGAGGGCCTTGTCTCAGGAATGGATCAGTCCTGTTTGGTATTCCATGGGTCACCTGAACAGCTTGCTGGCAGGGAATGGTGAGTGAGGCTCTAATTTGTGCTTAAAAGAGAAACAGCCACTAGCTGCTCTAAGGGATGGGTAGCATACATCTGAGTGCAGATCACAGGCTCTCCACCTCTCCTTGTTTGCCACTGCGTTGTCTAAATCATTAATACTTAACAAATGGTACAGCAGCTGTCTGTTAACAGAGCCATGTTAAAGCAGTGGGGTGGCTGAGACTGGGAGCTGAGATAAGTTCGGCAGCGCCTGGTGGGGTATAAGAAATGTTGTGCCTTGCAACCACGGGGTGACACCAGCTGGAAGGGCCTCCGGAGGTCAGCAGGTCCAGCCTGGACCCTTCTAGGGTGCTGAAGCTGCAGCTTCTGGATACCTCCCTTTGGCTGCTTGCTTTATAGCTCTCATGCTGGGAGAGCCTGAGCAGAGCTGAGAAAAGGGCCTGGAGCTGAGAGAGATGAGCAGAAAATGCTGCTTCCAGCTCTCTTAATTTGGGGAGATTTATGCCCTGTCTTTTCAGGAATTGACTGGATTTAGAAATGAGGTGGTGTCACTCTCTCCATGGCTCAGTGCCTCCCTGGCTGGGGTAGGCATCAACTTTTGCTCATAAATATGCAAGCTGTTAATACATGAGACAGGCAGAGCCATTCTGCATTATTTTCATGGCAGGAAATTCTCAGGGCATCTTTGAAGTTAAAGCATTAAGTTCTTTTTTTTAGTTCCATTCTGTTTCTCAGATTTCTGTTTTGCTCCCTCAGGGACTATGAGGAGGTAACATTTTGCTTCAGTGGGTCTAACTACTCCACTCCATGTAGGGGAAAAAAAATTGTCTTAATGGTAATTAGAGTCTGAATGGGATAGTAATTTCTTTAATGACTTTCTTCATGGCAGTCTTTGGGGAGGTGACTTTTGTTTTCCTGCGCTCAGTGAGAAAGTTGCTTAATTGTTTTCAGGCTGCTCACTTCCTCTTCTGTGTGAGCTGCAGTCAATCAGCATAGTCTTCCAGGGGTGGCTTTGCAGCAGACTGGAATAGGTGGGTAACCCCACAAGGGAGCTGTGCTCTCAACCCCTCCTCTTCCTCCCTCTGCCTTCAGCCTCTGCCTGTGCTGAGAGCAGAGGATAGAAAGGAAGGGGGGTCAGATGTGGAGGAGACACCCACACCCAGCCTCTTCCCTCCAAGTCTCTGCCTCCTGCACCTCCTCAGTCTCTGGGCACTGCTGTTTGTCCCCCTTTGCTCAAACCTTGCTGCTGCTGCCATGGGATTGAGATTTCCTCCTGCCAAGGAGGATGAGTTGTCCCTTTTCCACAAAGTGGAAAAATTGAATTGTGCCTTCATGGCTGAGAAGCTTTGAGCTGTCTCTGCTACCTTGTCTTGGTACCGCAGAGCGGTGAATGGTCCTGCTGTATTTATAAATAAAACATGTCTTTGGGTAGTGACAGCGTTAGGAAATGATTCAGGGTTTCTAGATATGTGGCATTTGTAAATATGAACCTCAGAAGCAGCATATGCCCCCTTCTGTGTTTTAAGGAATTAAAATGTTTTCGTCCTCAAGCGGTAGAACCAAAACATTTTCAGCTCTTTTAAGTCCACCTTGAAGTTAAGTGAATAAAGGCTTGAGTACCTAAAAAATAAATTACTTTCACTATTTCTGTAATTCTTTATGGAGTTTTAAATTGCAGACTTTTTCCCTGAAAATAGAGGAATGACAAAGACTCATTCTCTGGCCTCTTGCAGTCAATATATCTGGAAACAAGTCTGGTGTTGAAGATGAAACTCCTATTTTTGTGCCTTTTTTCACACTGCAGAGGTCTGTGCTTTGGTCTTTGATCAAACAGCCTGTCTGGCCTCTTGCTCCCACGTCCTTAGACTTATTCTCTGCCCTTTGAAATACATTTACTCCTCACGCTTCCACCTTTCTATTCAGCATTTTGCACAAAGCACTGAGGGCAATGGCTGATAGCTTTCAAAACAAAGCATAAAAGAGCGAGCATGGGAAGTCAGTAATAGAGAAGTTAAAAGTCTGGATTTTGCAGTCTTCATAAACACACCGAGAGGTTTTATGGCTCAGGTGGTTATCTCAGCTGGGACATTGGCCAGACCAGGAGGACTTTGCAGGACACCCCGTGCCCTGAACATTTCACAGGGATGCAGTGATTGGAAGCATCCCCTGTCCCTTCTCCAAGAGTCAGTATAATTTGTGTCCCCTCCAGTTTGGAGAATTTAGTACTGACCCACCGCTGCCGTAGAGCCCTCCACATTGCCAGCCCCACATTTTGCCCCATGCACTGGAATCCCTCAGATGCTGAGTTTCACCGGGGGCTGCTGCAGCGATTAGCTCAGGTTTGTTGATGTGAGCCAGAGCTCCTTCTGCAGTAGAGTATTGCTGTCCTGCACCCATCCCCAGCTACAGACAAGGCCAATGTCCTGCTGTGGCTCCTGTCCATGGGCCAGGCATGCAGGGGGCAGGAGGACCTGCCCCATGCCACGTGGATGTTGTCACCTGGTTTGGAAAACTGAGAGCTTAGGCTGGGCTTTCTGTCTGACTCAGCCCTTAGGGTGAAGCATGTACCAGAGGAGCAATTCCAGCAGTGCAACTCCTTTCTCCTTCTTTATCCATTTCTTCCCCTGTCTTTTCTTTCTTTAATAAAGTTTAATGGGCCTTGACTGCTGACAGAGTGTGGAGTAATGATGTATAGACGTTCTCTTCATTATTATTTTTAGGAAGCTCTTAAAATGGCCCTGAGAATGCAAAAGCAGTGTAAAATAACTTTGTCAGCTCTCTCTCCTTCACTGCTTTCTGAAGACAACTTTTGTCTTTATGTATTTTTGAAGGCAAACGGAACATCCGCGGCAGATGCTGACGGTGTGAAGATGGAGCTGCTTTGCCTGGATCCAGCACTCGCCCCTCACCCACTCCCATAGACCTGACTCCAGGCAACGACTGCTGCCAGTGGTGATCTGACACCAGCTCTTGCACAGGCAGTGGCAATATGATGGCACCTGGGAAATCACCTGCCTGTCCCCCCTGCTCCGCTGACCTGATTGATGGTTTGGCCTGGTTTCCCCTTGTGCTGACCTAGGGGTGCTGCTCGGAGAGAGGTGCCAATGCTGCGTGGTGCTGCCCTGGGGTCCAGACCCCTGTGTGTTGGAAGGTGCACACAGACACTTGCTGGAGCTGCAGAAATGGTGCTGCCTCTGCTGTGCCTGCCTCGCCAAGCCCAGGCCTTCGTTCAGCTCCTGGCCTTGCAGTCCTGGCTTTGCAGGCTGCAGGAGAAAGAGAAGTTCACCCCTATGTCCCAAAAATGGGGTGAGGAGACCACAGCCCTTTTACTGCTTTTCAGCCCAGGGGTGAAATTCCCTCTGTGAACCTCAAGGGTGAGACTGGGGGTCTGATTTGCACTTTACTCCAGTGGGTCTGGGGTGTCACCCCTTGCATTTCTTGTTACTGTTTTTTTTGGTTTGAGTTTGGTGGAAGCATCCTCAATCAGATGGTGAATTTGTGCTCCTCTTGGCTTCCCTGAGGCCACTTTGTGATGTATCTGTCTGCTCAGGAGACACAGCAATTAAAGAAACACTCGGAGAACTTTGCTATGAACTTTGGTCCTCCTGGCTGCGCACTGGCCGCTGTGTCCTGTGGTGAGGGTGGAGCTGTGTCAGTAGGATTACAGGCAATGTGTTTGCTACACTCACCACCCCAGAGCCCAGCTGGCTGCCTTTGTGTACTCAAATTGGATAAAAGCTTTCAAATGACTTTATCTTGTTAAGCTCTGCAGATCCTCCTCCCACGTGCATACCTTGTCATCTCTGGCATGAACAGGGGCCCTTGTTTTACCTCTTTCCTGCAAGTCTTGAGCATCTGGCTGACTGTGATGGTGTCATCACAAGTCAGGCAGCAGAAAGCTGCGTGCCCAGGTCCTGCTTATTCTCTGGGATGGACAATTTCCCTCCAAGGCCTGACAAATGAGAAAAATCAAATTACCTGACATCTCTATAGCAATTAGATCGTTGAAGGCCTGAACAAAACCCACACTAGGCAAGTAGGAGTCTGTGGATTCTGTTAAATGCTTTGGATCTGACCTGTCGTTTTGCTGAGGAAACAACCAAGAAAAAAGTTCCCTCTGAAATCATGGATAAAGGCAATTTGTGCCTGTTAATGTCAGCCCTTTCCCTTGGTTATTACTCTTCTGTTCCTCTGTGCTGCTGGGTGCTTTGTGTGCATGTACTGTATGCTCTTACAAATGGCTGCAGTATGAAGATAGATGAGACTGGGTGTGGGAACACTCTAGCAGGAGATCGGGAATCAATCCTTCACTTTCTTTCTAAATGAACATGGTCCAACAGAGGACCCTTCCCTTACTGCTTTTCCAGCTAACGTGCTATGGCAGGTTGCTGGGAAAATCCTTCCAGTTTTTCCACTGCCATCTGTTTCTGTCCTTCTGAAAATGAAAACAAAACCTTTGGGTGATGTGGGCGCTCTGAGGTGGCATAAAGAGAAACCACTCAACCTGGGCTTCACAACATAGGTGCTGAAGAGAGCAAGGGGGATGTTTTGATGTCATGGTCTGTGCTGTTTAAACCTACCCATTGACACTGGACCAGCTGCATCTCTGAAAGGGGCAGTGCCAGCATTTTTAGCCATTTTTAGCCAGCTTCTGCTGAAATGCTGGTATGATTTCAGAGCTGAAGGCATGCTCTTTCATCTGAGAGCTGTAGGGTGTTCAATTTGTGTTTTGCCATGAAGAAAAGTCCTGTCTTGCCATGGAGCTTTTGACAGCCCTACCATGGCTGTCATGCTCACGCTCTCATTACTGCAGTGCCTCAGCCAGCCTGGCCTGCCAGCTAAGTTAATTCTGTAGAAGGAGAAGGAAAAAGACACTTAAATTGATTCACCTGTCTTTAAACATGTTACTTTCTCATCAAAAACTCTGTACTGAGTCAGGAAGAATTTTTAAAATTGAGCTTGTAATTTCTAACTCTTCTACTTATGTTTCTTGTGCTTTATGCCTGGGCAGTGCAGGCAGGTCTGTTGTGTTTCCACCCCCACTCTCGCCTCGCGTGGCCATTTATCACACTGTGGGTTGCCAGCTCTGCCCAGCAATCTGGTCATCCTTGCTGATTTACTGTGCCACTTTGAGGCATGAGTTTGACTTTTAACTGAGACTAGGTTTTATTAAACACTCTCAGAGATAAATTTGGGCTGCTCTTGTACCAGTGTGACTGGCAACCTTTCTTTCTTACCTCTATATTTCACCTCCATGGAGTAATTCCACCTGAGTTTGAGCCAGAACCATTCAGTCATCTATGGAGAGACTCCTCTTGGAAGGGATCTAGCCCAGGAGAATGTGATCTAGCCACATTTGAATGTGACAGAGGAACATCTGCAGCTCTGTCCACATACTTTCTATAAAAGACCACTTTTTGTTTTGCTGCCTCTCTCTTGGTTGTGTTTTGTAGCCATCATTGGAACATCTTAAACCTGTACCAGTGGACTGCCTTTTGAGTTGGCTCAAGGTGGGCAAGGAGGACTCGAGGAATAGTGCTCAGTCTGCTCTGGTTATTTGTGTTTCTTCTATTATTTTGTTGTTCTCATCTCCATCCCTTACAACTTTTATGTAGTGTTTTACTACTGGAAACAATAAAGCTTTGGTTCAGTAACAACTGCTTGCCATTCTTGAAACAGTAAAAAGGTTTTTTCCATTCCCAGGTTGCAGATACTCTCCAAATCCTTGGGCTGGCTCCAGCAAGGAAGGAAAATAATCCAGACAGTGGAATGGTGATTCACAGGACTGGAGCGTAATTGAATTCTGCACTTAAAAGTCATCTTTTGTCTTGCTCCTCTTTGGTACCTTGTGCTGGCAGTGTCGGGGGCCGCAGGTCTGCTCCTCAGCCACTCCATGGAAGGTTTTCCATGTAACAACCACTCAACAAAGCACCACGGAGTCTCATTCAGCCACATGCTGTCCCCACAGCCCCCCAGGGCTCACCGCTCCCTCGGGTTTGGCGCTCAGGGTCCATTTAGCTCTGCTTACGGTGAAGCGTCTCCCATTGTCCCCCGAGCGTGTGCAGCCCTGCCCGCTCCCCGCTCCCTTCCACTCGGCATTCAGCTTCAAGGTTTCAGATGGCTTTTTAATCTGTTTTTGCTTCTCCCTTTTTAAAAACCACCTCGGTAATTGCTGTTGGGATTGCTTTGCTGGGGAGCTGCCGTTAGTCCAAGGATGGAGCGTGTCAAGGACTAACCAACTCTTACATTGTTCCTTCCCCGCTCCGCTTGCCATGACAACAACTGGTACGTGGAAAAGTCGACAGGGATCTCTGAGTCAAAAACACTGGCCATGAATAACCGAGTTTCCATGTTTGCTTTTTACAGCTGTGGTGTGAAGGGAAAGGGGATGCTTTCTCTGTGGGAGCCAGGTGTAGTACCTCAGCATAACTGAAGCAAATGGGTTACCAGCTCCTGTGTAGACAATGTATCTGGCTGTTACTGAATTGGACAGCAAAGGCCCTGGACTATCAGCCAGAGTGCTTGAACAGTGACAGAAAATGGCAGGTATCCTCTGTAGATGGCTGAAGTTCATTTGTAAAACAAAACTTAACAGTGGTTGCCCTTCTCTCCTCCTTTACCCCTCCTAGAAGATGCTTATTTCCTGGGGAGAGGATTGGTAGCAATGATGTCTCGCCAGCCCACCTCTGCCATTTCTTCCTGCTCCACTCCCTTCTCTTTGTTCCAGTCCTAACCCTGTGTTTCTGCAGGTGGGTGTGGTTGACAGAGTTCAGGGAAAGTTTTATGAAGAGCTGATGCTGCAATCAAATAATGAGACTTCCAGCAGGTGCAGGATGGCAGGTGACAGGTAAGTCTCTTGTGGAAAACTTTGAGCTGCTCATTGAAATTCCTTCCTGACCATTGCCTCTTACGAGTGGTATATTCAGGTAGCACTAGAAATGCCTGTGATGCTGGAGAGGCACGAGATGAGGATTGTGCCTGTAGCAGCCTGGAAGGGCATACGACGTGTGCTGCCTGCCAGTGACGTGTGGCAGTGAACCCAGGCAGCCACCCACGTCCTCCTGCACCCCTGCCCTGTGCCTCAACCCTTGGAAATACTGCCTTATCTTATCTTCACAACAGAACATAAAAGGAGCCAGCCCAGCCCCAGGGCTGCTTTAACGTGCTGCTGCTGGCGTGTGCCCTGCTGCTGAGCAGTCCCTGGAGACACCCTGTGCAGCACCCAAGGGTCTGCTCTCATCAGTACCTGGGAGATGCACCTTTGAGGGACAAATTCACATCCCTTGAGGAGGAGGAGGGCTGCACACCTTCACCTCTGTGTTCTGTGGGTTGGTTTGAGGGCATCCTCTGTGTTTTCTTTTTCCTTCCCCAAATTCCTGTCTGGCAGTGGAAGATGTTCGTAAAATGTTGGAGGGATTATTGCTCTTGTTTTCCCTCTCTGGAATGAGTGGCTTTACACAATGTATTCATATTTTGCCAGGAAGGATGGATTGTGGTTTTAAAGTATTTTTGTTGTGGAATTTTATCAGTTTAACAGCAACTACTATGCTCTGAGTCTTTTCTCAGCCCCCAGCTATGTGCCATTGCCTCCCAGGTGCTTCTGTGTGACTCTGTAGTTAACCAAACGCAGCAAACAGGTGTCACCACCTCCCTTTCTCATCATCTCTCCTACCAGCCTAATCACTGTAAGCACTTATTATCTGGGGCTGGAGCCTTGATGCTAATCAGGGCCTTATCTGGGCCAGCAGAGCAAGGGGTGATGGCAGAACAAGCTTCCCCCTCCTGAGCTGACTGGCTTCTGCTTTCAGAGTTAGCTCAGACTAATTATCACAGGTCTGTGGCTGATTTTAATTATCTGCAATTCTACAGCTCCCCTCCCATCAGAGCAACACCTTGCCTGGGGATGCTGCCCTGGAGCAGTACCTGCTGGGCTCAGTTTTGGGGCTGGATTTGGGAGCTGGGTGGAGAGATCACATCTCTGAGACCAGTCCTTACTTTGCAGTGCTGTGCTGCTTTGTAGTGACATCGCTGCACAATGTCCCCCAGCTCAGCCACTGGTGCTGTGCTGGATATTTCTGGGGCTCCTTCACCCCCAAAATAGTCCCCAGACTGATACATACCCAGCTCCTGGGTGGGGATGGCAGCTGGATCACCGGAGCGGCTGAGCCCGGCATTATTTATTTTTCTGCTGGTGAAGCCAAGCTCTAGAGACTGAGAAAATCTCGGTGAACAGCTGAGCCCCACTGCAGGAGAGAGGGGGCAGGATCTGGGCCCTGGGTGAGTAATTGTCGAGCTGCTGGTGGGACAGACCTTCATCTTCAAATGACACTCATGCAAAATTAAACTCCTCCAAGCAATCACACCGTGGCCATTCAAATGGTGCCTTGGAGGACAGAAGAATAAACTGAGAAACGCAAATTAGGGATATAAATCTTTCTGGCTGTGTCTGGGAGGTACCTGTTTAATTAGCATCATTGAGCAGCCTTGATGTAGTAAGTGCTAAGTAGGAAAGTTGCCAAATTTTCCCCTGTTTTGATAGCAGGTGACTTGTGTTCTGTTTAAATTTCCACCTTGTGATTGTTTTTCTGTACTTGCTGGAGTTGCTGTGTCGTCTGTAGCATGAGGAATTAGCTGTTGTCACCTGGGCTCACCAGATGCCACTGCACGGAGGAGGAGCTGCCCACACTGTCCTGCCTGAGCCCTCTGTGGTCCTGGACATCTTTGCATCTAAGGCGTAAGGAATTGCAAAGCTACTTCTGCAAAGTATTGTCTGGTGGAGTTAATGTGTTTAATCCTGTGTGTGGGTTCTTGTTCTGGAGCACAGAGCTCATGGAAATTTTAAAAGAAGGACTCTTGTCTGTGCTGCATTGCAGGAAGGCTGGGGAGGGGGGACAAACTCTGTTCCCTACAGAGGAGTTGGCCTCATGGCTGGAATGCAAACCCAGCCTCTCTCCATGTTGAATGTGAGAGCTGCCCCACGTCGGGTTGCAGTGAGCTGCTCACACATCTCTGCACTGCTCCCAGTGCTGCCTCAGTGAGCCAGGGCCCCTGGCAGGAGGTGCTGAGCCTGCACAGGACCACGTACATTGCTCCTATGTAAGGGATGATCACCAGGGCACGGAGGAGCCTTCTGCCCTGTGTGCCCCCCTCTTGCACAGCTCTGCTGCGGACAGAACTATGGGCTTGGGGGACTTGACTCTTGTGGTAAATATCTCTGCAAGGATTTGGGTTAGGGAGTTACTGAGCCTTTGTTTCTCTACCACCCCTGTGTATTGCAGCACTATGACTCTAACTGGTACCACTGTAACATGAATCTTTTCCTCCTTATCACTGATAATATTTGTGAGTTCTTGGATGCTTAGCTTGGTCCTGCCTGGGAACTGCAGGTGGGATGTCCAGAGGTGCTGCCATCTCCCAGGCATTGCCTCGCCAGGTTTGCATCCTGCCCATATTCATTCTGGCAGCCTCTGCATTGTGCTCCTTAGCAGATCACTGTTACTGACCTGTCACTGTGGGAGATGGTGGGATTAGGATGATGGAGTGGCTGGAGAGGATAAACAATAATGATGCTACGTCCGTGCAGCCCCAACAATGTCTTTCTCTTTCATGTTTTCTTTTTTCTGTCGCTTTGCTGTTCCAGTGTAATAAGATCAGTGCCTATAATTGGTGTATTCATACAAAACATCATTTTCCCTCCTGTGCTTTACCAGCTGCACTGCAGTCAGAAAGGCAAACACACACTTTCTTCTGCATGGTTATGAATGGGTGCATCTCTTCCTCGAAGATAGGGAAAGGCAGGCAAAAGGGACTGGAAGAGGAGAGCTGGGAGCAGCCCTGCCCTCGTGATCAGATGTGGCCCATTTCATTGCCTCTGGAGAGGGAAGTGTACAGGAATCAGATTTTAGCTGCACAGGCTCAGTCCCACACTGATGGATCTAGGAGGTGGGTGAGACACCAGCGCGTGGGAAAGGCAGAGAAAGGGGTTTTGTTCAACTGGTGAGCAGCCTGTGAAACACAGCCACCCTGCAGTGGGGCAGGGACTCCCAAGGGAGCTCAGGGTCTGAAACCCCCACGTAGGGACAGCCAGAGCTGTGCATCGGGCTGGTCCTGCTCCTCTGCCCAGGCTGCAGCCATGAGAACACAGCTGCCTGCTCCCGGCACTGGCTCTGCCTGCACGGTGCTGCCTTGCTCTGGCTCTGTAGGGGCTTGTCTGGGAATATCAGGGCTGGACCTGGACTGGGCTTGGTGTGCTCCTCCATAGCTGGAAACTGCAGTAGCTTCACTCCTTGGGCTCTTTCCCTCCCTGTGCCAGGGGCTGCATCCTCCCCGCTCTGCCTGACAGCTGTTGCTGGAGTCCCAGCATCCCCAGTGAAGGCAGGAGGTGATGCAGGGCTAAAGGGTGTACAGCAGTGGGCCTAATTTATTGGGCTTTTTTTCCTCCTTTTCCTTTCCTGACAAAGGCCCACTAGAGAAGCAAGGGCCAGAAGGAAAAAGGGTTTAATTTTCTCCTGTTATCTGGCGTCTCCAGCTGGGAGCCACGCTGACAGCCCTGGGCTGATCAAACACTCAAGCAGCCTCGATTCTGTGTCCCATCTGCATGGTCATAAATAATGTAAGTGCTCTGCCCCTGCCTGAGCCCATATCCTGGCAGCAATGCACCAACACGTTCCCTCCTCCTGTTGCCATCATGTTGGGCTCCCGCCTTCATTGCTTGTGACACGGAGTCATTAGGCATTAGCAGTTGGCATTGGCACCTAATGACACGATCATGTGCAAATGTCATCTTCCTCCAAAGCAGGATTTTTTTCAGCCAGCCATTCTGGTTCTGTCCCTCCCATTGAGATCGAGTCCCTCTGCCCCCTCTGCCAGGTTGGTTTCTATTTCTTACGTGTTTTGTGAGCTCAGAAGGTTCCAGATATGGGAACAGAGCATCGCTTTGAAGAGAAATACACTGAACTCGACTTAAAAGAATAAACGTTTACCAGAGCCACTGGGAGCTTCTTAGCTGCCTTCTATCCAAGGGTCTTGACACGGTTTTTACAAGTTAAAATGTTCCCGTTTAATAACTTGAATGCTTAAAGTGGAAATATGCTAAATGCCAGGCTTTGAAGCTGTCTGGACATGGCAAGGCTGAGAGTAGAGTCTCCCTGGGGCCGAATTCCCCCAGGTGAGCAGCTTTTTAATGCTGCTTCTTTCCTTTCTAGTTTCTCCAAATGCAGGAAGTGGCAAGAAACCAAGTGGATGTGGATTGGTTTGGGTGAACAGACCCTGAAAATACCAGATAATCTCATCTGAGCGGTGCTCCATTTGTGTGCAGCATCATTACCTGCACCAGCTAAAGGGTGAGGGGGCTGCTCCTGCTCACAGCATCCCAGCAAGCTTGCTACCGAGCTCCCAGCAGGGTTTGCTGCTCTCATTGCTGTTGATGGAGTCAGGCATGTTTCATCCCAAGGGCAGTTCAGGGTTTAGCTCTTTGCATCTTGCAGGCCGGTGCTCCGAGATAAATCACTGTAATTTGCAAAGCTTTCGGTGGTGGCGAGGCTTGGGGTTACTCCGAGTCTTGATGGAAATGGTTTGGACACCAGTGGGCTGGTCCTTTTGTCCATTTGCATGTCAGCGTTTGGAAGGAGTGCGACAGCAATTTCTGGGGCTGGAGATGCCCGGGGAGTGAGCGTGGACCTCCTGGTCCCTCCTAGCTCATAATTATGGGGCCTGCAAAGGGACTCACTAACTCCCTGTGCAGCTCTGCAGTAGAAGAGCACTTAGGAACATTCAGCCAGGGAGCTGCTCCTCGGAGCGTTTCTCGACGGTAATTTTGTGGGTGGGCTGCTGCACACTGTGCTCAGATATTTCTGCACTGCTTCAGTGCTGGAGCAGGTTCTGTTGAGGAGGTCAGGGGGGAAACTGCTTATTTCTTATGTCCATATAAATCTTACATCGCCAACAAAATGTTGTAATGCAGCTTGGAAGGGTTTTTTTTGCCTTTCTGTGGCACATGGTTGCAGAATCCATATTTCTGTGTTAAGAAATCAGGAATCAACTAATTGAGTCTCTCTCCCCCTTCCTGTAAAATAAAGTAATTGAATCAAAGATCATGTGATTTTTTAATTTATTTGTTTATTTTAAAAGAAAATAGTTCACTTTGGGTCCTCCTAATTGGCCTCTTAATTTCTGGGTTTTGCAGCCTGCTGGGAGTGTTTTATGGAGCTCTTCTCCCAACTGTGAGCAGGATGGACTTAAATGCTCATTACCATGAGAGCCAGGAGCTGGGCTGGGCTCCCAAGAGGCAGCA
Organism: Chloroceryle aenea; assembly: GCA_013399075.1. Lineage (NCBI taxonomy): Eukaryota > Metazoa > Chordata > Aves > Coraciiformes > Cerylidae > Chloroceryle > Chloroceryle aenea. Next base: position 987,111 of record VWZY01008421.1, read on the forward strand.
AGAGCCCATGGAGCCTGGGAAAGGGACAGTTTTAGCTTTGGTGATCCCTGTGCTGCAGCTCAGGGTTTGTTGCTTCTGACCCCTGCAAGGTCCATGCCTGTCCCAGCTGAGGTGTAGCCCTCATGAGTAAGACCCTGAGGAGGAAAAAAGTTGCTGTTCTATTGGCATCTGAGTGGCCCAGCGTTGTGCCTGACAGCAGGAATTGGTCCCCGGGGTTGAGCTGCCAATGGCCGTGACCGGTCACCCAGAAAGCTGCTGAGGATGCAGTTGGACAAGCTTCATTGGGATGCAGATGGATGTAAATTCATGTAAACATATGTCTCCGTGCAGGTATCGGCTCCTGCCCAAATTATGCAAATGTTCTAATCCAATAATGCTAATGTCATGATTATCCAGCAACACGATGTTCATTAATATGGTTCCCTGGCTCTTACACCCATCACTGTCAACATGATTACCCTGAGGCAGAGACTTGCAGTCTCTCTGGCAGTGAAGCTGGCCTCGGGGAGAGAAGGGGACACTCAGGTTGTGGTGGGACCAGGAAGGACCTTTCATCTGCTTGGCGAGGTCCAGAGGTGCCACGTGTCCTGGGGAGTCCCCTCCACGTGCCTGGCCAAGGTACCACCTGCCTGCCTCGCTTTTCTCAGGGGGCCTTTCCTCCCAGAAGCAGACTGGCAGCAGATCTCGCAGTCCCCCAAAGCCTGCAGAGCAGCTGAACAAGCCTTTCTGAATATCCGTCGCTGTGATCAAATGAACAGGACTAGCAGGGCCATCTAGTGACTCCTCTGGCTGGTAATGACCTGGCAGGTGCCCCCCCTCCCCCTGAGATGGGTATCATTTGAATGTTTGTATTTTGAGCCATGCCCCTGTACCTTGTCCACATGTCCGTCTCCCCTTTTTTTGGCTGGTGGTTATCCCTTGCTCTGCAGTTTTGTTTTCCCTGGTTCACTACAGAGCTGGAAAACGCTGGGGCTTCCCCACGGTGGGATGGAAATTTGTCCTGTGTTGCCTTGGGTCGGGTGACATAAGGTCAGGTGGCTTAAATAGCCCGTAGATCTGAGAGGAGAGGGATCCTGCGGGCTGGCTCGCCTTCCTCAGCGCTGCCGGTAAAGCTGCTCTCTGGGCAGGAGTCTGCTTCTCTCGGCTGTGGCCTCAATTTCTTTGCTGCTAACCTGCAGGTGCTGGTGTAGCCGCTTGCCGGGGCACCGCGGGGCTTCCTCATCACCGGCTGCTCCTGCAGCTTCGTGCCGGCTGGCAGCCATGAAGAGCTCCGAGCTGCCTGCCCTGGGGAAGGGCTCATCACATCGTCCCACCACCTCCCCAGCCAGCAGGATTGCTCCCTCGGGTACCTCCTGCAGGTACAACCGTGGGGGTTTTTGCAGTCCCCAAAAGAGCAGGCTTGTGTCCGTGGTGCGAACAGGACCAGCCCTGCCCAGTTCAGGCAAGCTGGGGCTGTTTGCCCCCTCCAGCAGCCTGACCCCATGCTAGATACAGATTTGCCCTTCTCCTTGCACGACTCCAGGGCCTTTCATTTTGCTTTTTCATTTGTGTTGCTTTTTGCAATGTTGACACGACATTGGGATCTCTGGATGGGGTCAGGAAAATGCCCTGGCAGCCCCAGCAGCTGATTCCCTCGCAGTTCACCGAGGTTGGTCGAGCCTCATGATGTGGGGATGGGCAGGAGAACTCCCAGCCGTGCTGGCAGCAGCTGGGAGGAGCAGCAGCCAGGGCAGCGGTCCTCCAGCCACTGCAGGGCTGCCACAGGTACGTTCACTGCACTAAGTATCAGCACCGAACGGGGGCTTTGGTCGGATTGCTTTTGACAGGATGTCGTTAGCCTGATGCGTGTGTGGGAGAGGAGAAGCTATAATGCTCTCTTAATGCAGCCAAATTGCTCTTTAATTTTGCAAAACCAAGATGTTATTTCTTGAATCCCTGGAGTTCACTGTGCAGCGTCTTGATGCTGCCGGTTGTCAGTGGCCTTTTCCCTCCGCTTGCATCTGGCTCTGAAATCTCGGCGAGAGCGCAGGGTGGTGGGAGCAGCCCTGCCCTCGTCTCCACGAAGCTCGGCTGCTTTCTGCCCTCGCTTGGCTTCGCGTGTGTTAACTCTGGAAGCTAGTGGTGACACCTGAAATGCCTCCTCCCACCAAAATCTTAAGCGGAAAGTCTATCAATTTCCATGGCAACAGGGCCAGCCCCTAAATGCTGGTGCTAACTCTTGGTTCTGGACATCCGTGGAGGCTGAAGAGCTGCATGTGCAGGAGGCAGTGGTGCCCAGCCTGGGTGCAGCTCCCCAGGAGGACTGTTGCTTGCCTGTCCCAGCTGCTGTCGGGTGAGGTGCTGCTGCAGAATAAACATCGGGATTCACTCCTCACTGCATGGGAAGTCTTGAGAAATTATGTTGTCATCCTTCTACAGCTGGGAGACAGGCGGGAAGGAAAGAGGTAAAACAGGGTAAAAGTACTGAGCCGAGTCAGATGGATAATCTCAGAGGACATTGACTCCAGCTCGGAAAGGCACCAGGAGCAGATAAAATTAGCCTAATAAGAGTTGATGCTACACAGAACTCTCCCCTCCCTCAAATGCAAGGTACTGGGTCTGCGTTTAGCTTGCAGGCACGTAGGGAAAGGAACTGGCACAATGAAAAAAGGTGGCTTTGCCTGGCCTTGTAGATGGCAAACCCCTGCTTAGGCTCTGGATTTAGAGACAGCCCAAAGACCACAAAGGAAATAAGAAAAAGTCCAAAAAGGCTCATTCCTAAAATATCCCTGAGGACAGAGCCCTGGACAGCCCTGTGTCCCAAGATGGATGTCAGCGAGGGTGAAGCAGGATGGATGCAGGGTTTGTCCGAGTGCATTTTGGGGCAGCTGGGGCTCAGGGTCTTGCTTTGTCCAGGGCTGTTCTGGGCCCTCTCAACTGCAAGTTTTGTTTCCTTTGGTAGGTGCTGGCTGCAAGATGGCACAACGTGGTGGCGATGCCGGAGTGGGGAACTGTCCTGGTTTGAGTGAAAACNCCCCTCTCTGTTGTTGGGAGACTCCTAAAAGCGGCTGGACCAGCCCTAGGGATGCAGGTTTGCCTGCACAGGGCAGGTGAGTGCACAGGATGGGGGTTCTTTGGCTCTTGCCCTGGTTTTGGGGAGCAGTGGGTGCATGGGCCGTGCTGGTGCAGCTGCAGAGCTGCCCAGTGCCTTGCTGGCAGGGTACCCTGCCTGCAGGCTGCCCCACTGCTCTCTGGCCCCACAAGCTGCAGCCTCTGTGTTGAAAAACATGTGCAGGCCAGTAATCACAGCATCACCTTCTGCACCATTTGGTTGGATTTTCCTGTAGCTTCCTCATCGGATCCAGCCCTAGTGAATCCCTGTATACATGATACAGCTAATATTTACAGCAGCTGATTGCCTACTCTGGCTGATTTGCAGGTGAATGGTGTGTTGGAAATGGTGTGTCAGGGTGCATGTGCACAGCACCTTCGCTGCCCAAACGCCAGGGCAGACATTTCACAGCACTCCAAAAACTAGTGCATTAAAATTTCAAAACAAAACAGCAACTATTTTGGGATTCATATTGAAATGGCAACATATGCTGCACATTAAACATCAGCCACTACTGAAAGTTTAGCTATTCTGGGCCCATCCTGAATGGCACTGAAAATGCACAGAGAGCAGATGTCTCCCTGTTGCTTCCTGTCCTCTTGGAAACGGGTCCATCCATGGGTAGCAAAGTGCTGGTGAGAAAGACACCATCCACCCTTACCACTGGTTGAGTGTTCGTAAGGTCTCTGGGAACCTTAAGCAACATTTTGAGGGGAGAGGGCTCTTCTTGCTGGCATTTGCCCTCTGCCTGACTTTGTGAAAGGGTTTGTTTGTGTCTGCTGTGTAATAGAGTGTGGGCTGTATTTAACCACAGTGATTTTGTTCGCAGCTAGTAATTGCTGGTTAAATCTGGTCAAATGATGGTTGTTAGCAGGGCCTGTTTGAGCACAGATAACCTCAGATACTATTTGCTCAGAGGAGCAGAGGGGGCCCGGGTGCACTGGGATATCGGCACCGCTGGGGAGCCTTAATCGGCACAGCCTGGAGTAAGCCTCTTAGGATTATTTAACCAAGTTTCCTAGTTATCATTATTATTATTGCTTTATTTAGCAAATGCAAAGGACATTTAACCAGGTGGGGTCTGCAATGCACTTGATGGGCTCAGCCAAGCCTCCCCAGCAATCGAGGGCAGAGATCTTTCAGGGGAAGCAGCCTCATTGCTGGTAGCTGTGCATCGGCCAGAAGACAGCGCCTGGAGTGAGCCAAGGAGCAAGGCACATGTTGCTTTTCAATTAACCCCCTCCCCACGCGCACAGCCATGCTGGAGCTAAGCTTGTTTGAGGAAGAAAAAATATGTTTCGTATACCTACCAGCGGGGTGGACTGAAGAGAATGTAGATGCCAAGTCACCCCAAAGGGATGGAGGGGTCTCTTCCAGCAGCATTGGCAGAGCTGGGCTGGCAATGTGGCCACCCCCATTCTTGCTCCTGCAGCCAGGTTGATCTGGCGTTAGCTGCTGGCATCCTCTCATGCATAAGGCTGTGGATACTGGCTGTGGCTTAACACAAGCTTAAAAATGGTTGAGAAAAAGCAAACAAAGCAAGCGAGGGCTGTGCAGGCTGATGCTGCCTTGTGTGGTCTTCCTGGGTGACTGTTAAACTTTCGTGGTCCCAACCTGCAGTGGATCCCCCTGAGGTCAAGGGTGTGTGAGATCCAGGGGGGTCCTTCAAATGGAGGCATTAGCTCTTCACCCACGCTTCAGGCCCGTGTCTTCTCCAGCAGCACAGGCAGAGCAGAGGTTTTCTGAGAAGATTGTTTGGGTTTGAGCTGACAAAGTATTAAATAAAGAACTGGTGGGTCAGCCATTGAACCTCTGGTAAGTGATGGGGCTTTGCAGCCCTGCTGTTGTACTCCTCATTTGGAGAGGAAGTGATTAAACTGGAATCAACCCTTGTTCTTGTCAATTTAAACCTGGAGTAACCAGAATTAGATTCTTAGTGTTTGAAACAAATTTGGTTGAAGGGTGTCCTGAGGACAGCCTGTATTTTTGGATGCTTGTTTAATCTACATGCTACTGTTTTGTTTGCTGTAGGAAAGCTCCCTTCTGTTTGCCTGTTTGCACAGCACCATCGGGACGGCTCCCTGGTCACAGAAGGAGGCTGGGCTGCTGCTTGGCTCTGTGCTGGGCTCAGGGTGAGTTAGTGGCACAGGCTTTGGGATGTGTATAAGTCTCTGCTTATGCCCCTTGTTCAATACATTTTAAAGTCTAAGGTGTCCCAGGACACCTTCTTAGCCTGGGCCTGAGTTGGAGCGATGGCTCCTGCATCCCACATCCCAGCTCTCATTGGGGGATGCTTTTGGCACATCAGCCTGTGCACTCATCTGATGTGAGCAGCTGAACCTCTCCGTTGCACCTTAGAACAAGCTGTTGAAGTGACTGTCACATGTCCTGAGCTCAGGACCTTGTCACAACTTGCACGTATCACTGGAGGAAACATGGCTGTTGACAGGGACAATGTTCTCTTCCCCATCATTCTGCTCCTGCTTTAATGTTGACTCCATAATGACCATCTTTTACCCTCTCTAAAGGATGTCCTCCCATCCTGCAGGGATGGGATGTCCCCTGCAGAGAGGCTCTGCTCCCAGACAGACAGAACTGTCAGTACTGCTGCTGAAATCAGCAACATCATACTTAAAGCATCCATCTCTCCCCTCCTGGGGGGCCAGGGAACCAGCGTCCCCCCCTTCAGGAAAGGAAGGCTGCATGCGTGGGCACTGCAGTGGCTCTGAATCACCCCGACAGGGTGAGGGATCAAATCAAGTCACATTCCAGGGCATTAGACAGACGGTGGGAATTAAAAGCTTTACCTGGAAAATGGCTTTGTATCTCCAAGCCCTGCTTTTGTCTCCCAGCCCAACTCTCTATTTTTGTCCCTTTTACCTTCTGTGGTGGCGTGCATCATGAGTGCCAGCGCTTGGTGCCTGGTTGTGCAGCCAGCCCCAGGCATGTTTGGGAAGCCCTCAGTAAATATTGGGCTGTGCAGCCTCGGAGGAAACATTCAGGCAGTGTGAGAGAGTAGGAAAAGTGTGGTTTAGCAAAACCAAGGTACTTTGGGACTCATTAAAAGCAAAGGAAAGGCTCCAGCTGCTTTCAGTAGGCTTGGGATCAGAGACTAGAAAGTCCCATCTGGGCTATTAGCAGTGTCTTGTTTTTGTTTCTTTCAGTCTATGAGGCCCAGGAACGGGGTCTCCCTTGGGGGCCAGTCCTGCCCTGGCAGCAGGGAGGTTTGCCAGCTTCAGCTCTCTCTTTGCTTTTCCCTCAATGTGGTCCCCATGTACACCCTGCCCCTTGTGTCATCGGTTGTTCTCTGCATCCCTGGGTGAGCTGAGCATCTCCGTCGGTGCTGCTGGGATCTGTCAGCAGTGCAGGGCAGCTTTTGAGGTACCACTTGATGTGGAAGGAGACAGAGCTCAGGGGGATCACCTTAATTCTCAGAGCCTTGATTTTCTGACCTATAAACCAATCCTTGGCTATTTGGGTTTTGTGCTCTTTGAGGAAACATTTGAAGTAAAATTTTTGTAATGGTAATAATGACATTAGGCTCTCATACATAACTTATTTTTCTTTATTTATTTGCCCTTTCTTAGAGGGAATTGCTGCTATTTTCTGGGCATCGGGCCCAATTTTTGCTTGGTTCTGAGTCCACACCGCATCCTGGATGCTGCACCCAAAGATGGAGCCTACATGGATGAGCACAGCCAGGCTGCTCTAAACCCAGAGGCAGCACTTTGTGTCTCCCATGACATTCCCACCCATCGTCTTGCCGCCCATCGACCACACGAATGCGAAGCAGGTGGCATTTCCATCTGATTTAATATACGAGGAGTCCTTGGATGTGGGAAGGGGGTTCAGCTATCTCAGGCTGGATCTGCTGTTGGACCTTACTGCAAGAGAACAGTTTGCCACCGGGCAGAGCAGCGCAGGTCACCTCTGTGCAATAGGCAGGAGCTGCCTCAAAGTGAAGATATATCAAAGAGAAGGAGCGGCTGAGCGGGCCCCCTGCTCTCCCAGGTCATTAGAACATCCCTGAGCACTGTGTCTAGGTACAGAGCAATGACAAGTTTGGATGCTTCAGGAGAGAAATGTTTGCTTCCCGGCAAGAAGTAAATTAGGTTAGTTTGCCTAGTGTCAGTGTGTTATGAGTCAGGGACATTCATTAACATTTACCAGAATCGGAATGAAAACCGAATTCTTCGCTAGATAAAAAGGTTTGGGGTCATTTTACTGGGCTTTGGGGGAAATTCTCCAAAGAATGGAGCTTTATTTTTAATAGCCATCTGCATGCCAGGCTGCAGGAGACTGCATTTCTGTGTGCATTGATATGGGACCTGTGGGTTCTGGGGTAACCCAGTGGTGCTGGCTGTGATGGTTACCAGCGCACGCAGTGTGTCCCGGCTTCAGCCAGACCCACCACACCTGAAACAGAAAAAAGTCTGCACTGGCGGAATTGCCCCTCCAGAATAGTTCAGACACATTTTTCTGGGCAAGGTGAGTTTCTAAGCAGCATTTTGTACCATGTTCTCACAGCATTTCTCTCCTGGCACTCCTTGCTAAGTCTACTTCTAGTAGGTTGTGGAACCACGGGTTTATTGATTTCAACACAGGAGGAGATTAGGTAAAAACACCACTTTGAGACCAACTCCCTGAGCAAACCACAGCTCAGCATTTACCAAGGAGCCTGTTGCAGGCTGCAGGGAGCCTGTCCTTTTCCCAGCTGGGGATGGGGCCCCATTCGAGCCTGGAAAGGTTGCTGGAGGAGCGCTGAGTGCCTGACCCAGCCCATTGCTCGCTCCTCTGCGATGCTTCACATGCTGCATCGCTCCATGCCCGCAGCCACGAGCTGGCCGGGAGAGGCTGTGCTGGCTGGGCTGTGAGCAAGTGCCATGTGTTGCTTCAGTCACTGGTGCGTTCCCAGCCCCAGAGGCTGCAGGCAGCTCCCTCAGCTAGTGCTGAGCTCTGGAGGGGGCATTGCTGTGGGCCAGGGCCAGCTATGGCAGCGGGGCACCCGATCTGGGCTGCCCAATCGCGGCTGAAGCTGGGAGCGGGCAGCGTGCCAACCGCACCCCTGCTCAGTATGC
>VWZY01008421.1:1027583-1063173 GCA_013399075.1 Chloroceryle aenea
GTCGCCGCCAGGTGGGCGGGTGCTCTGCCAGGTGGTCTGTGGCTGTGCCAGTCCCACCAGTTCAGCAGTGGCTGGGTGGCTGTGGTGCCCCCTGTGCCAGGCTCGCCGCTGCCTGCTGGCACTGCCTGGGAGAGGGTCTGCCCAGGGACATGCCCCGGGGACAGAACTGGTGGCTCAGAGCAGTCAGGCACAGTTGGATTTTGCTGAAGACACAGCCTGGCAGGTCGTGGGTCCCATCCAGCAGTGTGGAGATGGGTATCACCCAAGAAGGGTGGTGCCTATGCCCGACAGTCCTGGACCTCCCTCAGCACCTGNGTTGGTGTCATCCAGGGACATTAAGGGATGGTGAGGAAGGTGCTGGTTTGCTGGCACTGAGCTGGGCTGGTGCAGGGCTGGTTTTGGGGTGGATGGCATTTTGCAAACTCATCCATCCCACGTCCCTGTCTCCAGTGTGCTGACCCAACCTTTGGCACTTTCAGGGGTGATATTTGCTAAGGATAAAGCACTCCTGAGAGGCCAGTGATGGAGTTTATCGACAGGATGCCTTCGCCTGCCTGTTTAATTGTTCTTTAGGAGTGGAGATGTTTGCATTAAAAAAACCCCAAACCACTCTTGCTTTCTTCAGTGCTCATTGGAGGCTCAGTCCCTGAAGTAATGTAATTCTCATTGTTGTTCCCAGTCATTTTTTCAGGTGCCCCTTGTGCTGTCTGCAGTAGGGTGTATCTGCAGGGCTTGAATCAGAGCAGACAGACAAGTGATGCTTTTCGGTACAAGCCCTAATTTTTTAATTATGAGCAAGATCTGGAAAGTGTAATGAGGAGGCAGAACTGTTTAAAGGAACAGCACCCACATGAAACGATGATGGATTGACTTTGGCCTGGCCCTGATTTCAGGTGCCCCTCTCTGCTTGATGACACTTTAATCTCATTTGCTTTCTGTCCCTGCTGCTGCGCTGCAAAAGATCTGCAGAAAACAGCGGCGTGCGAAGCTGGGGCTGCTGCACTCACTCCTGCTCCCTCACACACCCGCGTGTGGTTTCTGTCTCCTGCCAAGGCTCTGGATGAGCAGAACCATGACACAGTCCCAAGTCTGGACTGGTTCTGGTCTGGGCGTGTTTAACTGTGAGAGCTGGGAGCATGTGTACGGTGCCAGTGTCCCCTAGGGACTGGAGGTGGGATAATTGGTGCCCTCTGATGGCAGCCAGACGCTGCTCTTGTGCTAACGTGGGGAGATGCTCCTTCTTTCCAGCTATCTCCAGCATTTTGGCAGGGGAGGAGGGAGCTGCAGGTTTGGAGGGCTCAGCCCCACATCTCACCCTGCTCAGGAGCTGGTCCCACAAGCAGCGGGTGCCCCCACCCATGCCCAGGCTGCAGGGGAGGACCTGGCCAGCCCTACCTACGGGACCGGTGTGTGACCGTGCTGCATTGGTGTCATTGCAGCTACTTGAAACCAGATGAGGACAAGAAATCAAAGCATAAGACAGCAGTGAAGAAGAAGACGCTGAACCCTGAGTTCAATGAGGTGGGTTTTTGTCAGTTGTGGTTCTTGCCTAGGGGCTTTTATCAGTCCTGGGACTGATAAAGCTCAACAACCTCATTAGGTGAGGGATTGAGGTTGAGTTTCTCATGGGTGGAAAAGAGCAAAAGTCCGAGGAGGAGGATGGGCAGCCACATCCCCCCCAGGGGTCCCAGCCCTTATGAGAGCCTGTGATGGGTTCATCCTGACTGTCTCTGCTCCCAACAGGAGTTTTGCTATGAGATAAAGCACGGCGACCTGGCCAAGAAGACCTTGGAAGTCACAGTATGGGATTATGATATCGGGAAATCAAATGACTTCATAGGTGAGTGGGGCACTGCAGAAGGTCTGCTCGGTCTCTTTTGGTTTTTGTGATCTTCAACTTTTATGCCTCTTTTCTTTTTATCTGCTGCTCTGCTGCACTTCTCCAGCCTCATGGTTTGTTCTCCATCCCCATGTCCCTTCTTGCTGGGTTTCTGTTCTGCTTTTATCCATCTCCTGCACCTGAGCCTCCTCTCCCCCAGCCAGACCTGCTGCTCCTTGCAGAGATGTGTCTCTGTCTGTTTTCAGATCTTTTCTTCTGAATAAAATCCAGGTTTAATGAGGAGGTTTCATTTATCTCCGTTGGATGTCTAGGCTTGTTGTGATTTTGTTACTGGTCACTGTGATTTATTGCTAACAAGTGCCTGGTATCTCTGACGCCCCCGGCAATTGCAATGAGCATCCAGCCTTTGGCACCCAGAACAAGCTGCCTGGGGCATGTCCCAGACCCCAGCTGGCTTGTCATTGCCTGTGTGTGACATCAGACTGTGGTATTGGATGCCGTGAGAGGGACTGCATGGCCCGGCTCCAACCCCTGGCACCCCTCAGCATCCCTCAGCATCCCTCGCAGGGCTGATGCCCACCCCCACCTCCCTCTCTCTGTCTCTCTCTCAAGGTGGAGTCGTGTTAGGAATTAACGCCAAAGGCGAGCGGCTGAAGCACTGGTTTGACTGCCTGAAAAACAAGGACAAGAAAATCGAGCGCTGGCACACGCTAACAAACGAGCTGCCGGGGGCCGTTCTCAGCGACTGAGCGCCACGGGACCANACCGGGGCAGCCGGGAGAGCGGGACACCCCACGCCACGGCCCGGCTGCAGGGAAACTCTTCCCAGGGAGCAAGGCAGCGGAGATTTGCTCTGCTCAACAGGTCCCGTCCCCCGAGGCTTTTCCAAAATGCCTCTTTGCACCCTGCCACACTCAGACACACACTCACGAGCATGCACATGCACGGGCACAGCCAGCCACACGCGTGTGCACGCACACGGACACCACACGCCTGCATGCACTGCAGTTCTGACTCCTCTCCCAACTCCTGCTGTACTCAATGACCTCCTCGCTGCCTTGCAATCCAGTGGCAAAATGAATGCGTCCGTCTCCGTTCGTGTATCACGTGTGAGCAAAAGGCGTCACTAAAACCTGGAACTGTTTTCTCAAGGCCATTTGTGCCCTATTTCTGGTGGTTTGTCAGTCTCTGTGGTTTGGGCCTAAACAGTCTTTTATGCATTTAAAGCTCCTCCGTTGGAATGATTGTGTCCCCTGATAACCTAGGAGGACTGTTTGCTTTTCTTCCCGAAATGTTGTGCTCGTCCCCTCTGATACCCCGTGTGAAGTTAACCAGCAAGCTGAAAGCGCTGTGCAGACCACGGTTTCCCTCTCGTGGTCCCCAGGTTCACGTTTGCAGAAGCTGGGGGCAAAATAAAAAGCTCAGCGAAGCTGGGGACAGGCAGCGAAGCCTCACGCTGCCCTCCCAGCGGCCTATTCCCGCCCAGAGCCACGCAGCCAGGCTCAGCACGGCAGTTTTCCCAGCAAAGCCAGCTTTCAGGCTACATTTTTCTAGCTCTTTTCTCTTACTCATCCTTTTCCAATTCATGCTGTTAAATAAAACCCAACCTGCGAGCGGGGCCGTGGGGCCGAGCCGGCCGGTGCTTGTCTCCAACAGGGCCATCAGGTTCGTCCATTTTCTGCCTCAAACAGCATCCCAAACTAATTTCTGTGCACAGCACGGTAATAATATAATAATAAATAATCCCAGCTCTCGTCCTCTGTGACCCGCTCTGGCCAGTCTCTGCATCCTCATGGCCCTGGGTCCCAGCTTTTGTGTCTTGCACAAACCCAGCGAAGTGCGTTTGCACAAGAGCCGGCGGGCGGGCGGCGGGGTGAGCTAAGCTGCACCTCACCAGAAATTTTTAAAGCCTTTAAACCATGATTTCTTAGGAAGAGCAGCTGTCTCCCCATCAGTCTCAATTCCCTACAGCTTCTGAGCCCCGGAGCTCTGTGTGTGTGTGCATTGCAAACTCTTTTTCTTCTGGAAAGCAGTCAGATCTCTGGAAACCTGCGTTTACTTTTCAGAGTGACGACTGCGTTACACCTTGTTTGATATGGGGGGGAAACAACAACCCAACAAAGTTCTGAGGGGCTTTTTTAATAACTTAATATTTGTAATGCAATCTCCAGATACGCATGGATTTTATTGGAATGCTGGCAGCGCATCAAGCAGGATGTTCCCAGTAATCCTCTCTGTCTGTCACTGGTCCAGCACCTTAAAACATGGTTTGGGTCTGAGCTTCCAGGAGAGCCAGGGGAGCGCCCGGTCAGCGGTGCCTCCCCCTTCTTGTAAAGTTACTGTCAATCCAGCATTTGTTTCAGCACATCTTGCCAGGAGAGTGGTTTATGCCCGAGATGGAGGAGGACACGATGCGTGTGTGGGTCCCTTCACTTTGTACCCCAGTCTTTTCGAAGCGGACTCCGTCCGTTCCCAGCTGCATGCAGAGTGGTGGTCGTCATGCCAGGCCTCGTGAAATGTTTGATACTGATGTTTTGCTACCATGTGAAGGCTGCAGAAACTGTCCTTACCTGCATCCTGAGAGACTTTTGTATTTCAGTATTATCTATCTGTGTACTTTTTGTCAGATTTGTTAATATTTATAACAAGAACACAAAATAAATAATAAAAACAAGTAATAAAAAACAACCAACCAAACACAAAACCCAGTCGATGCTGCAGCCTTTGAATCTGCCTGTATTGGCACCGTGGAGCGTGAGCGCCGCGCAGAACCTCTCAGAGCACTGAGGGGCCCAGAGACGTGAGATGAAGAGCTGGGGCTCAGTGAGGACTTGCAACGTTGTTTTAAACCAGCACCTGGGGTGCTGCTTGGCTTTCTTCTCCACTTCCCAATCTCTTGCTGCAAAACACCCTCAACCAAGCACCATAACAGCACTGGGTCCACATCCCTGCTGTCCCAGGGGACCCCTCTGTGTCCCAGCAGGGTATTATGAGGTTGCACAGCAGAGCGAGGAAGGGATTTAGTTGTGGAGGATTAAAAGCAATGACAAATCTCTGGTCTTTATGAAGTTTCCATTAACTTCTCATCACTTGGCAGAAGAGGGTTAGGGACACCCCAGGCACCCAGGTCTCTGTATGGATCGTGGCATCTCGGGTGCTGTGATTGTCCTCCCAAGGGGCAAGGTGCTGAGACCCCTCCCTGCACTGGCAGGGAGCTGAGGTGCCACCCACACTGTGACTGCTCCAGCTCCCCATTAATGTGTATTTTCCACGCTGCAGTGTGTGTTTTCAGAGGTTAATATTCAGGCAGTGACTGGCCTGCTGGTCACTGGTTCTAAAGGCAGTTCCCCTTCTGGGAGGCTGCTGCTGCCCATGGAAAGCCCCGATGGCATCAGCTCTGGGCACCCACCTCACCCCTGCTGCTCCTCAGCCTGAGATACCTGCACTGGACTCAAAGCTGTGCCAATGGTCCCTGCACGCGTTACACCAACTGCCTCGGGCTACCACAGCATGGGAGGGTGGCACTGGCAGATACTGTGCTTCTCCACCACTCAGCCCTGACTGAGCTGCCCTCCTAGACAGACAGACAGAATTCACACGTATCTCTCCCTACACCGATACAAATACATACACAGATTTTATTTATATATATACATACACTCAAGCATACGTGTATATACAGAATGCCAGCATGGCAGGGGTTGGAAGGGACCTCTGGAGATCATGTGGTGCCCCCCCCCTGCTCCAGCAGGGTCACCCGGAGTCTCCTTCTCTGGAATCCCTCCAACCTCTCTGGGCAGCCCAGGCCAGGCTCTGCCCCCCTCACACCCAAGTTTCTCCTCCTGTTCAGATGGACCTTCCTGGGTTCCAGTTTGTGCCCGTTGCCCCTTGTCCCATCACTGGGCACCACTGAGCAGAGTCTGGCCCCCATATGTTTGTCTGTGTGTATGTGAATGAGATAATTAATTAAATGCTTCTGTCTGTTCCTGCCTCTTTCAAAGAAAGGCTGGGCTTTCCCCCACACCATCCCTGCCCCCCCCAAAGGTGCGGGAGCCACAGCGGAGATCAGAGCTGGAGCTGGACGAGTGTCTCTGGACACATCAGAGACCTGGGGTCCCACTCAGCAATGGGGAGGGGTCAGTGCCAGGCAGGGGGTGCTATCCTGAGCCCAGCCCCACAGGGGGTTAGTCCATCAGCCCCTGTCAGTCAGCTCAGGGGCACAGATCCCTGCAGACTGTGAGGCCACGGTGCTGTACAGAGAAGCTACATGTGTGTGTGTATAAAGCTATACAGGAATAGCTGTATAAATATATACCTATATAAACTGTATAGCTCTGTATAGAGCTGTAAGACCAAAGGACTAACCCCCTGTGCCAGGCTGGGCTCAGGACAGCACTCCCCTTCCCTTATATATAGAGAGCACTTTCTCTCTCTATATATATATACACACACAGGTACTCTTTATACTATGTAATACATAATAAAAATTCTAGATTGTCTATTGTATATACTTTGCATATTTATATATGTATTATTTTTGTATGATTTTAATATGCATATATGTATATGTGTAAGAGATTCTTAGTTAATAGGCTATTTACACTACATACCATGTATATTCCATGTATAGGTAGTGTATTTATATAGCTATAGGTAGCACACTCTTTCTTGCATGGGTTCTTCACATGCATCCATGTATGCTCCTGTTGCAGCCCCCACACCAGCACCCCCGGCTGGGGGGCATCAGCTCCTGCACCCCCAGCACAGCTCCACGGGATGGGAGCTTCTGAGACACCCACAGACTGGGCAGTAATGGGGAATAATGGGGNGCTTTTGGGGAGGGACACCTGCATCAGCTGGACTGGCGTGGCTCCTCCAGCAGCAGCCCGATGTACTCCTCCAACAGCTCGCAGGAGCCCCCAAATAATGGGACCCCAGGGCCTTTCGATGGCCCCCAGTGGCCCCACCAAGCCCCACAGGGCGTGTACCTGTCAGTGGCTGTGCTGATGGGCATCGTTGTGGTCTCCGCCTCGGCTGTGAACGGCTTGGTCATCATGGTTTCCATCAGGTACAAGAAGCTGCGGTCCCCCCTGAACTACATCCTGGTGAACCTGGCCGTGGCCAACCTGCTGGTGACGCTCTGCGGCAGCTCCGTCAGCTTCTCCAACAACATCAACGGCTTCTTTGTGTTCGGCAAACAGCTGTGTGAGCTGGAGGGCTTCATGGTCTCCCTGACAGGTAAGGGCAGAAGCCTTCAGACCTGTCTCGGTCCTTGGTTGGTGCTGTTGTGTTTAGCAAATAAGCTTTGGGGCACAGTTCATCAGCTTGCTGCTTCTCCTAAAGGCAACACACTCACTCATGATGTAAAAATCGTGTCCTTTGGCTACTGGTCAAGTAGATGGTTGGCTGTGCCAAGTCACTGCATGCTCTGTCTCGGTCTCATAGGGTGGGAAAAGTCACTTGGGCACATCAGGAGTCCTCTGTCAGGACATGGATGGTTTGTGTGTGCCAGAAATGTGAAACTGTGCAAAACCTTTTGCTGAGGACGTGCTGGTGAAGAAACTGTGGTTGTAACCACAATGTGTCACAGACACCCAATTGCCAACAGCATTTTTAATAGCCTCACAGCTAAAGACAACATCTGACTTCTTGTTACAATGATACTTACTTCAGCAGCTCTTCATCATCATCCCAGCGTGGGCAGCAGAGCAGTAGGAGAGCCTGTTCCTTAGCCACAAACCCTCCTTCTCTCCCCAGGTATCGTGGGGCTGTGGTCTCTGGCCATCCTGGCCCTTGAGAGGTACATTGTGGTCTGCAGACCCCTGGGAGACTTTCGGTTCCAGCACTGGCACGCTGTCAGCGGCTGCGCCTTCACGTGGAGCTGGTCACTGCTCTGGACGACCCCACCGCTCATGGGCTGGAGCAGCTACGTGCCTGAAGGTAGGGGAGGTCCTTCAGACTCCACAGCATCATCTTCCTGCATATTGTTGTGCTGGTGTTTAAAATCACAGAACAGGTTGGGTTGGGAGGGACCTTTGAAGGCCATCTAGTCCACCCCCCCACCCTGCAGTGAGCAGGGACAGCTTCAGTTAGATCAGGTTGCTCACAAGCAGCACCCAGCACACCCAGCCCAGCTCTCTGTACGTGCAGGCTCAGTGTCATGCTGTGCACTGCAACAAATCACCCTCCCACACAGCAGCTGGCCAGAGAAAACCCATGGGGTCCAGCTCATTGGGGCTGGAAAAGAGAAGAGGTGCTTGGGCAGCATCTCTGAGAGAGGTCAGCCAACATTTGCTGTTTTGGAGCCTGTTACTGAGCCCCTCTCCAAGCCCATGGTTGATTTAGGCTTGTTTTGAAACTTGTTCCAGGTCTGAGAACCTCTTGTGGGCCCAACTGGTACACAGGTGGCAGCAACAACAACAGCTACATCTTGGCCTTGTTTGTCACCTGCTTCGTGATGCCTCTCAGCCTGATCCTCTTCTCTTACACCAACCTGCTGATGACCCTGCGATGGGTAAGTGCTGCGAGGGTGGACAAGTTAAAGGTTTTCCATCACCACTGGGACAAAGAACCTCACGGCAGGTTTCTGACATCTCCTGGCACTGATGTCAGAGCACCTAAGGGATGGAAATGCTGTTGAAAGTCATAAACAGGCTCCTTTGTCTCTCTCCGTACCTCCCCACAGGCTGCAGCGCAGCAGCAGGAGTCGGACACGACACAGCAGGCAGAGCGGGAGGTGACACGTATGGTGATCGTGATGGTGGTGGCCTTCCTCATCTGCTGGCTGCCCTATGCCACATTTGCCATGGTGGTGGCCACCAACAAGGACATCGCCATCCAGCCGGTGCTTGCATCCCTGCCCTCCTACTTCTCCAAGACCGCCACGGTTTACAATCCAATCATCTACGTCTTCATGAACAAACAGGTGAGAGAGAAGGACGCCAGCTAATGAAACCACAGCATCACTGGGGCTTCTGGAGGACAACTTAATGGCCTCATAAAATGTAGAGGAAACATCGATCCTATCTGGAAGGTGCATGCAGGTGCGATCCAGGGGTTGCTGTGTAAGGAGCAAGGTTTTGGGGGAATAAAATGGAAAGGGAGGGAGAAAGAAGCTTCTGAGCCTGAACAAAAGCTCATTTTCTGCTTCCATGATTTTATGGGGTCAGGCAAGTTAATTTTAGATCATAAACTGCTCATTGAACACACAAAGCAAACAGAATGAAATGTTTATTGTCAATAAACCGCCAGAGTCTGCAAAGAGTTGGGCTGGGAAATAATGCAGATCTCACCCAAAATAGAACCAATGTCCAGCACCGAGTCTTGAGCTGGGCACCCGCTTTCTGCCGCAGCACGTAACCTGTGTTTTCCCTGCCCAGTTTCAGGGCTGCCTGTTGAAAATGGTGTGCTGTGGTCACCACCCCTTGGGGACAGGAAAAACTGCTCCGGCCACCCCCGGCCCGCGCGCAGACGGGCTGCGGAATAAGGTGACCCCATCTCAGCCGGTCTGACCGCGCCAGCTCCTGCCTGTGCCAGCGCCCACCTCGGGCACAGCCGCTCCCACCCAGCCTTGCCCAACACGGGCACAGAGAAGGGCCTGATGCTGTAGCTGCTCCCCACCCCCCAGGAGATGAGTGACTCTCGGAGGTCCCCAGAAGCCCTCGGAGTGCTCCGCAGAATGACACAGCCTTGTCTTCTTGTGGGACAGGAGCCACCACGTTGTGGGACAAACCACAGCCATCTATTTCACTCTATGAAAACACCAAATCCCAACTGGCCCAGAGCTGCACCTCTGCCATCCCTGGAGAGACCGACTCTATTTCATTGCCAGATCTCACTGAGAAGTTTGAGATCTTGCTGGGAAACTGGCAAGAACCTGGCCGGTGTGTTTAGGTGCAGGCTGGGTTAATAAACGTTAATGAACATAACAAGTTCCCGTGACTCTGTTTTACCAGCTGATGGAAGGGCCAAGAGAAATCTCTTCACCTCCTGCTACTCCAGGTGGCACTTCTCTTGTGGCAAGTGCCACATGTGCCATCAGAATGGATGGAAAATAAAAATAAGTATCTCGGACTCAAAGTTATGTATTTTATTTATATTTAAGGCAATAAGGAAAGGTCTTAAATCCACTGATTTCCCACCAAGGGGTGAAAATCCAGGTCTTAACAGTCCCTGTGGCCCCTGAGGACAAGACACAGCAGAGCTGCTGCTGCCTGAGGGGCTGGGATATGAAAAGAAATAAAAGATGGCAAAGCTTGTAAGAAAAAAAACAAAAGACAACCCCCCCACAGTGAGGTCCCACAGCTCCACACCCGATCTTGGCTCTCAAACCACAATGGTTGCACCAGCTGCAATTACCCCTCTGGCCTTCGATGCTGCGTACGC
The DNA here is from genome assembly GCA_013399075.1 of Chloroceryle aenea. Lineage (NCBI taxonomy): Eukaryota > Metazoa > Chordata > Aves > Coraciiformes > Cerylidae > Chloroceryle > Chloroceryle aenea. Next base: position 1,037,809 of record VWZY01008421.1, read on the forward strand.
GATTTAGGAGCCTGTGGATAAGGCTTCTAAGTGCAGGGTTTAGGACACACCTCAGACAGAAATCCCCTCAGACTCTGCTTGATTAAATTCTCAATCATTTAAAATGCTACCAGGGGCTTGTCTGCCTCCATAGTTAATTGGCTTCCACGTTTCGATTCCGCACACTGACAGCGCTTCCAAAAGGAGGCTGATTCACAGTCACGAGATTTAAAGGTTCACTCTCCCCTCAGTGGATTTGTTTCCATCGCACATCGTCCGTGGGGACGATCCCAACACACGCCTGGCTCCTCTCCTCCTCCCACCACCTTCCACAGCTTTCGCAGTTGCAGCAAACCCGTGAAGGAGGTAGAAGGGAGAGGTGCTAAAATTTGCTCATCATTTCACTCAATTGCCTCACTGGCACCCAGTCCACAGCCTGGCAAGAGGCAGCCGGGGAGGCAATTTGGACTGGCAGCGATGATGAGATCTGGGAGACTTGGGGGATTTTCCCTCTGCCTGAGATTCCCTTTCCAAAACACAAACAAACCAAAAATTCCTCCAAACCAAGACCAGTATGATGACAGGTACAAGGAAGCTGAAACACAGCTGCTCACAGAGTGAACGTTTGCTTTTCTTGCCTCTGCTCAAATTTGCCGCAGGATGCTGCCAGCACCTCCAGTGGTGTGTGTGTGTCCCCCTCACCCCCAGCCCCATCGCCATCCCTCGACCTCCCTCTCACAGCTTGCGTGCAAGCGGCTCAGAGAGGAATTAGAACAGCTCAGTATCACTGCTTTAATTTAATTAATTGGCCTTTCATTTTCTGGGAAGCTGAAAGCAGCCTTAGATGGGCCCCTCTGAGTTTCACTGCTGCCTTTCGCTAGTCCTTGTTTCATTGTTTCTGTTAATTACAGCTTTGGTGCCCGTGCTTTACTTATCAGGACGATTTACAGTCAGGCTAAACTTAAATCTGGAAAAACAGAAGCCAGTGAAAAATGGAAATCAACTGCTGCACTCTGGCCTCGGTAGGGAGAACAGGCAGGCTACAGGGCTACTTGAAAGGCTCTACCAACAGAAATAAAAATTCTCCACATTAAGATTTAAAAAAGATAGGGAAATGGTTCACACGCTGCCCACCATTTGGTCTGACAGATAAAAGGGAAAAAGAAATCCAAGAAGCTGAGGAGATGTCGTAGGTTGCAAACTGAAGTGATAGAGAATTACACGCATGTTAAAACACACCCGCTCGCTCCGCTCCAGCACAGGGCTGCTGCTCTGTGTTTTTATTTCACTGAGCAAGCCTCTGAAACAGAGCAAAACACTGCCCCAGGTGAGAGGGAATGCCCAGGGCTGCTCCCCAGTTATGGGTCACAAGCCACTCTGGACAGAAGCACACAATAAACTGCTAAACTTTCACAGGCATTTGCTCCTTGCGTGGCCCCAGGGCTGATGGAAAGCACAGGAGGATCTTGTTCCAGCAGCTTCTACCACGAGTGTAAAATTCCTCTGCATGCAGGAAGGACACGGGACTGGCACACAGAGAACACCGGGTACCTGCAGCTGACAGGAGCCTGGGTCAGAATCTTTAACTGCTGCCGGGACAGAAGGGTGCACCCTGCTCACCACGCACCAGAGCCACTGTCAGCATGAGGTGCAGAAATCAAGCTGCAGCCTCCGTGCTGCCGGCGCTTCGGCTCTAGCTCTGTCCCCACTGCACACCTAAAGGGGTGAACGGCTTTTATTGTTCTGTTGACCTCTTCTGAAGAAAGCTCCCCAAGTCTGCCAGTTTGCAGCATCCTCCCTGCAGTGCCCCTGTCTACTTGCACACAGTCTGATGATGGGAAACATCCGTAGTAACTAGTAAAAAAAAAATCCAACCCCCAAACCAGAAAAAGAACCACACAGCAGCACAACAACCTTGGAAACTTTTATTAGTTAAACCAAATGAGAGCCAGGCAGCATTTCCCCACACACACAGGAGCAAAGAGCAGCCCGCGGTACATCCAGCTGCACAAAGGCAGCTAAAATCCCACTCTGTTCAAAAGGGACACGGACAATCTTCACACCTCCTGCAGTATTTATCACAAGGAAAGTTTAATATGGAGTCGCTGCATCCATCAAAATCCTGATCCAAAGCTCAATTGCAACCAGGGACTTTTTTTCCTTTGGATAAGGCCTAGCAAGAATACGGCTTCATCAAACAACAGGTATCTTTTCACCACCAACCAGATTTTCTTTCTCATGTTCTTGTCTAACACTGGCAGGGAATGTATTGCTGCACTTGCAGTCTCTAGAGAACACTGCCTTTTTCTCATTAGCTTTTTGCACAGCAATTAATCCCCTTAATCAGTCAAATCAGTTCAACACTAGATCACAAAAGCGCCAAGAAAAGAGAAAACAAGAAATTACCTTGTTAAATTTAACAAGCAAAGGAAAACATACACTACATGGGCTCTAACAGTGCTCCACACTCCAGCATGGAAACATTCCAGAGCCTGAGCAGTAACAGCAGTCCACAAAATCACAATCATTTTGTCTGCAACACAAAAACTGCACAATGCAATGGAGCAGGAGATTCTTCTGCTTATGAAAGCGTCATGCACAGAAGACCCCACCACACAGCCAGCGTCGTAAGGACGTTGTGCTCAGCAAACAGCTCAGTTCTGTGCTAGTGTTATTGTATTAGAACTGGTGCACTGTCCAGCTGAATCATGTAGGAGAGCTCTGATCCAAAACAATTATCCTGTAGGGGGAAAAAAAATGAAATAACACAGGTGGGTTTTTTTCTTTTATCAACCTACAGGCTGAAGGGAATGGGATTTCATTCTGCCCCTTTCTGCCTCCTTGGCATGGGAAACAAGCATGCACCTCAGGCAGGCAGAGGATACACGGCTGTCTACCGGCCACTGCCGTAGTTCAGGGGCTCACCTGAACGGAGAAGACACGGACGGCTGCTCCTGCACGCGGGATTTCTCACCTTCAGGATGCATGTCTAAAAACCAGGTGAATTCAGCTCAGAACCAAGGAGAACACGCACAGTCACCCACTGCTTCAGAGGGCAAGCTCTGGTTTTGCCAGCACAGGGCAGCGTGCTGGAGCCAGCGCTCTCATCTCCCTGCTAGGAGCGTGGAATTGCACTTGTGATCAGACAGCAGCCCCAGCTCGGTTGCTATTGGGACAGAACCCTCACTTTGAGATCAGAAATCATCCCCTTTTCAAAACCTAAAGCCTGATCCCTACCAGTTCAGTTCTTCCAGAAGTCTGACAAGCAACAGGGTCATGTACATTGTAGAGCTGCCTGCTGTGAAGTGTTAGATGCCTACAACACTGAAGACCAGGCTCCTTTAGGTCAGCTTGTGCTACACACTGAAAAAATCAAATACTCCCTCTGAAAATGAAAGGCTGAGAGAGAGCTCCTAATGCATATTTGGACTTAGAGAAGAAACACTTATTTTATCTCCTTACTTCCAGTTTCTATTAAAGGACAGTCTGGGGAGATGAGACCAAAACAGATGTGTAAGGGATCTGACAGCAGCACACACGGCACAGGTACAGACCAAACCAAACTGTAACAACCAAAGTCCCCACAGGGCATTTAGGTGCCTCAGCCAGAGAGGCCGAGCACTAACCAGGAGACAGGATTATTACCAGCTCTCTGCCAGTGCTTTCCAGTCCGTAGAGGAAAGCCCACTCTGACTATGAGACACTCTGCAGCTCCAGCTAGCAGTCCACGATACCATCAGTCTCACCTACCCCCAAATTAGAAAAATAATTTCAAGTGTCTCTGCAGAGCTGAAGTTTAAAGAAGCTTCCTTTCCTTTAAAAGCCCAGGGTAGAAACAGTACCCAGACAGGGTAAATGGAGAAAAGAAAAAAACCAAGCCAGCCTGTGCAAGCTCAACAAATTCAGTGCTAACACTGTAATAAATGTGATACTGCTCAGCACAGGATCCAGTAGCTTTAGAGATGAAAAGGACCTTTGGAGCTCCCTGCACAGCTCTCTGGTGCTCTGCCTCTGGCCTTGGCTCCACCTTCCTCCACTCCTTTCTTCCTTCCAGCATCTTCTGCATCTTGCAGGCTTGCAGCCCTTGAATGACAGAGTTTTGTGTATCACCCCAATTTTTGGCATTTTCTTTGAGACAGGATGAATACAGATGAATTCTGCACTAAAGCAGAAGCCTCTGGAGATGCTAGATGACTTTTTATTTTTACCCTGACCTATATGAGCATCTGCCCCCTCTAACCCCTAAAGGGCCTCTCCCCTGCAAGACACCCATGTGCTTTAGCTTGACATTCATATGCAGACTCCAGTGCTTCCTTGCAGAAGAGCATCAGTAAGTGTAGTCTGACTACATGTGTGAATGGCTTTGGGCTGAGCCAGTGACAGGAACCAGTCGGCCCTGTCAGCAAGATCCTCCTGGTTATCATGACATTTGCCTTCTGTGAGAAAAAGAAGTAGAACCCTGATGCCAAACAAAAGAGTATCTCTTGTTCCTTAGAAAGTGTTATGTTAGCAATGACTTCTGACTACTCACTGGCAGTTACTGGGGAGCAGTTCAGAGTTCCTAGGCTCTGATCTTTTGGGCTATTAGTATTTTACTTAAAGTGATGCATATACCACTTCTGCCATTGCCATGATGGTAAAACCATCTTCCCAAACTATTCTTTAAAGTCTTCTCTAAAGAGCTTTTGTGATCTGTTCTCTTAAAGTACATTCTTCTGCATCTTAAAAAAATTCACCATTCTGTTCAATTATCTCTGATTTCTGTGAAGACTGCACGCTGCCTTCCAAGCCTACTGAAGTGTTTGCTTTCCTCCTACAGGAAATTATATTAACAAAACATTCTCTTCCCTCTCAGTTTAGTATGGAGAGCTCAGATGGATGTCTCCAGGCAAGTTTCCTGACATGCTACTCCCTAAGGAGTGACAACCCATCTTCTGAAAAATCCTGCATAGGTCCGTACACAGAATATAAACAAAATAAACTTATGAACAAAGCATCAATTATCAGCTAACCTGAGAGCGTGTCCCTGAGGTTGCTCTTGGATCTCCTCATCTCCAGGAAATGCATGAAGCATTTTTTCTAAAACATCATCAAGAGTAGAGTGAGCCCTGTTGAATAAAAGATTTTAAATGGATGCTGGCAAGTTTAATATTACACATTTTAAAAGAAAAGAGTCAGAATTACTAAAGTTCTTTAAAAAGTTGGCTTACAGTAAGCATTGGATCCTGTTAAAATATACTGGAACCATTATTCTAAGTCTTTGTAATTCAAAGGCAAACATGCCTTATCATCCTTTTTCATACCTTTCTGTTTCCTCTGCTAGATTAAATGACTCCTTAGTCCATAAACTATGATTTTTCTCCTCACTCCTCTCTGATTCTTTTTTTGACTCTCTGTCTTCCATTTTAATATGATCTGGAGCTATTCACATAAACAGAAAGATTTTATTATCAATGATATGAAGAAATGATAAAGAAATTAAAATTTCTATTTATTTACTGCTCTTGGTAAACCTCCCGTTGTCCACTTCTCAATTACTCTTTCCTCAGCCATCTGATTTTCTACCAGTTAAGCAAATTCACATTATCTCCAGTCAAAGGTGGCCAGTAGCAAGACTCAGATAAATATTTTACTGTAACACATTTTTAGATTCATGGGACTGACTGTTTTGCTTCACACTAAAATGAAAAATGCATGTGGAAATTAATCTTTAATCTTTCCCCTTACAATCCTAGATATAGGAGAAAAATCAAAAGAAAACCTGTGGATGTTGCTTTGTTACCCTACTTAGCAAAATCCAGCGATATCCCCCTCCCAAGACTTATCTCAGTAAGTTCTGTTCCCTACAGCATGTCAATATATTCAGCCACCTTCTGCTAAGCTATGATAAGCAGGAAGCAGTAGGCTGTCACAAAAATGGAGTCTGAAATAGCTGTACTTTATGCAAATACAACAAAACCACCGTGATTGAACAGCGAGCGGTACAGGCTGCTGCATTCCTCACCACCTAGAAACAAGATACTCCCATGAATAAAGTCACAGTAGCTTCGATTCTTTGGGGAGAAGATCTAACAAAGCTGTAGGATAACACAGACAATGTGCCAGTATCATTCTCAAGTGACTATGCTGTTTAGTTTTTTACAGACTAACTCATGTTCCCCACTCTTCTTTTTTTGTCTTTTTTTTTTTTTAAGCTGTTTTTCATTTTCTGACTCATTGGGAAAAAAAAAATGCAGAGCCTATAAAGACTTAGGTTTTCTACTCCCCTGACATTACTTGCTGTACATCTAAAAATTATTCCCACTAACTACTATTTGCAGTTTCAGAAGCAGGAAGATTCACTCCTGCTATCTTTGGTACCTTTGTAACAGACAGGAAATAAATGACTGATTACCCCGTGGCTGCTGGCTTTGTACACCAGGAGACCAGAGGCATTGTCTCATTATGCTCAAGAAGGAACACAAGCACTTAGGGTGCACTGGCCACTTTCTCACCAGCACCACTGTCCCACAGTGGAAACTTCAGCTCTATTTGCTGCCCACCATCTATACTTCTGTGGGTTTCCTCACCTGTGCTTGAACACAGCAAACATTACAGCAGCCTAACAAGAGGTTAATTAAGGCAGTTCAGCTCTGTGGTCTTCCCACAGCAGATCCCCACAGACCGTACAGAATGAATATGCAGGGAGAGAGTGCTGGTGGAGGGGATACTGTTTGTGAAAACACTGTGGGTAACCTTACTGAGAAAGGGAGAATCCTCTCCAATTCCTGCTGAATCACAAATACAAAACCAACCCAAAAGCTAAATCCCAAAGTGGACTGTACAGCTGCACGCACAGCGATGAATGTGCAGAGTGTTGTTGCAGCAATGCAAAAGTTAATTTTTCTATTTGTAATCTCTACATTAGGACTCTTATCAACTAAGCATCTATTTGCTCACCACAGTCATGCAATCCCTTCGCTTTAAAGTCTTGGGTGATGGAATCTTGCTGCTGCACATATTCTGTTAAAAACAGAGTATTTCCTTATTGAGCTAGATACACTTTCTAAATTGACTCTAGCCAATCTAAAGTACCATACTATATCCAGCCAAAACTTGATGGAAACCTTTACAAAATCTGTAATTAGTTCATGTATTAATTCTACAAATTGTCTCTGACCATCATTTATTCACTTGACATCAGTCTCCACATGTCCTTCTTTTGGTAAATGAGGAAATAAAAAGATCAGAATGTGTCTGGGTGCCTCATTTCTGGAAGAGCACAGGGCCTATACACATTTAACTACCTTGATGGCTGCTGTTAGTTTAGGAAGAGCTTATAGCTGAGTAACTAAAGCAAATCCTTAAGTAACATCAGTAAAAACAATGCGCAGAGTTTTTACAGCATGATCTGTCTGAAGATGTATGTGACCACACAAAGAAATGTAAATCACTGAGAATAAGCTCCATGGAAATACCTGAGGGATGTAGCTGCCTGGCTTGCATTCATTTTAACAGAGAACACATATTGCTCTGGGACACCTTCAAAAAAGTCAGTCTACACAACATTCATCTCAGTGTTAAATTCTCTGCACTCAATAGTCCAGCTGCTGGCAGCAGCAGCAACTAACCATTATGTGAAATGCAGACACCTCAAGGACTAACTGCCAGTTACTGAAGCTGTTGATGCCTAACTTCCTAATCATTGACTTGACTGCAACTAATTTGGAAGCTCTTGGGTATTTTAGTAGTGAATGATTTGGGAGCAATCCTGACTGAATGCAGCTGGCAAGGCTCAGACTGTTCTGGGTGAAGTGCCTCTTACCAATTTCATCCAGCAGCTCTTGGGCTGGTGGAGGCAGCTCATCAATGAAGTTGTTAGATGCCCGTGAGAGTGCTGAGATAGAAAAAAAAAGAAGTCTAGTTAATTAGCAGTGATTAATCCTTAATAACTGTGATAGAGGCTTACATTCCAACAGCATCTTGCTGACATATTTCATTTACCAACCTGCACGAACCTGGCTCATTCACTTTTTATTGAATATCCTTAAATAATTTCATAATGGAAAAATTGTTTAGAGCTAGACTTGCACATTCAGTTCTCAATCCTGTATTGCAAATTTTAGGCTGGTAATATTTACACTTCAAACAGAGGTTGATTAGAGGTCAGAGTGCTCAGTCTGCAGGTGCAAAATCAAAATCCATAACTAAATTACCCCCAGCAATCCACTGATGTGTGCAAAGCCATTTATCCCTGCAAAAAGAGATGGCCAGGAGGAGAAAAAAAAAACAGGAGCAGAGATGAGGACAGAAAACTGCAGAATTTCTTTTCAAATGTCTGTCTTTGTGTGTTGATCATTCTATTTGCATTGGGACTTAGTGAAGACACTTACCAGATGCCTTCCTGATGCTTCTCAAGGATGAAGCAACTACTGGCAGCCCCTCCTGTGTAAGATCATACAGAATGAAACAAGAGATGGTAAACTAAGAACTGCTGATCTTCAGTCCTCCCCTTCAACATACTAAATCCAAAGTGAGGCAAGGCCTTAATTAAAGCCTTAGCTCACCATTAAATTTTAAAATAAGCTCTTTAATCCCTTCAAAATAAGAAAAGAGAAGTAGCATCCAGGTAAGCCACATGTGTCATTAATTTTGCTTAGGCTGCTGTGCACTCATCTTTCAGCCAGCCATAAAATACTGTCAGCTATACAATCTTTATCCTTTTCAGCACTCTGTAGGGACAATTGGATGGGAATTCTCTGAAAGGCCAGCTCCAACATCTCTTGAGATCCCATTTTATGCTTTGAATCTTTAATTATTAAAGCCAGGTACACCTATTCACCAAAAGAGCCCCCCAAACCCAAGATTTTGTAATCATAGGCAAGTCCCCACTGTCCTCAAAATGAAAACAGGTGCTTCATGCACTTCATCCTAGAGTAAGATCGTAGACAGGAGTGACACAATCAAATATCTCTGCAGAGCCAGTCAAGGCAGCACTGCACTGTTAGTGGGCTTAATGAATTCCAACTGTCTGCTATGCAAGCAGAAAGACACACACCTAACCAGGTGACAGTGCTATTGTTCTGGCTGAACAAACTCTAGTTTAATCTTTAAATGTCAACCCCATCAGTGAAAAACAGTAAGAAAGGTATGGAAAGTGGCAGCTCTTTACAGCCAGGGAAGGGATGGAGGGCAGGCAAGGCCACTATGATGGTGATCAATATTTACATAGGATTAAGTGCAAGGGGAAGCCAACTCTTTAATCAGTAGCACACACTGACAGCTTTGAAATTAATCAGAATTTGTCATAATGTCAACAGATCCAGGATTCCAAAATACTCCCAAAGACCTATGAGGATTTCTATGCTTGTCATCTTGTATTTATTTTAAGGAAAAAGTATTTTAAAAATGTTTTAAGGAATGTCTGGCATGAAGTAGATTTTCTAGACTTACAGGTTCATTCAATTCAGATGAGCAGACTCCTGAAGCGACCGAGGGAGCTTCAGTGTTCCTTCCCTCTTCACAGGCTGTAGTGAATGTCTTGGACACTGTGGAGGAGGTCTCTTGAGAACCACAAAAGGAAGAATCTGAAGCCACTTCATGGTAGTGTTTGTATTTCTCAAAGGCTATTGGATTTTTTTCTTCTACAATTAAAAAAATGAAAAAAAAAAACAATATAGGAAAGCTGGGAAAATATTAATTTTATATCTAAGTATTTTGGTCCCATTACAAAAGCAGCAGAAAAAGGTTTCTTGTACTTGAACAGTCACATGCACGGGACAATCTAAGAAATTATTGTCCATAAATGATTGCTAAACAGAATTTCAAACCAGTTACCTAGGAGTTCCTGCCCAGACATTATTTATGCAAAACTTTGCCAACTGTCAAATTTCAACTACAGTATTACACCAAATTAATTAAAGTACAAAGCAAATGATAACTCTTAAAAATGTAAGTTGAACTAACACTGAGATCACTTTATCGACAGTCAAAACACACCAAGAGCACATTGCACTGTCTGTCTTTAAAATGCTAATACCTTCATGTATCAATCCAAATCAATTTTAAGTGCCTCTACAACAATTTCTGATTTATGAAGGCTACCACTAACTGCCAAGTAATTCTCTTTCAGATAGCAGCTTCTTCAGCTGCCTCCTAAGAGGTTTCTTTTGGCCAAACAGGCTCTAACTACAAAGTTGTAATTACTCAGACCCAAGGATGAGATCTCAAACAACAGCTACAGCATTGCTTGTGGTTACTGATCCCAAGACTGACACTTCTCCATTGGTACTACATGGATGGAGTTTCCATGACTCATATTGATATTTTTAACCTGAGTAAGTCTTGGCAGAAAGGTCTGACTCCTGGCAAAGAAAGGTGAAGTCATTCACTGGTCTTTCCTTCTCTCCTCTCTGCAGTTACCTGTGCTGAGTGGGGTGCTGACACTGGTTGGTGCATGGTTCACTCGGGGGGTTTTACAATCCATGTCCCTGGAGTAGTCCTGCTCACAGGTGATACTTGACAAATCCTGAATATCTGTCACTGATCTGAAGTATTGAAAGATGTTCTGATGGTTAGAAAAGACACCTCTTGCTTTTGCTGATCACTGAATTCTGACATTTTCAGGTTCTTTACATTTTGTTTAGTCAGATCTAGTTTTCCAGAAGGGAGAGACATTCCCATTGAAAATTTCCCACAGAATTCTTGGAAGGCTAAAGATCACCATCTTCAATAATCTTGCAGAGACAGAAAACTTTAATTATTTGCTTTCTCTTCCTCTAAAGATATTCTTCATTTCAATAATCCTTCTATAAAAGCCTCCAGAAAGGGCAAGACCTTCAAATGTGAACCACTAGGTAGAAAACTCTCTCCAAAGCCAAGGAAAGACCTCAAGGTTTAATAAAAATTAAGGAACTGTTAATGAAGACTAAACTTAGGTTTTAGGAGGCTTTAAAAGAATTACTCAGATAAACTGAAACTGCTAAAGATCTGCAGAGGCAGTGATGTCCACTCAAGTTACAAATCCTTGAGTGGCTGCAGGACTGTGATTGTATTAACTGAAACAACCTCTTCTGCAGACACACCCTGGATTACATTGTCCTCAGAAGACCACGAAATGACCAGGTATCTGTTACCAAATCAGTAATTTCTATGCAAATCTCCATTATCTGTAAAAGAAACTAACTTTGCTAGTTCAGTCATAAATCCATTCTGCAACTTCTTCCTGAGAACCTCAATCTCGAGACTATTGTTGTAATAAAATGTATTTAGTTACATCCTAACAATTTGCTCTTTAATTTTACTTCTTTTTTGGGTGTGTCTGTGTAATAAGGACAGAAGAAACAAGGAATCTTAATACTTTGATGTGAAGAAGCACACCCAGATTAACACTAAGTTAATTACTAATGAGTATGAAAATATTTCAAACCAAGGGCAACAGCATCTGATAGCATTTTTATACCAATCTCCCAATTTATCACAAGAAAATCCTCTTTCAGTACTTCAGGATACTTTTTTCTCTCTCAGCTTTGGTCTGTCTCATCTTCCTGCTTTGCATAACACAGAACTTTTAGTGATAATAATCAGCTTGCTAAAGTTTTGATATTAAATGGTCTGTGGCTCTTACACATCTTTTTCTTCACGTTCTTCCTGTGGCTCCCAAAGTATCGCTTCTTGTGCTGTTTCAACACTGGGATGAGGGAAGAAAAATCATATTCATTGATCCTCTCAGAGAATCACAACAATAAACTTAGTTTCCTCTCTCTCAGAAAGTTTAAAGGACTACTTTCTGAGGTAGACTGCAACTCATAGAAAACTTTTTGCTTAAAGATGGAAAATGCTGGGAGAAAAATACCATTTTAAGCACATGATGGATTTCAATCTGTTAAGAAGAAAATAGCTAATTGACATAGCTATTTTCATAAGAAGACTGCAAGTTAAATAAAAAATTCCAAATATACATTGTTTTATCATCCTCTCACTGGTCTGCATCTTAAGCTGTTCTCTCAAACTGTAAGGACCCCATTCAAGGTCAAAGAGGTATTCCAAGGGCATTAGTCAGATGCTCAGAGCTACAGTTCTCTCTGCCCTGCTGGCAAAAGCTCAATTCCTAAGTGAAGGGAGCAACCAAAACCATGACCTTTTACCTTAAGGCCAAGTATTTAGGCTTTGACACTGGTAACTCCAGTGGAGGGGTGAGAGTACAACACTGGCAGACAGTAAAAGCAGCTCTCATTCCCACACTTGGAGTGAGCAGCTGCTACCTCTGGAGGAACTCCAGGAAAGATGAACTACAGGGTGGCCAGGGGCTTTTAAGAAGCCTGAAAGCCACCACTGAAAGACCTTGAGGTCAAGGACTGGTTCTCGAAGTGAAAGAAGCCCCTGCAGCATGAGGTGGTGACTCTGGCCAACATCTCTGCATACAAGTAGAATGTAGAATTTACAAAAATACTGGATATAAACATAAGACAGATGAGACTGCAAGTCTCCAAGCATGGGCTAATGTTATCTGCAGGCAAGAATCAATGAGCATACTTGCATCAGACTGTTCCCACAGGAGGGGAAAAGGCATGATCTTCATGCCACTTGAGCTCCAAAACCAAAGCACAACAAACTTAAAACAGATGACTGAAGCCTAAATTTGAATTATCTTTGCTCTGTTTAAGGTGGTAGTTTATCAGTGTAAAAGGAACTGTAATATATATATATGAAAATAATTATTGCTGTGAAAGAGAAAACCCCATGAAACTTGTGAAAGTCCTAATAGTATTTTCTTGGCAAGGAGCTATGTAGATCATCATTAAAAACCACCACTTGCTTCTTATTTGAATATTAGATATATAAGCAGAATTAATAAAGAGAGCACACTTTATAACCCAATTCATGCTTGGAGTAATGATGGACATAGGTCTATCTACCTGGCTACAGGCTTATGGTTCAGCTGATTCACTCCTAGCGTGTCACTGCCCGAGTTCTGTGCTGTGGTGCTGCAGGACAGTATTTTTCCTCCTGAATACAAATAACAAACATTCCCTGTTATTGGGTTTTACAAATACAAAAGAAAGCGACACAACTCATTGAGCAGGAAATTGAAACTTTATTAAATATCTGCGTTCTTTTGACCTTTGCTGTTGTCAAGAGACAAATGTGTTTTAAAGATGCATTTTCATAAACATACCACAGCTGCCAGAGAGTCAACCACTGAAGCACTGGGGAATACTGCAACATTTACAAATCTGAGCTGAGAGGCAACAGACTAGAGAAACAACGATGAACCTTCCATTATTCTGCACGCAAACAATGTTAGCTCTTATGGTTTTTAAGCTCAAGATCCTTCTAGCAATAAGAATATTAATGTGTAAATACAACTCTAATTCAGTTTCCAGCACCACAGCAAGTTGCATAAAAAGATTAAATTTAGCCCTAGGGTAAAACCAAAAAAGGCTGCAAATAGGTTTTGTTTTAACTGAAATCAGTAAGTACACAATCACTGCACTCAGCAATATTTCAGTGACTGCAAAGCTCAAACCTCATCTGTCAAAATCCTGAGTGTTCTGAACACTCACTGAATAATGCGGAGTAAGAGACCAAGGGATCCTGAAGAAAAAAGCTCTGGCCTTCTGATGGGAGTGCTGCTGACAAAAACTGAAAGTGAAACAAGACTCCCATCTCCCTACCTCTAAGGTACCCTCAAAGAGCAAGCACATTTAACTGAACCCCGAGTACCTGATCCTGCATCTTCAGGTAACTGCTTTGGCAAAAACCCCTCACAAGCATCTTCTGATTTGTCCTCAGCATCTGCAGTCTGAAGGGGAGGAAGAAAGGAAGCGAATTCAATTCCTCACAGCCAAGCTGTGAAGGGTAGGACAAAAGAAACCTCTCACAGATGATGTTCACAACAATCAGAATGGACTGACAAACTTTGAGAGCTGATCAGCAAACAGCACAGATTGGATTAGATAGTCTGTACAATAGTTTTGAATGTTCCAGAAATCAATCAAGATGTTTCAATTTAAGATTACTGAGTACTATAATTGATGGAGCTGTGAAGGATAGGCTGGGATTATCAACTGTCTGTAAATTTTCTCAGACACGTATTATGTAACTGCCTAGTAAACAAATTAAAACATGCCTCTGATGTTTTGGGAGTCTGGGTGTTTGTAGGGGTCTATTTGTTTGGGTTTTCCCTTTGTTTTTGTTTGACGTTTTGTTGGGGTTTTTTGGTGTTCTTTTTTTCCAAATAGGGGTGTTCATTTTAAAGGAACAGGGTTAGAATTTTCCACTTTTAGATAAAAATGTATTTGTAGATATTATTTCAAAAGGAAAGAAGTTGTCATTCTCCTATTTTCTACAGCTCTTCTTCAAACCAAATGGGAGCATAATCAAACTACACATTGCATAACTTACATCCAAAGCTCTTGACACAAGCTTCACTTCTTTCTTTTCCATTATTTCTACTTCTAGTTCTGAACTTCCCTGAGTAGTAGGAGGAAGGAAATACTCAGGAGACAAGAATTCTTCAGACACATCAGAATATGAATTAAAGGAACAGTGCAATTCCCTTGACTGCCCCTGTGAAAGACATCACCATTTGAGTTGCTTTGTCCACTATTAGAGAATACACATTTTAATCAGTTATGTTAAACAATACTGCATCAAATTTATATGATATTTAATTTGATCACTCCAAGTTTTAACCTACCTCCTGCTGCTCACATTACTTTGATGGTTTATAGAACCAAAAAGGGGTGTGGGGTGTGAGGAGTGGGGATTGTTAGTCAGATCACAACTGAAAAGATCAACTGTCTCGGGTATTCAGTGTGCAACATGGAGAGACCAGGCTGAACTGTTTTACAGACAACTAGCTGCAACCAGATCTCTTGGACTGCTGTACATACCCTAGAGAGATTCTCAACTTGTTGAGGAAGGGCTGAATTCTTATGAATGGTTATTCCAGACTCTGCTTGTTCATCTTGTGATGGTGACTGGCAACTCGTCCCTAGGATGTCAGAATGGAATGAGATTATTAGACAAAAAATAATATGGAGTGATCTGTACCACTGATGGAGTATCAGTGAGAGCAGACACTAAAACTAGACAGTCTGTCAGGAACATGGAGAAATAATGACATTGTATCATTAATCAAAGCATTTAAAGCTTCCCTTTCCCTCCATCCATAACTATTAGAAATGCTGCTACAGAAAAGCACCTCTGTGGTGCAACTGAAAGAACTGAAGTGTGAAAACGTATCATGGGTTGGAAAGCTTTGGGTCTCCCAGGCTGGCACATGGTAATCAATGATGATGAAGGGTACACTGACATTGCCTCCACCTACTAACACGTAATACTCATCTTTGTCTATTACTTATGTTCACCAGTGACTGAGTGAGTGACCTGCTTTGGGAGCAAGACTCTGGAAGATAAAATTGACCATTACTGTAGCAAAATCACAGAGGCTGCAATCTGATGGCAGACAAGAGAGACAGGAAGAGAAGTAATTACTTTTTGCTTTTCAGCCTTACCTCCAGAACTTCTGAATGAAGACTCCAGATCACTCTCCTCAGATTCAGATCTATCCTCCCTGCCCAGATCCCAAGGCTCAACATTACCACCCATCTGCCACCTATATCTTTGTTGGTCTTGACTTTTTTGAACTCTAGCAGTGACATGTTGAAAGGCTTCCTTTGTACTTTCTGCTTCACTTTCAGATGTAAATTCACTGGGTGGATATGGAGAGCCAAGTTCTAGTTGTCCTGAAGCCACTCTTCTGGCCATTTGCTTTACTTCAGCTACAGACAAAGAACAAAATTGCCAGTTCATGCAAAAGAATCTAGACCTTCAAAGCATTCCCTGTGTTTTGTTGTATCTGCAGGCTTGGAAATGCTCAAGTTATAGCCTGTGAACTCCTTTAGGATGAAGAGTGCTAAACACATCCTTCCATTTTAAGGAAAGCTTAAAACCTGCAAAAATTGATGCACACAAGTCTTTCCACGAACAATTTTTGTTACTCTGTGTTCTCTGTTACTCGTGCCTGTACTGCCATCCACTGGTCACTGCTATGCTACCCTTTGTACACTCATGCCATTCCTCCCTTACATCTCCAAGCAGGGCTAGAAATTCCTTGTGCTTTATAATCAAACCATTTTAATGTGCTTGTGATTATTTTATACCCTGAATGTGCAAGACACAGGATCCTACTCATTTGGTTTTCATCCAAGAACGGTCTAATGGAGCTTCAGCAATTAAGGCACATAAACTTCACTTACATAAGAAAATGTGTTAAATTTTAATGCACTGCAGTAAGACTTGCTAACATTAATGCCGAGTTAACACTGATTTACTTACTCCTCCATTCCGACTGCATCGTCCTTCTCTCCTCACTTATTTTTGTGCTATGGATTTCAGATCTTGATTTTGCATAGCACCTATAATAAATCGTTATGAAAGGCACCCAACTCTGTTAATGTACAAGCACACTCTGTTAATACTCCCTGGTCAGTAAAGGATGAGAAGCTGGTTGAATGTTAATTAAAAGGCTGAGAGCACATATGTTCTAAGAACCCAGTAGAATTAGCAGATTGAGCTGTCAGAAGCTTAGAAAGCACAGACAGTTATTTAGGTCTATTATAGATTAACCAGACAAGCTGTGCATGAAAATCTAGATTTCAAAAGCTGTCAACTGCCTTCAGATGGTATTTCTATATAAACACTAACAGACAATGAATGCTATGTAGGTGTGGTTTATTCGTGTCAATGAGGTGATCAGTGGACAACTGAAGGTACTCAGAACTTCAGACTTGGATAACAATAATCCCACCACCGACCCGATTCCCATCTAGAGATCATTCACTTGACCAACTAAACACGTCAGCATCTGTGCCAGGCTCTTTCCATCCATACTTATACACACAAAGGGATGACATTAAAAAGCACAGCAAAACTAACAAGGTAACTCTGCTGTTGTCACTGGGTTTATCGACCTTCTGCTCCCCCAGCCAGCATAGGTCCTGGCCCCACACCTATGAAAGCTGAAGTATTTCTACTGAGAATCTGAGGCTGTGCAGGGAGAGGAGAACCACCCTTACTAGAAACTTACCAGCTTGCTCTCCTGAGATGCTGTTACCACTTTGCACCACTGACCTCCATCGGAGAGGCATCTGGAGCCCACCTGAACATCACTCTTAATAAAATTAACTGCCCTGTCACAGCAATGTCAGTTAGTCTGTCAGCTCTGCAGCTGACAATGACTCACAGCAGGGTCCTAACTGGGCAGATAGCTTTTGGCTTACTGAAAACCCAAATATTTAATGCCACCCTTGATCTTGGAATGTTTCTAGTTTTGATAGTGGCCGTATCAAGATGAATTTGCTAGAATTAACTTTTCTGTGAATGCAGTCAAAACTCACCACCTCTCTTCTTCACTTCCACTTGCTGCAGAATGTGAATCACCTCCTCTCTGACACTGCAAGTCGAACTTTTTTTTGCATCTTACAGATACTTGTGGGAGTAAATGCTGAAATGAGTCCAACAAGCCATGATTCAGCACACATCGGGCATGCTGGTTAATTACTAGCTGAGCTGTCTAAGAGCTATACCAAGAACTGGACCATGCAAACTTTATTCCTCGAGTTATATTTTAGTAGCACTGCTCAGGAGAAAGGATGACAACTGCAGGCCTTAGCTGAGTAAAAACTCCACCCTGGATTTATGGCAGCTTTCATAACGCATGCAGGCAGACTATTGTAACGCAGTTCCCAGGAGAACAAGTAGACCTCAATGACTCAAGTTTATTCCTACAGCAGATACGTACATTAATTTCTCTTGGCCTCTTTGGGCTAAGCACATCAATTACTTTAATAATGACAATTATCTAGAAGCCCTTAGAGCTTAGACTTCCATAACAAAGTATAGAAACAAGAAAAATCTTTCCCCGCTTGCCCTGACAGTCCCACCTCCATTTTAGTACAGGATTTTATTCCCTCCTGAGCTATTGGACTAGGATATAGCTGGGGAAAGAAGAAATACCACGAGAGATTCATCCCTCCTCTTAGACACCGTCCATAACCACGTCTCTTTACCCACTAAGGAATACAGAAGTGATAAACACAGTCACCCAGTTCAACACTTTACCTCATGGTCTAGGCTCATTTGATCATCCAGGCTTCTCACCACACTGAAGCTGGGATCCTGATGGTTGTTTTCATCTTTACTCTTACTCATCTCATGAGGGCACTCCCACTTTTCATTCTGAATTGCCTCCGTTTTCCTCACCATCTTTGAAACAGCTTGGAAATCACCTCTACCCAACGCTCCTTGTGCCTGACATGTTACCAGTGGTGGAATATAGTCACTTGATGGTGGACCTACAGCCTTCCATAAAAAAGTATTAACTCCAGAAAAAGGGTAATTAGTATTTTGGGAATTATCATCAGCTCTGTTCCAGGGT
Source organism: Chloroceryle aenea (assembly GCA_013399075.1). NCBI lineage: Eukaryota > Metazoa > Chordata > Aves > Coraciiformes > Cerylidae > Chloroceryle > Chloroceryle aenea. The sequence goes on from VWZY01008421.1 coordinate 1,056,212, forward strand.
CTTTCTTGAAAGATCTGCTTAGAAAGCTGATTCATTCCCCTTTCCTGGAGCAGCTTCTTTTGCTTTTCAGCAGCCTCTAATTTGTCCAGTTTCTCCTGTGTTCTGCACAGGGAATCTGCTGCCTGCTGCAACATGCTTTGAATGATCTTCAAATTAAGGACACATTTGCTGATGTGCTGCTCATTTTGGTACAGATTACTCCTCCTTCTCCCAGCATCTCCCCTCACCTGTGCCAGCATAGATGGGGCAGAGGCTGCACTCATCCTCTCCTCCTCTTCTGTAGTGTTCTCTCTACTTGATTCTGAGAAGTCACTTTCCTCATAAACTGTCTTTTCCTCACAGTGCACTCCAGGGGATGCATGAGGATCTCCTTCCTTTTGCAGGTTTTTTTCATCCTTTAGAGTTTGACCTAATCCAGCTACTTCCTCCATGAAGTCTTCTTGGAAGTCTGAAAAACTGGCAAAGATTTCATTGATTTCAAAGCTGCGGAGGCTGTCATCCACATCACTGACACTGTGGGCCTCGTGGAGTTGAGAAGCTACAGCATGATTTTTGTCCTGTGCAACTGGCTGTGGACTGGTGGATGCCTCCTGGTCCACTAAAGCATTATGATCCTCAGGAAAAACAGAGTATCTTGGGGCAGTAGGGCTGTCTGAAAAATTGAAATGTTAAGCCATTAACTCATGAAACATATTAACAAACATATTCAAACACACTGCTTTAGGAGTTGTCTTTCAGAGATTACAGGAGCAGCATTTAACACCTCTGATGAGAAGTGTACTTAACTCCAAATGTTAAGCACAGTTACTGTCTTGAGTTTATGTTAACAGCTGGTCTGGTGCCTAGAATCCAGAGCTAACTGCTTTCTATTTTCAAACTATGTCATAAAAATCTCCAAGTGCTCACATTTTACTTATTAGAGCTTTATGGACTGAGGAAATAAGTGAAGGACACGGGACACCTTGCTGGAAGAAACTCACCAGCCTCAGTTATCTCTTTTCCTTGCAATTCCTGTGTTCTCTTCCGGTAGCTAAAGGCTGATGTCAAACAGATGTTCATATCTGCAAAAACAGTATGTCCTTGGGCTTTTGACATTTCATCAGCATGACCAGTTTGAGACTTAGTTAAGTCCTGTGACAGACAAAATAGAATCAAAGACAACTGTATCTGACAACTCAATGTCTCCACTTTCTCTTCTAAGGTGGTTGCCTCCATGACTGTAAAGGACACTCAATGTTTTGATTGTCCCCCACCCCTGATTTAAGCAAAACAACTTCAGTATGAATGGACACAAATTTCCCTGTTTTAAATACACAAAAGGAAGTTACCTTTAAGTCATTTTTCAATATATATTGAATATCCTGAAGTTTTATAGTGCGGTTCTTCTGTTTAGGTTCTAGCCCTGACTTTATGATATCATAATAGGGCATAGGAAGTCTGACATCTGCTTCTAACTCTTGTCCTGAAATTATGAGCTGTTTAATAACTGAGTCTTCGAGACCTTTCCAGGGAGGGGTTTCTGCAAGACATAAATGAAGGATGCTTTAAAGGGAGCTGATCATGCTCTGGATTCTTTGTTACCAACTAGCTAATAGAGGGCTTAATTTTTAGGGTAATTATTTGACTGTCTTGTTACTGGATACTGCCATCTGTAAGATTTCTTAGTGATCAAAAACATGAGAGCTGCACAGGCTCATTCTGCACAGAGCAAAGAGTTAACTGAATGTTCTGCTGTCCTCCTGTGAACAGGAAAGATAAACAGCAGAAAACACACTGTACACAAAATTGAATCTCTCAAATACAAACCATTATTCTCATCCTTCATCTAGGCAATTTTAAGTTTTCTGATTATATTTTACAAAGGTCTCCAGTGATCTTTGCTATTGTCATTAACATTTGGGGGGGGTTTTGCCTGGAAGGCTCCTTTTCCAAGTTAACTCTGTATGAGCCATCACAGGAAGGTTTTATCCAGTCACACAGGGGAATTAACAGATTTTCCAGGGCTGACAGTCTGCACAGGATGCATTCAGTGGGTTACCCTCATGACATAAAGCCCAAACCTATAGATATACCTGTCAAGGCCTCCTGCACTACGGAACAGAAGCTATAAATATCTGACTTGACTGTGACAACTTTGTCAAGGATTACTTCTGGAGAACACCACTTATACAGCTGGACTGGGACAGGAATACGTGTCAGGTCCCTGTGTTCTCCACCATCTTTGCTGTATAAAGAGGGGAAAAAAAAAAGTTGTAAATTGGGACATACAGCACACTTGACTAGAAGGTCTTAACTTTTAGAATTAAACACCTGAGTTTGTTACATCTGCTTTTAGTTTAAATACCTAACAGGTCCAGAGTACACCTGCAAATAAAAACATGTACTATTTTCACACCAATAATGTATTCTGGCACAGGGTAGTGTACCCGAGCAGTAATAATTTGGAGCTCTTCACCCCTCTAACTCTGCTGCCTGACTCAGAGGCAGGAGTCCCTAGTCATCAAGGGGGGCACTTCAGCAGAACTCAACACTAGATTGGACTCGTTTGTCCCTTTTGCAGAAACAGCGAGGAAGTTCTTTACCTCTCTATCATGTGTTCCAAGTTGCAGAGCTTTGCCTCTCCAGAAGAAACAATCTGAACAGCATAGGAGGTAACTGAGCGGTGGATAAATCCCCGGGAGTGTAGAAAACGTAACGCATCACTGATCTGGAGCAGCACATGCAAGATTGTCTCCATGTGCAGTACTGGGAACTCCGTGCGCTGAAAAAAAAACAAGTATCAATTTTGCATTGAAGGTCTTTAAAGCTTCCAAGAGGGGGAACTGTTGTATGGAAGGCAGCAAAGAAAGCAAGCAGGGAGTGTGCAAATATTCAAGGGAAGAGCTGGTCTCGCCACATTTGTGGTGTGCAACCACGTGTAGAAGATGACAAGTTTAATTGCATTTACTTCTTGGAGTAAAGATGGTAGATGTAGTTACTAAACTTCTTCCTCTCAATTAGTTACTGTTTAAAAAACAAGTTTTCCAATTACCCTTTCATGCAGGATGCTGTACAGAGACCCAAAGGTAACCCTTTCATATACCAAACGGGTTTTCTCCAAGTCACTAGACAGACAAACAGACAGCAACTGCAGCAAATGAGGATGACGGAGTTTACTGCAAAAGGAGAGGGAAAAAAAATTGTAAGGCAAATATGAGATTAAAAGAGAAACAGCCCTGGCCTTCTACGTGTTCTTTATAAATCCAATGCGAATGCTTTTAACTTCTCATTGAAACACTCCAAATGTAGAAGAGCTCTAGATGAGGTGGCACTTAAGAACCAGTGCTTACTGTCACAACTAGGAGAATCTATTAATAAGCCATCTGAGAAATGTGCAGTGAAGCATTCATCCAGACTTCTGAGATGTGGGTATCATCTTCTCCTGTATTATCCACTGGGGTGCAAACAGAGTGGGAAGACACAGGAGGAGCGACCGGCCTGTATTTCTCATTTGCAGAGAAAGCGCCATCGCAGCCTAACAGTCCTCCCGAGGTTAATCACACTCCCTCTCATCACTGAGGCACCCAAACCCCAGCATCACTTGTGGCTCCTGCACATTTCTTTCTTACCTACTATGCTCCTGCTCTGCAATGAGAAGATCAGCCAAGCGCAGTTTACTGCAGTTCTGGTGGGGCTCAAAGCTGAGTTCTTTCACTGTAACTCTGCTGCCTCCCCACATTAAGCTACAAGAAGAGGAAGAATTTCTGCATTATTTATTTTTTTCCAGTTACAGGATTATTTACAAAGCATCCACATAAAGAATCCGCTATAATTTGCTGCTTAATAGTTACAGATACACACTAAGGGGGCTTAAAATCCTGATTCCACTTACTTTGTCATGATCATGTATGGTCCAGCATGGTAAGAAAATGCTGGTTCATCATCTGCCTGAACCACATCTTTTTCCCCAATAATAGGGAGAGATGCCAAGTACCCCAGATGCCTGCTGCCTGCAAGATAAAACTGAAACACCACCAGGAATAACCAAAAGGAATATGCAACAGTTCCTGAGAACCATCACATCTGCCACAAACTCACTAAAAGCCTGAGTGCAATCGCTGCAACCAGAGCATCCCCCAAAGCATCAAAATGAAACATTAAGGCATCTGTGTCAAAAGCTTAACTTTCTAGTGAAGCTGAAATAGAGAAAGCAGAAACAGGCACTAAGAACACTAAGAAGGGGTGTCATTTAGCAGGAGAGTTCCTATTGCTTGCTCCAGAACAGCTTCCTCTGATGGGGCCCACTGATGATTAAAGGCATGAATATTTGCACTCTCCACAGTTGTTCATTTTCTTTTTTTCACCACCATTTATGCAGAAATCAGAATGCACTAAAAATTAAAAATAACCCAGGAAGGGTAATTCCTGTGAAGAGTGTGTGACTCTGGAAAAAACTGTACTAGTATCATTAAAAAAACATTATCCAAAGCATCTCACCTTCCCAAAACCAAAGCTGTAAATGTTCTTGGCTGCATTAGCTCCACCTTTTACAAGTCTACCCAGTGGGCTCTCAACGTTTCTAGGTAGAAAAACATAAGCAGTAAGAGTAACTAATATGCCAAGGCTTTGAGTAAAATACAAGCAAGATGGAGAGAGAAATGAAGAAATTCTGCAACAGCCACATATGTCAAATGTTGCATTTGATTGGCTCCACACAAAAAAGCATAACACTGATGTTGAAATTCCAAATTACTGTGCAGCTCTAATAAAGGTTTTTAGATACACGGAAGTAAAAATCCTTGTCCCTCAGTACTTGAGAATGTATTCTTACCCTTGGACAAGGCCACCAAACCTGGATGGATTGCAGACCAGTGATTTTGATGGGCCGACCTTCCTGAGCAGATCAGAGGGAAAATTCTGAATGGCAGCCTGCATGTGGAACGTGCAATGCTGTATGAATTCCAGCATCTGGGCAGGAAGGGGAGTGGAAAAAGCATCGGTAACAAAATTACTTCAGAACTGCAAGATAAACCATTTAAAATTAGTAGATGATGACTACTGAAAAAAATAACTAGTTACTTGTAGTATTTTAAATAGGTACTTCAAGAAATGGATACACAGAAATTTGAAGAGAATTAATTATATGAAGTGGTAAGAGAAAGCTCACTTCAAAGCCTAGATGACTAACATTCAGAGATTCACCCACTGACAATTGTAGTATCAGGTTTCTTTTTAAGAGGAGCATTGTAATAACAGGTAAGAGGGGTACTGAGGGTTTAAAATCAACACTTCAGTCATGAATAAGCATTCTTCATACCATGTGTTGCTACCACGCTAGCAAAAATGACACATTTGCTGACACTGTTCATGCACAGAATGAGACAGACCTGAAAACTACTTCAGGTTTACTCCTGAATTGCACACACATGCAAATAAGCTACATACGTGCATCGGGAACTGCAAACAAGGGCCTGTCAGTTGTCTTCCTGCACACTCACACAGAAGGGTCACACCAAGTTACAGACACATCCCTGAGCCCGAGCAAGACTTTAGCTAAATAATCTGAATCACGAGGTCTTCAAAATACCATTACTGGTGTTGAAAAATAATGTTAAATACTTTATCTAACTTGTAAAAGTCAAGAATTCTCCCTGTGATGTTTCTTTGCTTGAAGGTGAAGATGCGAGCACGTACCTGGCAAGTATTCAACATGCATTACACACTCATACCTGAGCACTGCTTTCTTTTCCGGCTGACATCGCCCAGTTCTGAGGGGTTTTTCCACCTTCATCATGTACTCTCAGATCACCTCCTGCCTCCAGTAACTTGCTAAGAATCCACCGGTTTCCTGAGAAGGCAGCGGCGTGGACCGGGGTGCTGCCATCGTAACAGCGACTGAGGAACGTTAAAGCAGAGATGGTTCAGCCTATCCCTACTACACTCAACCAGCTCTGCCTCTGGGGAAAGAACAGCATACCTAGAACATTTGTGTCCCCTCAAAGAACAACACACACCTCGAAAGAAGGAAAATTAGGCACCTACTTCCCCCTGAGGATCTTTGGCTAAGATAGCAAAGGGCATCTGAAGCTCTTCTCCATTTACATACAGTGAATACTGTGTATTATGTTGACTAAAGTACTACATGATTAAACATTAATTTCAATGTAAGAAAAAAAATATATATACTTAACTGATTAACATCTGAGTCATAATCCAACAGCACATCCACTATTTTACTGAGCCCTAGCAATGCAGCCGTGAAGAGACAAGTTTGGCCCATGGAATTCACAGCATCAACAGAAATACCTGCAAGAGAAGATGGTGAGGCCACTGCTTGGTTTCCCCCAACCTCGAATAAAAGATGATGTTTCATTAACACTGAGACCAACTACCACACTGCAATTATGGAAATGTAGCAACGGTAACAGAAGATGAAAACGAGTGAACGATTTTCCTTCCGACTTCCTACACACGCCACTCACTGTCGGTCCACAATGTTTCCAAACAAAGGATGTGTAACTACCAGAAGCAGAGTGGGAACCAGGATAAGCACAGGTAACACCTGAGGAAATAAACACCTAAATTCTTCCGGAGCCAAATCAAGAGATTAGACGAATATCTTGTTACTTTGACGAAGTTTATTCAAAATAATAAATTCCATTCCACGTTAAAACAAAGACCATACAAAACGCCACAGCCTTGGGTTTAAAAGCACAGCGATTCCAGAGCTCAGTCGCATTCAGCTCCTCTGTTTTTGTCACCGTGGAATAAAAAAAAGAGGCCACAAACCNTCACTCTCCTCTAGTGACCAACTACAGAAATGACCCCTGAAAGTATAGTCTTAACCCGGACTGCCGCGCACGACCCGCCTCACCGCCGCGCACCCACACACAGGCAACGGACACACGCCCCCACGCACCGCACTCCCTCCACGCGGCACCCACGCGGCCCAGCCCGCACCCCGACGCCGACCAACCGCCGGT
>VWZY01008421.1:1086548-1103522 GCA_013399075.1 Chloroceryle aenea
TTTGCAAAGGCATTTCACATTTGCTTCCTAGCTGGAACTCTTGGCCCGTTGCTTTCTAGAGTTATGGTGTAGAGGGAAGGTCCATGTGGAATCCTCAGCTCCAGCCTGACCGTAGGGAGTGTGAGTGGTTCTCAGGGCTGCTCCATTTTGCCCTGTAAAGAGCAGAGTCTCTGAAACAGACTCCTCTGCAGGAGTCTTAGGGGAAAACAATAGTTCTTTGGAAGCAGAGATTTTGACAAATTAAGAAAAAGATCAGTGTTTAAATCTTAGGTCAGGTTGCAACTTTGTATTATTTTATGCTGCACTTAAAGGGCAGAGATTCCCTGTCCAGAGCTTCAGTCTCTGAGAGCTAAGTCATGATTCCCTTGTTCTGGAGGGGAGAGAGAAGGGGACAGCAGAAAGGCAAAGGTGTTCTCAGTGTCTGCACAGGCCTGGAACCATTTGGTGCAGATGTAAGATAAAATGCACAGATACAGACCATCTCCTTCAAGAATCTAAAGAATGGGGAATTTTGAGCTGTGCATTCAGATAAAGACCCAGCTTCCAATATCTGACCCTTTTCGTCATCTCTGCCTCTTGCTCTCTGCTGTATTATTTTTGGCAGCCTTTGCTACAAACTCAGAGTTAATAAATGTTGTCTTTTTTCAGTAGCCAGCATTGTTTGAGAGCTGTGGTGTTTATTGAGTCATAGGGACAGTAAAAAATGTGGAGACATTTGGAGTAGGTTACAATTCAAAGGTACCATGTGTTGTCTTGCACATGTTTTCTTTTACAAACATTTAATTTGACCTAACCTCATGCTGACCACAAACTGATTGTGACTCTTGCCAGAACATGTGTGTAACCACATGGTATTGTTAAACTGAGTGCTGTGTGCTCTTGCAAAACCAAAACATTGTACCAGTTGGTAAAATCTTTAAGCTAAAAGATGTTTCCCTCATTCTAACCAGCAGTATCTCAGGTTCAGCATTTCAGAGTGGTACAAAGCTCGTTTCATTTTGATGTAAATTTATTCCATAGACCCAGTACAAGTATTGAGGTTTACAAGGTGATTTTTACAACCTGGTGCTATTCCAACAGTCTCATCATAAAGGCTGAAGAAACTCCTACTCCTCCATGGCCAGTGGCAGCCAAAGGAACTATTGAAGGAGGAAAAAAAATCCCAAGTAAAATCAATCCTATTGCCTCCCCCAAATAGATCTGCCCCCCATTGATTGGTAAGCCTTAGAAACAGCCTTTTCTAAGGTTTCACAAGAGCATTAGTCCCTAAACTCTTATTCAGCTTCCTAGCAGAAGGGAAGTTCTTAATTATGAAAAAAAAAAAAAAGGCACAGATGCTGCAAGGTATTAAGTCAAGAGCTTTATGAAGGAGACAGCTTGCTTTCCCAGCAGTTATAGCTAAGCTGGGTGTTCCTAGACATTTTAACTGGATATATTTAGAAAGGAGGTCAAATATTAATCTACAGCCAGTTTAGCTGAGAAATATCTCATTTTACAGTTGCATTTTTCTCTCATATTTGATACAGTTGGAAACATTCTGGTGGGGAAATTGTACTTGTTATAAAATGTGTTTTGATTTCCATCCCAGAACTGTATCTGACAGCCAGAATCTTTAATCTCAACTTAGATATAGTGGAGCAAGGTCTGGCAAGATGCCTAGAGGGTCTAGGTCTTCATTACAACTGAATAATTTTATTGGTTTTTTCTTCTCTGTGCTGTAATGAATACAACAGCACGTGGGGCATGTGGGGCTGGTGACACGATGGAGACCAGTGAGTGGTTCCAAGGTTACAGGTCTGCATGCAGGTGAATAGCAGAGGCTTGCAGCACTTAACCAAAATGACTGGGTTTAAATGCAATCCAGCTTTGGCCTGCTGACTGTCTCCTGGGATAAGCAGAGGAAAGCACCCAGTAAAACTGCCTATAAATTGACTGAACTTGTGGTCAGGTGTGAACTGAAACAGTAAAGACTGACCTGAAATAGGGTAGCAGTCCAAACATCCTTCCCTCTTTCTTTGGTTGAGTTCTTTTGCTTTTTGCTGTTGGAAGCAGAAGACAGCTCCAGGGGCTCTTAATACTTTAATAATCATTGACTTTCTCCCAAAGCTCATATCCCAAGAGAGTGATGTTTGCTCATAATTATGCCCGAGAGACAGAATATTGCAATTTTAAAGTAGGATTTAGACATGCTCACTAGACTTCTTCAGTAGTAATTAGAAAATTCTTTCTTTCATGCTGCCTGTTTTCAAGATTTGCCTACTACCTGTCCTTTATTAGGTCTATATAGAATCTTTCTATAAATATGGAAGTATTGCACCAGGGTTTCTATAAACCACACTGTGAGTACACAGTGTGAGGGTGTTCCCTGTCTCAGTATATTTGATAAATTAGTTGTGAAAGCCTTGCACTTATGAGAAAGATGTGATTGATTACTGCAAGAAATGTGTGTATGTTTTAACCATGGGGCTTTTTTTGAAGACTGGTCTAATTTCAGTTCAGTTTACTGATGGTGATGCTGTTACAGGATAGAAATAAAATGGCCTGTCATTTTGTGTCACCCAGGAGAAAGCTGGGGTCATGCTGCTACTGTCCGTTTAATCTTGCACTGGGACAAAAGTCAGAGGTAAGTGAAAAGATAGCCTGGGAAGGTACATAATAATACTGACAAGCATTGAGGGTCTTTTTCAGACTGGCTTCAGTGGCCAAGCAGGGTGTGAATTTGCCTTCTGGCCTTGGTCTGCCATGTCCTAGGCTGCTGAGGCTCAGGAAGAGCTTTCTGGTTCTGCCTGAGCCAGTGTGGGCAGTACAGTCATGCTCCAGCTTGCCAGTCAGCTTGTTGCAGTGCTGTACTTTCTGACAAGAAGCCCTGTCTCATCAAAAAAAGAACATCCTAATGGCAGTTGCTCAGACACCAGAATTTAGGATCTGGTGGCTAAGTAGAAATTTTTGTAAGCAGGGATTAGAATTTCTTTGCTTCAGTCCTACAGAGCACAGTCAGTACCAAGCCAGAGATGCCAGGGGCTTTCCACCTGCATAGCAAGTCTCAGGAGGCCTGCTGACCCCTGAGCTTCACTGGCCACCGTTGGACCTTCCTGCTTTTGAGTGCAGCAGAATGGTTCTGCAAAACTGGACAGCTCTGCAGACAGCAAGTTACAGTGACCTGCAGAGAGGCATTCAAACCAATGCAGAGCTGACCTAGGGAGGGTGGTTTTAGAAGCCCAAAGGAAAGAGAACGACCCTTTTAAAACCTTTATGAAGTTTTGTCTGTTGCAGTGAGATCTTTTCCATTTCCTAGGTTTTTTCCCCTCTTCACTCTATTGCAAGCTCACTTCTTTCCTTGACAGTTAGATTTGTCATGTATATAGCATCACAATGCAGCAACTTGAAATTGAGAAGCCTTGCCTCAATTCCCTAATCTTCTGCAAAGAGTGAACAAAAATGCCACTGGAATGTTGCTGTGCATAGTTTTGCTTATTAAACTCGAAAGGGAAATGCAGTGGCACTTTCTTGTGGAGTTCTGGTTTTTAAATTCTAAATTTGAAGGCAATGCAGAATGATTGCAGCAGGCTGTTTATTTTGGAATTAAATTAACATCACTGATTAGTTAACTGCCTTTATAAGACAGATGATTGCAGAATGAACAAAAGTTAATTTTATATATCAAAACTAAAGAGCTTTTTTTCTTCTGCAACACAGTGAGGAAGGCTGGGGCTACAGGTTCCAGAAAGCAAGCCAAAGGCAGATAAACAGGTTTTATTTGCTGTTCCAAATATGCAGCTAATACAGAGCAGGGACTGCAGAAGCACAGCAATTCTGATTCCAAATGCCTGGCTGTAAAAAGCAGAAATAGCTGATTCTGTTGCACTTGTAAACGAACTCCTTGTACCTGATGATCCATTGTGGGTTTGTTGGTTTTATGTTAGGTTATTGAGGCACAAAGATTTGAGAATCCGTTTGCCTTTGGGGTTTATTGGGTTGTTTTGTTTGGTTTGAGTTTTTATTTTTGTTTAAATTATGCTTTGGCCAACTATGATACCTGTCTCTTTCTACTACTGAAAATGTCAGAGCTTAATTATAAGGGTTCTCATAGCTGTGAGGAAAGATCCTGTTGAGTCAGAGGCACACAGCTGAGCTCTAGCTGAGGGTTTGTAAAAGCAGAGCTTCTGCAGCTTCAGATTTAGGCTATTTTGTAAAGTATAACCCACCACTTAAATGTTCTGAGGAATTCCCTGTGTAGCTAATATGAAGTGGCAGTGTTCCTCAGGCTGTAATTACGTGCTCTCTAATAGAATGGCACCTCAGGGAGCAAAAACACCCCAAAAATAATTAACAGGATCTTTGGCAGGGTGTCTTGATACAGAGAGCAGAACACTTTCTGTACTGGCTTTACCTGTCAGTTCTGGGGAGGTGGGCACGGTGCAGACTAGCAGCCTTGGGACCAGCTGAAACTCCCTTGTTTTTGAGCTGCTTTGCAATCTTCTGTCTATATTATGCAAGCATCTCTTGGGCCAGGTGCTGTATAAGCACAAATGGTGATGCATTGCTTAGAGTTTAAACACACAAAACCAAGGAAGCATTAGAGGAGAAATACAAGGGAAACAATTTTCTCAATGTTATGCTGTATGTCAGTGCCAAGGTCAGCCTTCAAAATAGAACATCTTCTCCTTCTCCATCCACTAGGTTATGCTGACAGGCTTGTGAAATTGCTAGAAAAAAAACTCTCCAGAAGTCTTTAAGTTCTTGAGGGTATCTCCCAAGTTTGAAAGGTCAATGAACAAAGGATTGCTTAATGGAGTAGGAAAGAATTGTGCTCATAACCTTTTTTGTTTGCATTTTAAGAAAGCAGCATTTGGAATTAATTCATAATGAATATTGATCCAAAAATGTGATCAAATACTGTGATGGAACAAGGCTAATTAATTGTTCACTCTTTTTAGTAGGTCTCCATTGCATTTGAGCTGAGAGGTCATGTAAAGATGGGAATTTGGCATCCACAGTTTAAATGACCTATATGAAAAGAGATGCATAAGAATTCCACTGGTCACCCACCCCATGACTGTGGGAAAATGGGAGTCTGGTCATTTGGTCACTTGGAATTTTTATTCTTGCATTCACTAACCATAATTAACTGTTTTTTGTTTAACCAGGTTGGCAACGTTGTACAAATCACCGAGCCAGAAGGAGTCAACCATACCATACCACATTACAGTTAGTATTGCTCTTGGGATGGAGTGCAGGGATGGGGGCACGCTGTTAGATGTAAAGGAATTTTCAGCCACACAGACAAATCACAGAAGGATGTTGGCTTTCTTGGTGTTGCCTTTCAGTTGCCTTCTGAAGGTAACTGGTAATACTGGGATGTCTCCAGGTTCATGATTATTTTGCACCATTTCTCTTAAGAAAAATGACCCAGCATGTTAGTCCTCTTTGTGAAAGCATTGTGATTTCCAGATCGAATTTACAGGCAGCCTGTCCCCATCTGTTCTTGTGCTAGTGTTGCTTATTTTATCTGCCCTTGATGTTAACTTCTGGCCCAAGTGCAATTACAGACAGCAATCATGCACTCTCCCAGTCCTCATTTTGGGACATTTGAACAAGCCAGGCTGTTTTCTCCCTTGTCAGGTAGGTTATTGTTTCCCAAGTGGTTCTCCTCTGCATCTATTCCAGTTGAGTTTATCTTTTTAGGACAAGGGTGACCAGAATCATACCCGGTATTGCAGCAGACACACTGGTGATTTGTGCTGTACATAGTTCCACATCTCTGCTCTAAGTGCATTGCCTGATATAACCTAGGGTGTGTTTATCTCTTTCATAGCTCCATCCTACCAGTTGCTCTAAGACCAGCAGATTTTTCTCTTCTGTCACTATCATATAAGGAGCTTCCAGCTTATGGCTGGAGACCTCATTCATCCCTAGTTAAATCCTGTGATTATTTTCTTTTGTGGATTTCTTAGATACATATTAATGAGAATACATAATTCCTAAGCCATATTCAGGTTTAAAAAAACCCCATCACTCAACTCTTATATCTTCAAATGTCAGATACATAGGTACCTGCCATAACTATTTGCTGTGTGTCCTCATGGAAACACGTTGCCATAGCATTTCCTGCAGATTTGAATGCTGCCATAAGATGACATCTTCCAACTATTGAACAGAAATCTTTTTTCTTTTTTTCATGCCTGAATGTATTCACCTTGACAGAAGAAATATTGTAAATAAATGTATAGTCTCAGTTCTGTAAAGACTGTGAGGGTAAGTGGAACCTACATCCCAAGGCTGTGTGATGTAAGGGTGCAGCCCTTTCTCTCCAGCTCACAAACAGTTGGGTTTCATCATAGACAGTTTAACTGCCTTTTCCTTTCAGTTTTATATGCATTACAAAACAGCTATGCTCTCTTCTGTATGAATGCACACAATTTTGAAACACAGTTGAGAGTGTATCCCAATCAAATATTAGTTAAAATTTAAGATTATCCCTGTGTTTTTTTCCCTTAATCCTGTTGAGCAACTTCATCAGATGGTTACTTTAAGTAAAAAATATATTATCCCACTTTCTTTCATGAAATTCAGGTCTGATGGTAACACTCTGCTGTTAATTTCTCATTCCTATCTCTGTAGTTAAACTGGGAGATGTAAATACACGTTCAGCATTTCCAAATCTGATTTAGCACATCTATGTATAACCAGCATACAGAAAAAGCTAATTAAAAAAATAATAAATTCCTCAAGCTGAGATCCTCAGAAGATGTTTAGGCTTATGGAAATAGAAACTCTGGTACCATTGACAAAGTGGCTGTTCAGTGCCTGTAAGCTGATGGAGAAGCATGTAATTTAGTGACTGAACTTTAGCTATTTTCCAGCTCAGTCCTTCCCAGTGTACTGGGCAAGTCCTCCCTCTGAGGAAGTGTGGAAGCTGTAGAACACCTGTCAAATGAAATGGAGTTTCTTTCACAGGATAAGGATTCATTCTTAAATGCAGAGGATAGAAATGTAAATTGGTTTATGCACAAGGGAGTGAGTAGATCATCTGATTCACCTAAATGTATCAGGTAATGTGACCTGATTAATTCATCCTAAAAGACAGAGACCCAGGACCTATATTCTGGGTAGGAATTATCAGTGTTTCCCTGAACTGTGGAGGGCCTGCCAGATGAGCAATGAGAATACTGCAAGCAGTAGAGCTGACTGCCTTTGTCAACCTCGATGCAGTCGGTGGACACCAGGAGACATTAAAGAACAATTCCAAATGACTGTAGACAATCTGAGTTTTTAGGTCCTTGGTTCCATTAGCCACATTCTCACCATCTACAAACCACTAACAAGCTTCACAAATACAAAATTCCTGTGTTTTCAAGGCACTATGCCCAGAAGGTACATGCCTTTAACTAAATGTAAAACATCTATACTAAGCAGCCTACTTTATTGTGTTCTGGCCTTTATAACCATCGGAATGCTTTCGCTGGGAGTCTAGCATACTGGATTAAGTGGATTCTTGGCTACAGCTCCACCTTTGTGCCTCAGGGAAATGGCAGAGATTAGATGCAAGCAGCAGTGAAACACTAAACTTGAAGATTCCCCATTACGCTATTTAGAATAACACTTGAGTTGCTTATAATAGCAGAGGGACTGCACAAATTCTGCCCTTGTGGCAGCTCTTGCTGTTTGTTCTTCCAAAAGCGTAGCAGGCTGTGTGAGGTGAGGCATTTGGAAATAGAAGTACAGAGACGGGAGACTTAGCAAAACATTTTGATTGGGGTTGGGTTTGGTTTGGGTTGATCTTGCCGTGGGACCCGCTGGCATTTAGGAAAGTCACACATCTTGCAGTCATTCTACCTGCTCTTTCACACAGTACCAGCCTAAGATGTCAGCTTTCCTGAAATGCTCTCATCCCCATCTTATCTCTACCTGAGCATTTAGGATCCCCAAAGCAATTTCTCTTCTGATTAACCCTTTTTCCTCTCTAAATCAGAACTGCAGGGAGAGTCTGCACTGAGCTGTCAGCAGTGCTCCCTGCAGAGCATTTGTCTGGAGATGGGAAGACAGACAGTTGCAAGCTTCACATCTCAGTGTCTTTGTTGGAATTGATGGCATGTTTAACTAATTTTCCAGACCTTTTGTATTTTAGAATCTTTAAAAATCATTACATTGTGAGATAAGGTAGCAGAAAATACAAATGGTTGTAAGTCAAATAGATCACTTTAAGCTCTCTCCTGAGTAGCAGCATCTAGTTTTCACTTCTAATTTAGTTTTTGGCAGTTAAAGGTTCTCATCCCATTGTGTCCCATAAATTACTATGCTGGAACAGTCTTTGCAGTCTAGAGACTGATTCAGATATGTTGTTCTCTTAAAATGTCTCATTGATGTTTTTGGTTCATTAAGTAGATACACAAAACAAAAATATCCTAGGTTTTAAAAATTCACAGGTTTGATGGGAAAATGACCGAGGCAATTAATCCAGTCATTTCCTTGCTTCCGTGGGAGTTCAATAAGGGCTGGAGGATTTGGCTTTTAATTTATTTAAATAGGCAACATAAGTTAATTTACAGAGCAGCAGTGCTTCATAGCCATAGGGGTTATTAGTGGTAAAATGATAGCCTGGTTGGAGAAAATAAAATACCTTTAAAAACAAAATGAGGAGCCACAGTTATTAGTTGGCATGCGTGTTAAAAAGCTTCCAGTTCTGAGCTTAGCTTGGTCTATAAACATTCTGTGGCTGCTCATCTAAAATAAATGACAGCATCATACCTTATTCTGATCTTCTGGGAACTAGTTACTCATGCTTTATATCTACAGAAGTGTTATCACATGATTTTGCTTGTATGTTACAGTCCCATGGCTTCCGAGATGTGCAGCCTCCAGCTGTCACTCAAAATGCAGAAGATACTGAAATGAACCCTCGCAAACGGCCACGGAGGGAAGAGGAAATGTGAAAGTGATTTAAAAGTTGAATGCTAAAAAACTGTGTGTGCTACAGGAGAACAGTTACACAGTGAATACTCAACCAAAGGCAGCCCGAGGGACTGTAACTTAAATTCCTACTCTGGGCATTATTTTAACATGAAGACTGCAATATGCAAATTTCTGTCGCAGGAAATTCCTTTGTGTATGGCATAATTTTATAATAAAAATCTGTTTTCTGTAACAAGAGGTTTCAGCTTTGTTGGGGGCAGTAGAGAATACAACTACTTCTTTTGCTCTGGGTACAAACCCAATGAAACGTGAGCATCTAATACAGTACAATTAATGACACAGGCCTTGATCACTCATCTGGTTTTGTGTGCATCTGAATTTTAACGAGGTTTCACACAGCAGTCTGCTCACATGCCTCAGACCAGAGCAGAAGGCAGTGGAGCTGCTGATGGATGCTTTAAGATAAATACATGCCTAAATGCTGTGCCAGATTGGGGCATTAGCCCTTACCTGCTGCAAAGTCCTTGACCAAGGACAATCAAAGTGCTGTTTTGAACAACTCATTTATCTTGTGGTGGTAACAATAGAGATGAAAGACTACAGCTGAAGGACAAAGGATTTAATCCAGCATGGTAATTTTATGTTCCTATTTTAGTAAGTGAGAATATTTTACCACCACTTCAAGCTTGAAGCAAACTGCTGTAAAGCCCTTAGCTTCCATGTTCTTCTTTTAGTAAAGCATTCAGAATGAAGACTCTTGTTTTGTTTGTGGCTTTAATAAAGGGGAAACCCAGGCTTCTTAGACACCAGCAATGTACCAGCAGTTCCAGAACCTAAAATGAATGAATGTACACTGAAAATACAGCAGGGATTTGTCCTCTTTTTATTAAGAGAAGACAAATCAATGAGATTATTAGAAAAGAAAGGTACTGCAGTGCAAAATAGTAATTACCTCAATTATGAGAAGTGTTTGTACACATGCACAGATATGACCCCTTTCTGGCACAGTGCTTGATAATGCTGAGGAAACGCAGCCAGCAGCCTAAATGGAGAATTGAAGTTGTGGGAGTCACTATCTTTAATTTTTAATTTAGTAACACTAAACCGATGTAGCCTCAAAACAAAATTCAGTGCTGAGTCTGAGTCACAAAATTCCTCTATCTGAAAAGCTGGGGGGAAAAAAAAAAAAGTGGCAGTGATTTTTGGACCATTGTAGTGTTTAGATGTAAATTACATAATCAAATATTAAGAGGAGAAGTATTCGAGTGCCATGCAGCAAACTGGGCTGTGTCAGAAGCTACAAACTGCGAGTCGGGGAGAAGCTCTTAAGCAAGCATGACATAGGGGAAGGAAAGCAGCAGGATTTGTGACTCAGACAAAGATTTCAATGCAGGAGACACAGGCAAACAAAAGGATCCTACTGCATGTGATGTCAGCAAGCAAATGGTCCATTTGGGAATAATAGCTTCCTACGTATTGCAGTGCAAGAGGAGGGGGGAGCCAGCACAGAGCACATGCCTACCTAGCCACAAGGAAAACCATCCATTAAGAACCTTGTAGCAGTATTTTAAGAAGCCCTGCTGGTTACTAGTGATAGCTGCTATCTAAGGTGTTTGGTATTTATGGAAAAATCCATTTCTTGCAATTTATTGTGTTCTGATTTAATATCCTCAACGTGTCCTTCCATGTGCCAGAAGAGTAAGGACATCTCCAATATGCTATTAATTTTGACTGACTCTTTTTTATGTTGTTTGTAGTAGAGTAGCACCCAGAAGCCCCAGCTGAGATGTTGATCCTGTTATATCAGGATAAATCATTTTGCCTGAGTAAATGTTAGATATTCCAGCATTCCAGGCATCATTATAAAAAAACCCAAATAAATAAAAAATACATGTAGTTATTGAATAACATCAGGAGATATAAAAGCATCCAAAGGAAGCACTGGAGGCTCTAGCCTGAGACTTTTTTTTTTCTTCCTATTGAATCTATTATAAAAATCAGCTCTTCAGACCAGAACTAGAGAGAAGGATCTGTTGGTGGAGACAAAATTAGATTAAATGAGCCAGATTTCATCCTCATCTGTTGGAGACAAAAGCTGTTCCAGGCTTAGAGTTGTGTATAAAGGAAGAATTTGACCATTGCCTGACCAGTAAATCTTGTGTGGCAAGTTGATATTTTCTTACATATGCCTGGAATTCTCTTGCATTTCACAGCATCAGTGCTGTGAAAGAGTGAGTAGCCCGAGAGAATTTTGTAACTGCACAAAAAATCTGGTTCTGACTAGCCAACATCACAGCATCAAATCAGAAATAAACCAGGTCGTTTGATTTGCTACTTAAGTCTCAGTCTGCCGAAAACCAAGAGCTTTGGCTATCACACTGAGTTTAGAATGATTCCATTTTGTAAGGACAACATTTACTTGTGGTGGAGGAACCTACTTGGTCACCATAACAAGAATACAGTGTCTACCACAGGGCTTAGCAACAAGAAAACACTGCGGTCACAGCATACTTCTTCTCCAGCCCAGAATCCCACTATGAAACTCTTTAGTTTGGAGAGGGAAAATGACAATTTATTTCTTCCTGGGTTTATGTGTTCTGTACCTTTTCCATTATGAAACACGGAGGAAACAACTAGCTTCCAACTAGAAGAAACTTAAGAAAACATGAAGCAGAAATCACGTAGCAGAAGGTAAGAAGGTGTAGCCAAGGTTCAAGTTACACCATCAAGCAGTCTCATCCTGAAGTCAATTACAGACTGGTTGATGAATGTGGAAGGAGTACACTCAGAAATAGGTTTAGACTCAAGTGTTTCATGGATCAACAGGAAAGGTGAAATCCTTACTGCCTACCTTTTGAACTCCAGCCTTTTTCTGAACAAAAGAAAAATAATTATCAGTTGGAAGGACAAGTCATTACATTCCAGATTGTCTTTACCACACTCAGGATCATAATTATTTAGAAATGCACGTTAAGCTGTATTAGAGTTTTAATAAAATATATTTTGTATAGAAATAGTGTGTGTTAAGTCTTGAAATATGGTTTGATTCTTTGTCATAAACCAGAGGATCTTGAAGGAAATTGAACAGAGCTCTTACATTACAGTAACAGCAAATATACCATAGATTACCTAAGGGAAATAATACTTCTTTTTACAGGGAAGTGAACCTGTGGTTCAAGCACAAGTGCCATGCTAAGGGTATGCACACAGGAGCCTGGCTGCAGGGGAATGCGAGCCACCGGCTGCGGAGCTGGCAATGCCACAGAGCTGCTGAGCAGCCTGCCCAGTCCTCCTCCACACCAGTCCTCCCCTTGACTGGAGAAACCAGTGCCAGCTGCTCCTGGGCTTTCCCTCTCCCTGGCTCCCCAGGCTGCGTACTCAGCATCTTGTGGCTTCTAGCCATGGAGTCATTTTGGATGATTAGGGTCAGGAGAGTTGGCTTCCCTTGGCTAGTGCAAGACTTCTGCATTAATGTTCTATACTGAAGAATGAAATCACCGGGAACTGGCCCCCTTCCCAGGACTGAATTTCACCCACAAATGCACCCACTGTTAAACCATAAGCTACTGTCTTGCTTCCCACAAACAAGAAATATTCATAGGATATGCACAGTTTATGAGAGTCTAAGCTTTAGCACATATATTACAATAATACTGGCCAGAGCCTGGACACAAGAGGAGCTGGTTTCTGGTACTCACCTAAGAGGCTGCTTTTCTCTTAAGGCTGGTTTTCAGGGTTTTTTTAAGAGATATTTCTAAGTAGGTGACTGTAAAATTCAAGGTCTTGTGACTAGAGCAAGATATCACAGAATCAGGAATCTCATCTACAGTGAGATGATGAACAAGTCATTTACAGTAAGCCTGTGGAAGAACCAATATAATTTTAAAAATCCCACTGGGCACCTGCCTTAACAAGCCTGGCTTAAACTTTGCTCTCATTTTAGCATGAACTTCACCCTCCACCCCAAAAGGGCAGAATATGCACACACTGTTAAATCCCTAGCAGAGAGTATAAATGAGATTTAAGCAGTACACTGTTTTGTATTGCTTCCTCTGAGCAGAAGTGAGCTTTGGGCTTAGGAATTCCAGCAGTGCTGTATTCTCACAGTGTGGTACTGTGGACAGCCTCGGATGAAATGTGTTGCAAAAATGGAAAGTACAGAGGAAGGGCCTGGCACAGTAACACTGCCAGCAGGCTCTGTTGCTTGCTGATATCCAGGAGGTCTGCGCCCTCACCTCCGTTTAGCAGTAAAAGGAAACTATGATCCCGAAGAGCGAGTGACTGCTGAAGTGGATCAACCCCCAGGAGAAGATAGCAGGCTCTGGTGTGGTCCCGCCGCAGGATGATCTCAGCATTTCACCAGACCCAGACCTCATTGTTAAGTGTTATGTGGTCAGCTGGGTTTTGCTGAGGCGATCCCATGGGCACTAATCTACAGCCACACTCCAACCCATCAGTCAAAGTTTTCACGATGTAACAAATTTTGTCTTTGCCTTTGTTAGTGGGAAACAAGAACCATTGTGTGATATCTGCTTTGACAGCGTTCCAACCCTGTTCAGTCATTTTGAAGCACTCAGCTTTTCATTAGTTCTTTCTTCCACATACTTTTCCCAACAGATTTCCAAATCTAACTAAATAGGCAGGGACTAATGTCCTGTTTGTCACTATCGCTATTCAAAGAACCTTCTTTTTCTAAACAAGGGTCTGAATGGAAGGCTGAAAATGGAATTTTCCTTCAGAATTGGATTGGAAATTTCCATGACAGCTGGAAGTGGGATTCGGGCCTGAAATCCTGCGTTTTGCAATGGATGTGGATAATTCAGAATAATCTTTTGACTGTTAAACTGGAAAAGATGACTTGACCTCAAAAACTTTTTAAAAAAATAAAGGAGGAAAGAGGAAGAAAGAGATAAGGACTTTGGAATTTAGGAACATACTACCACGGGACTTTTGGTAAAGAAGACAGTGGTAACAGAACTTACTGTGCTTTTTAAAACTGCAGTTGAACAAAGACTGAACCAAGGAAAGTTAACTGGGTCTTGATGAAACTTATCAACGAGAGCCTTCTCACTGCATTCCTTTCAAATTCTTGCTGTCCTTACTCAACCAGTTGGAATTATTTTAGTGAATTGAACAGTAATTGTCTCACTGAGTTTGAAGAGCTATAAAAAGAACAGATGTATATAATCACATTCACAAGGTGACTGATATTGATCATATGAATGCCTATAAAGAATTTTAATCTCTTTCAAGATTATATTGCAAGCATCATTTCACACTACATTCAACAGTAGACGTGCCTTCAGAATGAGAACAGCCAAAGGCCTGGAAATACTTGCTTTTCTGGTGGTTTCATCTGGCCAGGAAAACAGACCATAGATTCTAAAATTACTTCTGGTTTATTGCAAAAGTCCTACTTTTAAAAAAAATCACTTAAGAAAAACAGTTTATTTACCATTGGGTTTTCCCTTTATACTCTTTTGTATGGTACTGGAGCATATGCCATGGGTTTGTTAAATATTATCAAATCATTTTTAATGCCCCTACATGTCTTCTACTTGTCAGCATACAGGAATCTCTTCCAAAGGTTACAAAAAATTAAAAAGCACTTCTTTTTACACTCCATACAATTCAGGTCACGTCCCCAGGGCCTGCTCAAATCCTGCTTATTTCTCACAAGCAAAAAGAGAAAGAGGAAGACATAATTTTAAGGCTAAAATATAACAGATTTCTTATAAAACGACACTGTAAGATCTTCTATTAAAAAAAAAAAGGCAACATGATGAAGCCAGAAAAGACACAAGCACCTACGTTTCCTTCTCAAGTCAGGTGCAAGTCTTAGCATCCATTTGACAACACGCTGCAAAACAATGATTTCAGACTCAGATTTTTATGAATTGTGAGTTTATTCCATGCACCTAACACAGGAACCCTGCATAGTGCTGCTACCCAGCAATCCAGAGTGCACCAAGGCATTCTAAATTTAGCTTCCAGACTTACTCAACACTAAAAACATTTCATAATAGAACCAAACATGCCTCTCATAGATTAGTGCTTTACTTGATAACACATTGTATTTAGAGCTTCCTTTTCTGGACAGCAGTGAGGAACAGTGTGGCTACCTTCCATGGTAATTGCCCACCTCACTGTCTCCACACAGTGAAGCATCACAGGTTCCTGGCTGCCTAACTCAGCCATACCACCCACAGCTGCCATATGTCCCACACTGCAGGTTAATAAGAATGGTTTTTCACCTTTCCCTCCCAGAAACAAATGCCAGCATGGCTTAGAGCCATAAGCTCTTTATTTAATATTGAGGCAGAACAATACTAACTTGACTGTAGTGCCAAAACTTGACAAAGTATCCTGAGTACAAAGCTCTATTTCATTTTAATTAGTGTCCTTAGCAATTAGACAAATGATGAAAAGCACATGGGGACTGCCAAGATGAATCAAGGACATCTGGTAAGTTTAACATTTCAACATGAAACAGAGTAGGTCTTACTCTCAGCTAGTCTTATGTGTCGTTTGAAACGCTAAAAAATATGTGATTAACAGAAATATAAAAAGAAAAAGAGACTATCTAAATGCTTTGGAACTTTTCTTTGATTGCCTTAATTGCTGTTTGTCATACAACAGGAATCTGATCGTACACCTGGTTGGATTAGCTGTTATTTCCCTAAGATATAACAGGGATTTTTAGAACTGAGATGATATTACACTAAGATTATCTGCATTACAGTTTCTTAGAAACTCCAACTGCCTCTGAATTACTAGTGAAAAACAAATCATAAATGTAAAACTGCTTCTTTTATACTTGCATTGATAAGCATTCTCTTGAGGCTTGTGACTCACTGATGATGCAGTACAGACAGGCAAACCTAAAAAATTTACCCCAAAATCCAGCAATGACATCATCAGCTGCAACAGTGGGCTATCTCTTCAGAAAGAACTGCAATGCTTTTTACCCCTCAAACCCATCTGGCATTCCTAATTAAATGAATATTAAGTTGAAAATATTCAGTATATAAGTGGTATACTGAAAAAAAATACCAACGGATAATATTGCAGGAGAAACTGCAATTTTCTGTTGCTTTAATAGCTTTTGGCTGTGGAAGGCTAAGACTAGCTGTGACAATCACATTTCTAACTCTCATGGCTTTTACATATTCACAAGATTGCAATAGGATCAGTCAATGCAGTTGCCGGAATACTCTAAAATTAGTTTGGCTCTGAAGTAACAATTCACCAACAAGAAGACAGATTTACAGCAGCACTTGACATGCAGAGGTAATTACTAAAATGCAGAGAACAACAGGTTTCAGCAAGCTATTGTCCTTGTTATAATCCATTAAAATTTGGGAATATTTTTTGCATATGAGGCTTGTGATGAGGCCATTTTTCAAGGTACATCTAGGTATCATTCCCTCCCATGTGTACAAGCTATTTTAAATGTGTGGCAATTACACTTGTTCATTGTTGGTATTTATTGACCTGATAGCTTTGAAAATAGTTTTTCAGCAGCAATGAATAAAACAAGCCAAATGAAAGACATTTATTAGACAGCAGTAGAGTATCAAGTACAGTTTGGCTCCTACTGACTGTCTATAAATTTAAAGTTTTGTTCAATGTAACATCT
The DNA here is from genome assembly GCA_013399075.1 of Chloroceryle aenea. Taxonomy (NCBI): domain Eukaryota; kingdom Metazoa; phylum Chordata; class Aves; order Coraciiformes; family Cerylidae; genus Chloroceryle; species Chloroceryle aenea. Next base: position 1,103,101 of record VWZY01008421.1, read on the forward strand.
TCAGTTACTTATTAACTCCCCTTTGCTGCAACACTGAATGTGCAGGTATCACGTACTGTATCATTTGTTAATCTATATGGTATGTCCATGCTGATCTTGAATGTTAATTAGCGTCAGAAGTTTTATTGCTAAGTGTTGGAAACTGACAAATACGACCTCAAAGCTCCCTTGCCTGGCAATTCATACAACAGTTTCAGCTCGAAAAGACCCTTAAGCTCATTGAGTCCAACCCTTAACCCAGTACTGACAAACCCATCACTGAAAAATGTCCCTCAGCATCACATCTACATGTCTTTTAAACCTCTCCGGGGATGGGGACTCCAACACTGCCCTGGGCAAGCTGGGCCAGGCCTGGACAACCCTTTCAGTGAATAATTTTTCCTAAGATCCAACCTATATCTCCCCTGGCACAACTTGAGGCC
>VWZY01008421.1:1104609-1139254 GCA_013399075.1 Chloroceryle aenea
GGCCGCCGAAGCAGAGGAGGGAGAGGGAGAGGGCGAAGCCGGCGACCCTCAGCCGCCTGCCCCGCCGCCGCCTCCCCCGCCACTGCCGCCGCTGCCCCGGCCGCTCTCGGAGNCAAGAAAGAAGGAAGGGGGTAGAACAAGGGGCAAGGAAAAAGAGGCAGCCCGCCCTTTTGCCCCCTCAAAAATAACCCTAAAAAACAAAAAACCCAACCCATATTGAGAAAACCACACCATGTATTCATAGACCAGGGAGAAAAGAGTAGAAAGCTGTCCATAATCACGGGGCTCTTTCTGCTGTCAGCTGGGGAAAGCCAGCTCTGCTTTGCTCTGCACGGAGGCAGTTTCCAGATCTGTGCTTTCTAAAGGCTGGTGCATAAAGAGGAAACAGATGGGATCTATTCCCAGTGTGAAAAGTCTGTGGACTGAAACCTAAAGATCAGTTACCAGTGCCTTGTATTGTGCTCAGCTTTGGCTTTGAAGGCTTGAAATAGGAATGGTTGTTAGTGGCGTTTCTTTAGGAACCTTTTGAAACTGATGCCACAGGAGGAGACAAACGAACCTGTGAAAATACGCACAGCACACCGGGGAGCTTTCTGCCATTGAGCTGGTAATTGTAACGAGAGGTGCTACTCAGTCGCGAAAATAAATAAATAAAAGAACCGGGTTTTACAACTGCATGATCTGTTTCTGTTCCATTCCTATCTGCCCTCTGTGTTGTGGACGGCAGGGACAGCACAATGATAGCTGCAGAGGACAAAGCTCTCCTATTCACACAGGCTCACCCTGCCACCTTTGGAAAAGTCTTTCTCTGGAACAGAGCAGCACATTCATAGGCGGTGACAGAGAGAAGCGAGTCCCTTCTGTATGTGTAGAATGCGTTGTTTTTAAGACAGGCTTGTGAACTCAAAAGTCAGAGCTGTGTAAATAAAGTTTTAGACATAGAGCAGATTATTTCAAAGTGTTATTTCAAGTATCTATGAAATGATTTTGAACTTGAATTCCTCCTCTACTGCTTTTTCTCTCTGCATGTCCCCAAACCCCAGGACAGGCAGACTTGGATTGGCCAGTTTCTGAGGCCCATGTTAATGACTAAAATTATTAAGCAAAAAAAGAGACATTTTGAGAAGATTCTTTATATAGGGATAGCTCTTGCCAAGTTGTGGGTTGTTAGGGTTTTTTTTCCAGCTTTTGTGTAAATCTTTTGATGCCTACTGAGCAAGGCATCTCTTTGGCTTTGTTTATGGTGAAATCAGTGAAGGTTTCCTTCTTTAGACACCTACATTATAAAGCAAAAAGCAGTCTCTACCTCAAAATTAAGAGAGCAGGGAATCATGTTGGAAGAAATTGTTTTCCAAAGGCTTAAGTATTTTGTCAATGTATAGAAAGTGGATTTTCAAATAGTAAATTTAACAGAGGATTGATAGACGTGGATTTATAGCTGTCTAGCCAAGGTAGCTGCAAACTGTAGTTCTTTAAAACATTTTAAAATATTATAAACCAAATCCAATAACTTTTAATAAGGAGAGCTAAGCTGAAATCGTTTTTTCATGAGTGATGGTGGAATCTGAGGTAAGTGCAAGCATGTGAAGCTGTTCTTCAGGTGAATTATTGTACTTTTAGTACACTCTGCAGTCACCAGAGCAACTTAGAACTGTTACAAGATTTTAAACCAGGCAGAAGTAGAATGTCTCCCCCTTCACAGGGTTTGACTGGTCAGATGATTCCAGAGATAGGAAACTTCATGCATATGAATAAATCCACTCTTGTGCCAAATGGTTATGATAGTCTTAAAAGAAAAAAAAAGGCACAGGAAATCATGTGAAGGGGAATATTTTATTGGTATGTCATTAGCAAGAAAGACTATATTGTGAATGCATGTTTTCTGTAACTGTAACTATGTATTAGTCAAATGACTGGTTTGCTTTACACGTAGCATAAGGATAAAACCCATTACTGTGAAAAATCCAACAGCTGTTTTTCAGCTATTTTAAGCACACAGCTTTAGTTCTTTTTGAGGGAAGTAAGACCATCTCAGAAAGGAGAACATATTGGCAATCATGAAAAAATATAGTAGCTTTCTGCCACTGTCTAGATCAGTATCAAAGAGTTCCTATTTGTGAGATTTTCCTGCTATTTTCCAAAAGATTCATATTCCCCTTTGAGATTTCTAGTTCCTGGTTTCTTTCTAGAGACACCATATGCTTGGAAAATTAGATTAATGTAATCTTTATATCTAGGTGCCACAAAATGTGTACTGCACACTCTCTTAGTGATCCTCAAAAGAACGAAACTGATCAATGGGAGCTATGTTAGATGAAGGAAATAAGCAAAAAAGAATAACCCTTGAGGAATTGCATTGGAACATTGGCTGATAGCTTGAAAGTTAATTTTGTCATCTTCTGTAAGATCTTTTTCAAGAGAAAGTTGTATAGACAGCTTCTGTGTAGAAACAAATATACTAAGGACTTCATCTGTTAAATATGAGACCCCATTGCTTGCTTCCACTGACTCAGGAGTAGATCTCAGTTCAGAGTTATTTATTTAAGGAAGAAGTTACTAACTTGATGAAGAAGTATGTACAAAGTTATGTATCGTGCTTTTCCTCTTCCTACTGATACTTTTATTAAATCTAGTGTATTTAAAAAGCTGGTTCTTGACAAGACATCTGAAAAAATAATCATGAAAGATGTGGTTGCTAAGAGAGAAGAGGGCCAGGCTGAGTTAAACAGTGCAGCCCTAGAAGTTGTGTCGCTAGGAAGAACAAATTTATCTTGCTGTTACTTTTTTTTTTTCCCCCCCTGTATAAAGGAAAAAATCAGTTGCATATTGTTCTTGCTTTTTCTTTTTTTCTCACTTTTTTTCCCCTCCCAAGGATTGATGGGAATAGATAGAGTTGGTATCACTTGTGGTTTAGGTTTACTTTCAGTGATTTTGGTGGTACAAGATTTTGCTTTCAAATATTCATTTAGAAACAACTGTAGCAAGCAGGCCTATTTCTCCACTGTTAGTGGTAAGTAAAATAAAAATTAAATTTAATATTATGTCATTTAAAGTGCTTAACTAAGGTGCTGATGACAAAATGACTATTTTGGGGACTGCAGAAACCTTGCTCTGAGCTAGAACACGAAAAACTTCTGAGCAGTGCACTTTTGGATTTCTTTGCAGATTACCATGAAACATTCACAGAATATTCCCAAATTTAGGATTAAAGAAATGCAATATTTCTAGTGACACTTTCTAGTGATCCTTTATTAAAAAGAAAGTTTTTTTGTTTAGGTTTCTGTATTCCCCACAATCTATGAAAAATGAAAAAAGGCAATGTAAGCTCAACCTCTTAACGCTGGCATTATGTAAAATGTGGGCAGGAAATAAGAATGAGGGTTTTGCCCCTCAGCTTGCAATTTTAAGCAAAAGAAGAAGTTTTCATGGTCTTTATGGTAATTTTATGTGAGCAGATTTTTTTTTTAATACAGTAAGCTCCTAACCTGAAAACAATGTCCCATCTGCTGTCTCCATCACTGATGAGTGCAGAGCCCATGTCCTCTCCCATTAAAAGCAGGGGTGTGTGTTTTTAACCTGCTTTCTTAACACCTATCCTACGAAGAGTGGCCTCATTGTCACTATCTGTAAGTTGAAATTCAGATGTTATGCTAGATTTGCTTTCTTAACATCATATTAAACAAGCTGTGATGTTTTACTCCTTTATAATTTGTCTTTTGGCACCTATTCTGTTGATTGCAATCTCAAAGCTCTTTTAGGAAATATAATTAACTACTTGCCACCTCTAATATTAATCACAAGGGCCAACTAAAAAAGAAGTACCATCCTTTAAAGATGGTTCTTTCATCTTCTTTCGTGAGGCTCTGCAACGGCAATGCTGGTAATGCTGGCTTGTGCTCACAATAAATGACTGGAGCAGATAATAATTGCTCCAGTTTGGGGAATTTTCTAATGGTTCATCAGGAGGTTTGACAGAGATCAGTATATTTCTCACCCCCAGCTCTGCTAATGATTTGGTTCTGCAGCTTGGCTCATTCCTGGGTAAGAGCGTGACCATGTTATGGCTGAGGGAGGAGAAAGGACACCTCCTGTGGTGATGTCTCACTGAAGCCCCACCAGAGGTTAGGAATCTCTTCCTGAGGGTAGTTGTTGAGCTGGCTGCTGCCAGCCATGTACTACAGGGAGTGCAGCAGTGGCCTGGAGTCCCAGAGACAGCAGCGAGCACTGAGCTCTGCCGCTAAGGTGTGGAGCTGCATGGCTGTGGCTGCTGATTTGACATCCTCTCCCACAAGGGGTTTGCTCCTAGAAATCACGGTGCTCCTCTGTAAAGAAATTCTAAATTATCTGATTCAGGTGTACACAGGAAGTTGAGAGAACTTCAGTATTGTTGTGAATGCCTCATTACTCTTCAAAAGAACCTACTATGAAATTCAGTCCTTGTGTGGGATGATGGTGACGTCACAGCCTACAGAGATGGGCACGGTTGATACACTTGTGGCTGGAAATCCTTGCAATCTACAAATAGGTGGTATTTACCAATAATTACTTTCAAAACACATCTAGCAGTCTACACAGTGAGGAATTCTTTATGTTGCTTTTAACGCATATTCAGTTCATGCTCCCACGCTTTTAAAAATCCTGGATCAAATGAAATATTTTGATTCTCTTTTAAAAAAAAGTATCAGCTAAAATGAGCTATTTAAACTGCAGTTATATTTTGTAATGGTTAACATATAGGGTGACATTTCAAAACTTACTAATTTATGATTAAAAGGATGCTGAGTTTTTCAAGTGCAACAGTGACTATGCTTGGAAGTTGCTTTATATAGCATTAAGAAAAATCATTCTTTGTGTTATGGGAAGATATTAATTCCAGTGTTTTTATTTCAAGGAATGTTGCTAGTAGTACAGCAAATTAAAGGGAATTAATTTTGTAAGGAGTTTTTCCTACCAACATTTTTCTGACCCAAGAGCAATTTGCATAGATTCTAGTACTCCTAGTGAAGCTGTTTGCTTTTGCATCCAAACTGATTGAAGAATTAGATCTGTGCTAACACTTTTTTTTTTTTACTTTGTATAACCAATGTTGAAACTAGATTGAGTTAAAAGAAAGAATGTATATATGGATCTGTATAATTAATTTTACTTGTAATATGTTACTTTGCATTTATAAGATGCTAAGAAACCTTTGACTAACTGAAGTCTTACTGGCCATCTTGTGAAACTACTTTGGACTCTGTCTTTTGGATGTGATGAGCATCTTAAGTTCCATTCCTTTAGAGAGTTTTGTGCAGAACTCTCTTTACAGAATGGTTTTTGGAATTCTCTTCAACAATGACAGAGTATTTCCCCAGCTGTACATTGAACAAAAAGAGCCTACTTAGTTGTGGGTCTTTTCACAGAAGATTTTTTAAAATTTTAAAATAGTTTTATTGATGCTAAGGTTAAAGGTTTTTTTTGCTTTACAGCATGTTAGTAGAAGTGTCAGTGCCTTAATGGCTCTGTCACTGGTACATTCTCTCCTTCATTTTTTGTTGTCTTGCTAAATCGCTGACATGATCGCATTAAACACAAAAGCAACAGGGCATTTAGTACACAGATAATGAGAGTACTCTTTACTCTTACATTTGATGTCACTCTGAAATAATCTCTGGCTGCACCATTTTCTTTCTTCATGTTGTTTGATGGCGCACAGTTTTTTGTTTGTGTTTGGTTGGTTTTTTTCCTCCTAGGAAGTATTCTCACTAACTAGGAAAGATGTGAAAAATGAGATGAGGTGGAGTTAGCGCTTTAAAACATTAGATGTTCTTTGAACCATGCTTCAAGAGTATCTTATGCAATGCAATCATGATTACATAATGCATATGGTTTGAAAAATAAATATGTCCTGGACAATATGGATCCATGACATGTTATTAACCTCTGACATGCTATTAAACTGTAAATGGTCATTGCCACATCTTCTAGTGTAGGTCCTCATCTTTGGGTTAGCCAAAATCAACTGCTAAACAAATATTCTACATTTCTGTGGTTATAACATGTTAGTGATTAGATAAATTGAATGCAGATTGGGGACTTGTTTTACAGAAACATTTCTACTGTGCCTTTGTACTTCATTAGGAAGAAACAACATTATCGGCCTTTAATATGACATTTTAGAATCTTCTGAGTCATAAATTAGAACTGCATGGGAAATAGATGCCCTTGGGTACGTCAATAATTAATACAGAAGTTAAACGAGTTAACTAGGTTGCAGGATTACCTCAGTTTATGTTTATATTGGATGGAAAACAGCTGAAGGCAACTAATGACTAACTGAACCAACACTTGGAGCTGTAGTACTGCTCAGCAGTTCTGAACTCTGCATGTACTTGGTTGAAAAGTTTGATATTTTTTGTTGGTAGAGCAAGATAAAAAAGTTAACTGCTAAACTTTGATCATGGGAAAATATGCTTGGATGCAGACAAGTTGACTTGGGAAATAGTTTCACTTTTTTGGTTTTTTTTTATAGCTGTAATTGCAATAAAAAGAATATTTGATTAATTGGATAAAATTGTGGGTAGCTCGTTAAAGTTAATTTTCTCAGAGGATGTGATTTTTGAAGCTATTTTTGCTGGCCTTTTATCATCCAGTAAACTCTGTTAAATTGTACCTAACATTTTTTCAAGTTCAGTTTCTTTGCTGTTCATTTACAGTAACAAAATTGAGCATTTTCCATCATTTGAGAATATGATTTTTTCCTTGGCTCTGCAATTCCATCATGGTGTAACTAAAAATAGAAGCAGCATATAAAAATAGACCTTGGCATGTTAATGTCTTGGCGCTCTCTCTAGGGCTGTTCCTTTCACCTCAGGCTATGACCTTCTTACTGAGGTTCAAAAATCTGAAATGAATGTGGTAAGTTATTCCTCATTAGTGCCACAAACACCGCACTCTACATGTTATAGCAATTATCTTCCAGAATGAGTCTTTCACTTTCAGTCCAAACTTGAAATTATGGAAGGCTGAAAGCTCCCCCACTCTGGCTGAGAATTCCACAAACAGTTACGTGTTTTCTTTTTCTGTTTCTCAACAGAGAAAATATTTGGTAACTAATCTTGGTTTTCCATGTACACGGGCTTTACATGCAGTCAGGTTTTGCTCAATTAGACATCACTGGATTATTTTGTGATATTATATGATAGCATGATAAAGCTTGTAATACCTTTTTTTAATAAGCTCTTTGTTTTATTAGTTTATAGTTTTACTAGTTTGTCACCTGAAAATCAAGGGAAACTTTCAGTTCCTGTTGGAACCTATGAGGACAGTGGTAAGCTGGCTAAAATTCCTACCTGCATAAAAAGTGGGAATTGAAACTAATACACTAATTTAAGCTGATATACACACTTACATATGCAGCATGATATATATATTTAAACTAAAGCTTTTACAATTTTTCCTTATCAGTAGTCTCTTTTTAAGTCATCTAATATTTGTGTTTGAGGTGAATATGATCAAATGTACCTATTTACACATAAAGGTCCCTATCTTAAAAGACTTCATGCTCTCAGCTGTCTTACCACTTTCTTTAGAAAAGCTGTGTACAATCCTATGTGTTAGGTAATGCCAAGTTAGAAGCTCAGTATTTCTAGAGATAGAGAGGAACACTGTTGTTTGGGAACAGATATGCTTTCTGCTCACAGAACATGGGTGCATGGGGTTGTGCTTAGTTCTGCTTTCTCACTGGAGTGTACTCCACAGAGAATAAAGGAACTATCTGTTATAAAATGAATTAAATCTCTTCTCTTCTTGGCACTCCAAATATGTTCTGTCAGACTTCAGAAGAAAATTAATTGCTCCTAACCTTAACATTCAAGTGCAAATTGTTGGTAAAAGTGCCCCAAATAGAAATGAGCATTGATATAAATAAATACTGTGCTGAGCTACTAAGGTTAGTTTAGGTTAAGTTCAAACAAACATCTGTTATAATAGTTAACAGAAGTCTTGGATTTTTACTGAGTATTTTAAAATTTTGAAAAGTGGGAAGAAGTTTCAAAGTTATGTTTGTACATATGATTCCTCTGTGATGGCAAAAAGTAGTAACTAATGGTAGTTTTGATGTGCTCCCAAAGGGTGAAAGTTGAGCTATGTTCATGTCTTCAACATCTAAAGAGAAAGTGAGATATAATCTTCATTTTTGATATGTGATACAGCAGAAAAGAGAAAGCACTTCCCCGTAACCAAATACTGTACATCCTTTACCAATAATAATAATAAAAAAGGGGTGAGCTCTTTTCTCTGGCTCTAACCTCTTACCACAATGGTATGAACTGTTTAAAATCCATGTGAAGAATTGTCTGCCATAGAAACAGAGTTATCACTGTGTAACACTTGTGCAATTCCCATTGAAGTAAGTGGAGAACGGATGATGCAGTTGCCAGGAGAGCCTGTCTGGGGATCTGAGCCCAGGCTACTTGGTCAGAGAGGAGAACTGAGCCTATATTAAGTAATCAGATCCTCTTCCCCAGTGCATTGTTCAGGTGAGAATGAATTTTAAGTGGTTGAAACTTCCCTCTTTGGTGTTAACCTTTTTCAGTTTGACTGATTATGAATGACCCAAATGATCATATAGAATACTTCAAATCTCATTAATTACATTCTACACTAATTTTAGAAAAACATTTTTGGATATTAGATACTTTTGGTTTCCACCTCACAAAACTGAGTTGGTGTGATTATCATTCTCTTTGGTTTTGTATGTGCTGGTGCTGTTTATGACCTACAATACAGTCATTTTTAAAAACATGAGACACGCCGCAAAGTTCTAAATCTAGCTCTAGGGATTAAAAGAAAAATAGCTTCTCCTATGAAATCACTAATTACCCTAAAATGTTTTACCCCCAAAAATCTTACAAACTCTCACTGTGTCTTGGGAGGTGTGAGAAGAAAGGTTTGATCAAAGAAAGATCGATCAAAACACCAAGTTTTGATCAATCCCTCTATGAACAAAAATTATCTCACCAACCAGATCAGAATAAGAAGGGAGTTTCACAATATCTTGCAGTCTCATCCTCAGTTATGGAGTGGAGCAAAGTATTAAATCTGGAAGTGGCACCTGGGGAGGGGTATTTTTTTTGTTTTTAATTCTGAGAAAATTGCCATCTGAAATAGAGATAACAAAAAACATCTGTTGAGGAAGTACAGAAAGAAAAAGGAAAGCACTTTGAGAAAGTTCACTTTCTATTTGTACAGATATGAAAAGCAGCTAGTCAGGTAGCATGAAATAATAAACCAGAAAGGGGAAGAAAGAATTAAATAATAGCACAAAGGGAGTGACCCACCCATGTTCCTTCCACTCACTTCTTAGAGAATCATTGTCAGTCTGTGAAGTAGAGAAACACATCAGAGTTTTCTGTAGCTCCTCTTTACTGTGGCAAACTGGACATTGGTTACATGCTACTGTATTTATACTTTGTCATCATTGCAAGGTATTAGTGGCTGTGCCGTTACTTTAACTTTTAGATTAGAGGAAGATCTGGTACTCTCTTATGCTCTTATTTTTGCCTGAGTTTGCTATTTTTAGTATCTTGTTACCAGTTACAGATGCTTTTCAGGGAGCTGTTTTAGGCTTCACTCAAAGGTTTTTTTGGAAAGACTGATAAAACAGTTCAACTGTCTCCTTTTAGTGGTGGAAAAGGGATGACAATGTTTTCTTTTGCCTGTGGCCATCTAGCAGATAGAAAACATTCAGAGGTGTTAAAGCAGGGAAAAAAAACCCAACATTTTTAAAGGGCTGCTTCTGCAGGAGAGCAAACCCACACATTTCTATAGGCTGGAGAAAAAAAAGAAAATAGGCTTGTTAAAATTAACAAGCAAATAAAAGCATAAGATCATATAGTATTTTAAATACTATGTGCCAGCAGAATGATTTCCTCATTTTCCAATATGCTCACTACTGCAAAAAATTAAAAATGTGCTATCTTCGTGTTGTTCTGGTAGCCTTGTGGTGCAGTCTATAATGGGATCTCGTGGGATTTTGCATTGATAGGCATCTGAGAGTTGCATTAGTACTTCTAGTAGAATAAGGATTCAGAGAGTTTGCTGGAAAAAAAAGCTTGCTGCAAAAATGATCTACGAAGACAGTCAAGTAAACTGAACAGAGAGAGATATTTCACTAGAAACAGTACCACGGGATTTTCTTAGCTGGTCATTTTTGGTGACAAAACAATGCTGTCCTCTGGAGCAGGAGGGAATATGAGTTGCTAGTTGCACTTAGAACAAAGTTAAGTGACATGCTAAAAATGATTACAGTGAGAAGTCTAAAATAGCTCCCCTTATAGTATACTGGTGGCAATGATAAACATGGAAAGCTTCAGGAAGTGCCAAGGAAGGTGGCGTGTATGGAGTTATTTTGCTTTTTCTGCATGTCAGGAGATTCCAAGTTATGGCAAAGGAAGTTTGGGCTAAATAAAAAGGCACAGGATATGACCCTCAAAAACTGCTACTTTTAAATCCCAGAATAAACTAACACATCCTGTAGGATCCTAAAACCTTGTGTTTCAGAACTGTGTTAATTAATTTACTGTATATTTATCCATTTTTTTGAGGAAGATGATTTGTTTTACTTTTCTGCTCTATGAATAAGGAAGGATAAATACATAAAACAGAGTGGGATGTTGGAAGAAATTTATAGTTAATAAAGAAAAAGATCAAGCTAGTTCTGATTTAGAAGTAAACATTAAAAATTGCCTCTCCACTTACCAAATTCCCTTTCCTCCTTAATTTTTCTCCCCATGCTCTGCCCCCTCCCAACAAAAAGTTTTAATGCCTTCATGTAGTTACAAATACAAACCAATTATTTGCTGCTATTACCAATACAAATCCAGAGTTGGTAGTTTTGATTGACATGTGCTTTTCTTGTATCACTATAATAACAAGGGAAGATACAAAAGAAAATGTGAAGCTGGCCTAAATTTAAAATAATAGAGGAAAAACCACTGGTGTTGGTTTTGTTTCTGAAAAATGTACCTAGGAACTCTTACTTTGCAATCAAGAAACTTGGAAGCTTTCCTTAAAAAGGGTAATCTGAAATTTGAAAGCACACACTTGTTTCAAATAGATGAAGCTTGAAGCAGACCACAGAATACTATGCAACCTGACGTGAAATTGCTGAAGTTAGTATCAAAAGATGAAACTACATCCTTCAAAACCATAATTCTCCAGTGCTTCCTTTGGGAATTGCATTCACTGTGCAGAATTTGATAATTTTTTACCCATAAGGAAAGGCAAAATGTGATATTCTGTGGTCAGTGGTTGAGCCTGTGCTGTTAGACCTCCTGGGGTGTTCCTGGGTTATTAGCTTGTCAGAACCTTTTCACAGAAATAGAATGTAATGAAAACTTGTGATGTCTTTCTGAAGATTAAATGTTTAGCTGTAAAAAGGACTGTTGAAATTTCACCACTGGCAGTTATGCTATAAATACTTAATTATTTGCCTTTCAGATTTGTTTTGTGAGTAAACATATGGGGTCTTCTAGACGGCTCTTAAGAGATAATTTTTTATTTCCATCTGTGGTAGCCAAATTCTTTCCTTTAAACATTTATATTGATGTTGATGGGCTCTTCGAAGCTTCAAGAATTCCTCCAAGAAGTCTAAGTAAAATACTTCTCCTCTCTCAACCCCTAAAAAATTATTATTCCAGGAGATAGGTGATAGAATTTGCAACAGAGGAAATCTATGTGGGGTTGTTTACTACATATAAAAGCCACCAATTAACACTTTTAAGAGTAAAGGGATAGAATGAGAAAATGTAATGGACAGAGTGTCAAATGAAAATAATTTTTAAAAAGTGGTGAGAGTGGTTAGACCATTGGAAACATCAGATCAGGTGAAACCACCAGCAAAAGGAATTATAAGTGTGCTCGCTTCAATAGTCAGTTACCTGCTAACTTCACACCTAATGGGCTGTGTTTCAACATCTGAGTGCAATGTTGATTGAACCTAATCACCTAATCAGTTCTATTTAAAGTCTGGACAGCTGAAATCAATGAAAACTAAAGGACTGTTGCCCTTTCTCCCTCTCCAAGGTGAAAAAATGTATATTCTATCTGATTCCTTGGTGAAAATGACACACTTTTTTCTGAATCATATTCACTTAATTGTTCAATAATCTAATTGTCAAAGTAACTGTAGTGCCACAGCTTTAATGTTGTTACTATAGATTTACAGAACTGTGACATCTTTGTTAGGTTTCACCATCCTCTTTTATCAGTGTTGAGTGTTTCTTCCGTGACAAAGAAGGTCTGGCAAGGTAAATAGATGGTCCAGATTGTTTTGTTCAACTGATGCTTCTGTGTTCAAACCAGCTATAGAAGCTTTTATACTTCCAGGAACAGTTTGAAAAGATGAATCTGTCATTCTCTGTCACTTCCTCCTCATGTTATTTTACTGGTTTATAACTTGGAAATAAGAATTTATCTGAGTCAAGAAATCTTGTGAAAACCAGAAGAACTTTGACATAGCTAGCTACCCAAGAAACTGGTGTTAATGAACTTCAGTTGCTGCTTGTTACAGATTGGGAGGAGGACAATGTACTTAGTTTCAAAGGTCAAAGACTGCAACTAATCTACTCCTTCCAGCCCCAAAATACATCTGTTTGAATGAATTGGTAATTAGCAGAGTTGCTCTTTCTCATATGTAAGAGATCTGGTACGCTCATGCTAGCAGAATTTACGTGTGGAGTAATATGTTCACTTAAAATCAAAGTAAGGAATTTGTTGCTGTATTAAGTATATTTGTAATTCCCTAAATCCCATGTTCCTGCCTACATGCTTGGGTGTCCTGTACAAGAAAGCATTTCACAAGTATTCTTTTGCTGCACAGATTCATCTGGTTTTTCCACCTCCTGGATCCAGATAGAGTTTACACGTCTGTTGCATGAATGCAGTTAATTGTGTGAGGATGATGTTACTCTCTGTATTTGCTTGCAAAGGTTAATTATTCATTTGTTGCAATCATAATCTGAGAAAAACAAACATATACATGTGATAAGGCAATATATTTTAAAACAGCACTGGTGGCTAGATACATGGCTGATGAATCTTACTGTAACTTCTACTGTTGCTTTCTGTGCATAGTTATAAACTCATTACAGTGCTAGCCATAAAAGCAGTAGAGACTGCTAGTGTTAGTACGAGTAGAAAATACAAGCTGTTAGTCTCACTTAGTGCAAGGGTAAGTGACACGATAAAGAAAATTTACAGTGAGGTGTCTAAAATTGCTACCCTTATCATAACACTGGTGGGAACAACAAACTGGGAAAGGTTCTGAAAACAGCAGCACAGACAAAGCGCTTTAGGAAGTGTTACCCTTGATATCACGCTTGAAAATATCTTTCAGATTATTTTCTCTCTCCAAAACTATTGGCCAAGCCACTGTGTTCAATAAAAAAATTAAGCACACAAATACACAGCCCAGATCCTGTCTATGACAGCTTTTACTAGATCCAAGAAAGTAAAGAAGCTTGCCCATACTCCCCAGTAAGGTCAAATTAGTTTCCTAAGTTAAAAAGAACATGCTTGCAAAGGTACTAAAAAGTATAAATAAGTTAATTGGTATGCAGTGTGCATATGTAAGTTGTTGTGCTGATTGGGTTTTTTCCTGAAATAAGTATATAGGAAAGTTCTGACAAAGGATAAAATTATTTTCTATGTCATATTTCAGAGAATGCCATGTGAATATAAATAAGCTTTAAGTCCTCTAAATTGATTTATATCACTGGAGTACCAGAGGGGGTGAAGAGTCAGAGATGTCTCAGTCGGGGTTAGGCTTTAACACCTGCAGGGAATAGACTCCTCTCAACAAAGCACCTGAGGCACCTGTGTATATAAACAGGTCTATATGCCTGATCATTTAAAAGCTAGCTGTGTAAGGACAATACGTAGTTAAAAGTGGGGTTACCTACACAGGAATCTAAACCCATTTCCAGTTTTTACTGTGCTCTTAAACTATGCCAAATTTGCTCCTGTGGTAACACGGAGCTGTTGTCTCCCTGTCTGAAAAACACCTAAACTTGAAGAAACAGATCTGGATGGTACATAATCCTAAATACCCACACTGACTGAATTCGTGCTCTCAGGTCCCTCAGTGTTTGTATGACTAAGTTTCATTGGAGTCCTATTGATCACCATTAAGGGTTGAAATTAGAAATTGACTTTCATTAGCTCCAGGCACTGCAGTAGTTTGCACTCACTTTCTGTTAGTGAACTTGACAATCAGGTTCAGTTAGAATCCGAAAGTGCAGCAGGAGGACTGTATCCCAATATCTTAATGTGACAGCTACCAAGGGAATTACTTCTGAAGCAGAAGAGGGGAAATTGGAAACACTGAGGGGGTGGATGCAGACAGATATGACAGGATTCTAAGAACCTGGGATTCCTGACGGCGTATGCCTTCAGAGACCACCCACTGAGCTTTGGCAGGTAATAATCTAGGAAATTATAATACACTTATTTTAAGTGAAGCTGTGAGGTGTTTGAGCTGAAATGTTCATTACACGAACAGGAATGCTTTTGCTGCTAGAGCTCCGTTATTTTACCAAATGATCTCCAAGGAAAAAAGAGATTTCAGAATGGATTTTGTAACAATGTGCCATCCTGTTACATGAGTAAAGGCATGACCAAATTCTACAGAAACTAGCATCACAATATTCTTATAAAAGAAGAAATTCAGTCAACTTAGGTCTGCTCTTACCAAAGGGCAGTGCTGTGTATCCTCGTGCTCTGTATGTGTGTGCCTCTGTGGGTAATTACGCTGTAAACATCTGGCGTGCAGAAGAATTACTGCAACTAAAGATCTAAGATTTAATTCTCCCTCAACTGTAATCGTTCTACAGAAACTTCTTTCATCAGAGTAACTCAGAGCAAATATTGGAAATTACTGTTTGTAAATGCTTAAAGCCAGGTTTTGCATTGTACATCATAGCCTCGTTCCTTTGTCACAAAGCCACCAGACAGCTTTTCGTCTTACAGCTAACCAGATTAAGCATTCTGGGCTAGATCTGTGTATGCTGTTACAAAAGCATTCCACATTCTCCCCCCCCAGCCCCATCAGGCCTGATCAGTTATTGTGAATCTGGAATATAAAGCAGTCTGTTTGTAATTGGGGGGGAAATGGAATATATTTATTGGTGGCAAGGGAGTTGAGCCCCTAGTGGGGCAAATGGCAGTGTGCATAATGAGGTTCATAGCATAAGATTTAGTAGCATTGCAAAGGAATTCTTGTCAAAGTGTGGCTCTGATAGGACTTATCAAAGAGTACATGCTACTTATCTATATTGGGCAGGGAAACCTAACTCCACTTAACTGCCAGTGCATCTATAATCCTTCCAAGTCTGGAACTGTTGATAGAGTGCCAAATATCTTTGGATTATGTATCATCAGAAAGAGTAAGATTTGTGATTGTAATATCAAACAAAGCAAATGTAGCTATTTAATTAAATAATGCTGAGCTTTTAATATGGCATAACATAAGCCCAGATTTATTTTTTTTTTTTTCATTTGGTAATGTGAGCCATTTCATTATTGTATTAGAGATAAAATAGCTAAAGACTTTGGGATTACAGCTGCCTATCTACAGATAGATAGCAGAGATGAAACTAGCCTTTTTTTGTTGTTGTTGTTATTTTTCATGATGGAAGTCTTAATATACACACTGTCAAAATGTCCTGGTCAATTAGTACCTTTGTGGCATTATGAATGTGATATTAGAATACATTGGAGATGAGACAACATTACAGCATTCAGCAATGAAAAAATAATGTCAAATAGCACAAAACAGCCTGGTGCTGAATGGTGTAATCAGCAAGCAGGTTATTTTAATTCTAACTCTCCATAAATCAACATCTGTCTGCTTGCTATTTTATCTGTAGAAGCATGCAAACAGACATGTGAGTACACAGGCTCTGTAAATAAATGTATTTTAATTTAGGGCTGCTAGAGACTGTTATTTTTCTATCAAAACCAAAGCCCTTTGTTAAATCTCGGAACACTTTCTGCCAACTGCAGTACCAGGGGTTAGCCCAGGGGTTCTACCAGTTTCTGGTTGTTCCTGCTCCCCCTTCTCATGTAAAATTGCATACCTCTGGCAGTGTACTGGTGATTCATGTGGTCGTGACAGTTGCAGATGACGAACCAGACCAGTGCCACAATTCATGTCATCTCAATTCCTTGCCAAATAAGTAGCTGCTCCTCACTTTTGCCTCTCTTGATACAGCTGCCATGAACTTTTGACATTCTTACTGTGAAGACCACTGCACTTAATATCCTCACCTATCTGTTGGTATGTCTGTTAACAGGCGTTTAAAGTGGGTGAATAATTCTCATCCCCTACCCAAAACAACAACAAAAAAACCCTCTTGATATTATTTTTTTCCTCCACCCATAACAAAGCCCTTGGGCAAACAGCTCCTACAGGCCTACACTGTTCTTCATTTCCTCTTCAAATCAAGGGTAAGAGCAGTTAAATCTAGTAAAATAAATGTTGATTGATGGAGTTTATTCATCATGTCAACCTAATGAGGCATCATAAATATATTTTTGAATGTGTAAAATCCATCGAGGGCAATTGCTTCAGCTGGAGAGAAGACACGGTGTGTTATTGATTCACTTGTCTTGGAGTCAGGAACTAGATGAGTGAGTCGCTGTTGCTTCAGATTTTTTCAACCTGCAGTGGTGCGAATAGATTCTTTCTCAAAGTTCTCCAGAGAAGAAATGTGACAAAGCAAGCCTGTCTGGTTTTGGAGTTTATCCCCAGAGCTGCAATAAAATGGCAGAAGTGAATCCAGAATTTCAAGAGCTAAAATAAATTAATGTTTCCATTTCTCTTTTGCTGACATACTTTGTTTACAGAATCTTGGCTGGGAGTACTTTTGCAGCTCATCAGTGTCCTTGTTTTCTTTGCCACAGAACTGGTTTCTGTTCTGAAGAAAAAGAAAAGGTTTACCCATCTATATTATACAATATATTGATAATAAATCAGTGATCTTGATCTATGCATAATGCACAAGTCTGCAGTTGGTTAGAAAACATCTGCCAGCAGTTAGAGATGTTTGTTATGATACAGGGAATTACAAAGGCAGTTGGTAGGCTGGAATTCCTTTCACGTGGGCTGTTCATTTGCTTCCTAACTAGATACTTCCTTGTTAGTCCAAGAAATGCAGGTCAAACCTGGTCTGATAATTTTGCTTCTGTGCACTCCTGTTCATCTCCAGATACCTGTGCTGAAGGTGTGAATACAGACCCTCTATTAATTATCAGTATTATTTGTGCACGGAGAAGCAAATTAACTTTTACTTGCAAAGATACCTCTCTACTGTGCATATTTATTACATCAGTGAAAGGTTTGCTATTTGTGTTGGTATCTTACTGTGTTTTGCAAAGTTCAAGAGAATAATATTTTACCACCGTATTCCTTTGGGTATGATGATCATACTCATTAAAATTTCCTGTAAATTTAAGTGTTACTTTTAAGTTCATTGCTCTTCATGCATAAGAATGGAAAGAACATGATGCATTTGTAATGGAAAAGTGAATGGCTGTGGAAAATGTTAGCATAATTGTTCCTCTCATGTACACAGAGGTTCTGATGTCAGAGGTAAATGTTCTGGTATTAAATGCCTTGGAATTTCTTTATCTGTAGTAAATGTTCTCAGGCTCAGCTGTTGTCTTCTGAGAATCAGCTTGTCTGATTTGGCACTCAGTTATGAGAACCTGACACTAACATTTATCATAAAAAGGAGAGCCAGGAGCAAAAACAGTGCAAGTGGCAACATCCTGACTTACCAAAGAAAATTTTCTTGCTGTCCTTCTTCCTCCAAGTTTTAAATTACCATTCTGTCTTGGGAAAAGTGTGCAGATGTCCTCCTAACCCAGGCATAGCATGAACAATTCAGTGCAATAAAACAGAAGGCAAAGGCTCTTAAACTGGACTGCAAGGTAGTTCCCAGCCCACACAGTGTGGATGATCACATTAGGTGAAACGCAGATTAAGGCAGCAATTCATGTGGAGGGGTGAGCACAGAGGAGTTGTACTGCAGTCCAGGGCTTGTGTCTGAGAGGGCAGGAGTAAGGCTAAGAAAATATTTCATAAAGTCGTTGCTTCCCTTTAGCCTCCTATCTTTCCTCCAAAGGGGTGATGGAGATAAAACACTCATTTATGTTTTTTTTTTTTTATTTTTGTAGCCTGGAAGCAGTTTAGGTGAAAGTGCAAAGGAGTGTAGGAAAATTACCACAGGCTTCTTTTAGTGCTTCTTTTGAAAAAGCTAAACAAGAAGTGTTAATGGTATTGCCATGATCTATTCAGCTCTGCAAACATTCTCAGGACTTGAACTACTGATAGACAGTTATATAAATTTAAACACTAGCTCCTGGATCCTAAATCTTGTTCCTGCAGAATTACTATTAGTATTTTTTGAGCCATTTAATATTTGGAGTTTTATTTTCCATAGTACAAAATAAGTGTAATTTTGGCAACCTCAGACACAATCTAGGTGTTATTTAATACAAATTAATTGTGTGTTGTGGAGTCTTAAGGATGTGAGCTTAAACACATAATACTACCTGTTGGGAGAATTGCAGACTCATATAGGAATTGTCCAAAATATCTACAGGTATCTAGCACTGTTCATTCTAATCTTAAAGATACGTATGGAGAAGGATGTTGACTTGTAAAATGGTTTTGGGGAAAGGCTGAACTTTGGGTTTGCCTTGTGAAGGTGTGCAAGAGCATACAGCGTATCACACGTGTATCCAGGTGACTTTTAAAACCAATATAAACTCTTCATCGTTTGGGGAAAAGCAGCTGTTCCATTCCTTTCATCATTTTTGTTGCTATTTTCTGTACTTTTTCTTGTTTGTCTGTGCATGTAGCATTGGGAGGGGGAAGGTGTAAGGAGGGAAACCTGGGCTGAGGCCCAAATCAGAGACATTGTTCAAGTTGCACGCACACTCAGGGTTTATGAAGTAGCATAATGATGTTACTGTTTCTAATAATTACTACCATTACTTTTCACTAAAGGAAAATAAAGCAAATATAAGCTGGATTTTCAATAGACCTGCTTATTATAACTTAGAAGATGTTTCTCCCAAGTGGTATTCACCAGTTCAGAGCCCACTGTTTTCTGTGTGAATTTCGGATGGACATTTTTTACCCCCTATCCCTCTCTTTACATTCACCTAGAGTATCATTTTTGCTACTTTGCCACCATCACCCAGCAGCATACCATTGTTGCAACTATCATTATTCTAACCTGAGTAAAGATTATATTAAGATGGGTCATTTAAGAGAAGGTGGATCTAGCCCTGTTTAACTTCTAAATGCTTAACGGATCAAAATAATGAAAATAAATTGCTTCTGTGTTAAGTCAGGAGAATACCCATGAATTTTAAACAACTGGCCTCAATTATCCTTCCTGCTGTGGTGCTTTTATTCAGATAAGCCTGCAGCAAAGCACTTGGCCTAAAGATGTTCATGTGCTGTGGTCTCTCCATGGAAACAGTCTTAAACCATAGAAAACAATTCCGTTTTAAAAAGGCTGAATCTCCTTTCCAGTTGGTTCCTAAAATAACTTTTAGTTCAGCCTCACACGTGCTAATTGCAAGTTAACTAGGGAAAGGCAGAAGGATATTGTTAGAGCCTTTTTAAGGGGAAAGTTGGGGACTTTGTTATCACTACCACTTCTACTTCAGCTGCTAGTGCTGTCTTAAAGAATGATCTGTTCTGTCACTACTGAATTTCAATGTCGTGGCTCTTTGGGAAAACTGAGGATTATGACCTTTATTAAACTCATACTGTGGAATCTTGCTGTTAGTTAACTGTATTTTTTTTTTCAGATGCAAAAATTACAGTTAAGGTTCCTTTTTCAAGCTCTTTTGGCAACTGCTGGTCTGGATTTGAATAACTTGGCTTATATTCCCTTGTTCTCTCCAGACAAAACCAATTTTTCTAAAACACATATGATAAAGAAAAACCCCACTGTTTTGGTTTGGTCATAATCAGCCTAAATATTAAATCCAGCAGACAGTTCTAGACAGCTCTATCAAAATTAAATTTGTATTATAAGTTCTCTTGTAACTGAATTCTGGTTCATTTTGCATCCTTTTTACATCTACAGCTCTCACGTAGTACATTTGCCTTGAAAGGAGATTGTATATAAGAAAAAACCCCAAATTATTCTGACCATATGTCAGGGATACCCAGCAAAGCATATTTTGCTAATGTGACAGCTTGATCCAAAAGACATAAAAAAGTCTTTCCTGCTTAACATGCCCTCAGGTAGTGAGTACTGTTATGAACAAAACAGATACTTCACTGATATGCCAGGGACGTAGAGCTTCCCACTATTCACAGGGTTGGGTACTGGAAGAAAAAGATAAGTCAAGACTTTCTGAGTGAATGCCAAATCCTTTGTGAACTGTCTGAACTGTCACTGGTGAAATGACTAGGTTGTGTTTGTTCCTTATCACTGAAAGAAACAGCAAATGCTGTATAATTGCTCCAGTCAGGTTGCCATGACATGACCTTCTTTGGGTAAATTATTATCTCCTTTTGGAAGCCCAATTATTTTTATCTTTGTTTTCATGGCTCCACCTTATTTTAGTCAATTTGTTTCCTTTTTGTTTATGGCCTGTGCTTTACCAGCTCCTCACAGCCTGATGTTCCCTTGTGCAGCACGCAGTCTGTTCACCTGTCAGACCCTTTGTGCCCATTATATTTTTTCTGATGTTGAATGATAGTGTATTTTTCTCTTCTCCTTTAGCTCTCTCTTGGAGATTAATGTTTCCATCAGCCTTTGCTGCTGACTCATTCCTGATCTCTTAACTGACTTGTTCCCATAAACTGTAATATGGCACCCTATGAAAATAATTTACTTGGTAGAGAAAATGACCAAGAAAATATATGGGTAATCAATTAACAACTTATAATTTCCCTTACTGTTCTGTCTCCGTCAGGTGTCCTCCCCATTAGGATTAAAGATTTAGCCTATTTTTGTCTCTATTATTACATGCATCCAGCTCTGGGCCTACAGAACAAAGTAGACATGGAATTTGCTCTCCTTTTAGAGCTGACTGTCCTTTGTTCAGAAGCTGCACAGCTACTTTACTTCCTGACATTTCTGTACATTTTTCTAGTCTTTTTCACCCACGAGTTTTCAAACACCCATTTATCTCTCTGACTGTCCCTACTCAGGTGTATTAAATTTTCTCTTGAGTTATTTCTTAGCATGGGGAGAAATGGGATTCTGCAGTTGATTGATTTACCAAAGACAGACTCTAATAAAGCTAGGCACAAGCCTGGGCTTTCTTGATATCCTATGTTTGTTGCTATCATTTCTTCCTTTGCCAAGCTAAGTCATAGCAAATAAGATTCCAAAGCACAATGTGGTTTTTGTTACACAAATTTTAGCAGCATTTTTATAGATTCTCTCAGGAAAATTAAACCCTGTAGCTTCCTGGTTTTCCTCCTCAACTGCTTTCATCTGTCTGTAACTTCAGGTAGATCTTGAGAGAGCTAGATAAACATCTGTTGTTGACAGTCTAAAGTATGTGTTGGATCTAAAATATAAGTGACAGGTGATAGGTTTGTGAATAAAAGAGAGTACTTTATCCTTTGGTTCTAGTGTACAAGTGTCCTGGTAACAAAACCAGGGCCCAGGGCTGCAGCTGGTGCCATATAGACACCTACCTGCCTTCAGAGCAGCCCTCTGTCCTCAGAGGCTGTGTGGTGGCAGAAGGGATGAAGGAAATCATGTATCTTCATTAGTGGGTTTCTCAGTAGTCAGCGACCAAAAGCTTCCTCCTGAGGAGAACTGGAATAAGGGGAGATAGAAGCCAACTTGTTTGATTTCTGCTGGTTACCGTAGCTGTGGCCACAGCCACCCGGAAAGTGAGGTTTGAAGTCTGCAGCAGAATGAGCTGGAGATGGCTGTAGCTGTGAGGAGCCAGAGACAGGGTCTGACTTCAGACACCAAAACGTCTTGCAGTATTTCTGCTCCTAAGATACACTGGCCTGTGAATAGGCCACCGAGGAGCTGAGAGGAAACCTGTGCAGCTGGAGCTGCCCTTTGAATTAGTTCTTCATTCTCCAGGACTGTCAGACCAGTGCTTTTCACAGGCCCTAAAATTTAAACCAAACTGGAAATATTTCAGAGTTGCGAGTGTACACAGTCTAATCTGTCTAATTGCTGTCTGACAATATGAAATCAGTTCTGAATGTATATCATTCAGTAAAATAATAATTACCATAGCAACACACTACATCTGAAACATAGCTCTTCCCTACAAAAGCTCAGAAACAGAAAGCCTGAACTCTTCACACAGCTCTAAGAGCAATTAGTGAGGTTTCTTCCCTTTTTCCAAATCACTGCATTTGAAAGAGGCCAACAGATGTCGAAAGGTAAACATCAATCAAATGTTGTTTCTCTACTTCATTCTTAATTAGGGATAAATCACTGTATTGTATCTTCTGTGGCAGAGATTGTGACTGATTTTGTGCACCAAAGATAAAAGTGCAGTAAAGACAGGAAGGATATCAGCCAGGATGTCATCTTGGTTCTTCTTAAGTCGTGCTTGGTCCAAAGGAAAATACATGTTCCAAGACCATTTTCCCCAGGGCTCTTTGTTGCAATTACCCTTCTCCTGAGCACATCTCCCAAGCCTGCAGCCACCAGGACATTCAACAGGGTCTTCCACTGCAGGTTAGAATCTTAAATCACAGCTTTTTAAATACAGGGGGACAAACAGAGTTGTGACAATATTTCTTTTGTGTGTCACTTGCACATTCATAAATGTGCAGAGACTTAGTTTTGTGTCTGTATTTTGCTAAAGATGATTGGAAAAGCACAGGGTGGCTTTCTGTGGGTATCATCACAAAATGAGCTAAAATGCTACACTCTGAAAAAAACCCACAATCCTTTATCTGGATTTTTTTTTCTCAAAAAGTCCTATTAGAACCTGATAAGCCCTGTTTTTATTTCTCAGTTTTACCTCTGTGAAGCATATTAGTGAGATTGACAGGTATTTGGAGCTAAAAGTGCGTGCAAGTGCATTGAATTGACAAGCCAGAGTTAATCCTCATAATTTAGTGCAGCTCACTCACCGTTTTTAATTACAGTGGTAACATCTATGGGAATATTGCTCAATTCCATTAGGTGTGTACATGTGTATATGCATCAAGAGTTTAGTGTTTCTCCTTAACCACGACTGATACTGTCAGCACAGTTCAAATGCCCAAGTTCAGAGTTCTCGGTCACAATGCTTTAAAAATTGGGTCTAAGAAAGAATAAAAAGCCAGCAGTGGTCTTAGGTGTGTAATTTGTTCCCCTCCGTAGTTTAAAATGACAGAAGCAGGGGTGAAGAGACTTTGCCCTGCAGGAAGTGAAAAGCTGCTGAGCTGGGGGATGATAGATGGCTACACTAAAAATGGTTTTCTTTCCAGAATGAATTTAGAAGTCATTGGGCCCATGATGTGAACTCTGTGGTCTATCGCCCTTGGGGTTTTCTTGTGTTTTGTTCTGGTGAGGAAGAGAAACTCTTTTCAAAGATTAGCTTATTTACAAAAATGCTTATTGGATGTGCAGTTGATTTCCTGCCCATTTTCCCATCAGCAGAAGTAATTGTTCAGTTGGTGCAGTCAGGATGTGACCAAAACCTGTGGTGCTAAAACCACTGAGGATTCACTTACAGTCTGCTTCTCAAATATTTAGGAGTGATGCCAAACCCTCTCTCATAGTCTTTCATTGTTAATCTACACAAGCATGTGAGCACTGATACAAGGCAAAAATGTGTTTCCTCCTTTCTGATGTGATGGATTTGTACTTTTTCCTTAAGGATTATCTACAGACAGAATTTTGCTAATCACTTATACACGTACAATTATTTACCATCACTTCTTGATGCAGTTTAGGACCATGTGAAGAAATATTTGAAAGTAACTTTTTTATGTGAGGACTCCAGACTAACAGTATTAATTTTTACATTCTATTCTGCATGTTCAGAGCAGCTTCATATAAGACAGCCAAATTTAATTAGCAATTTATGTTCAGAAAATTTAATTAATTCTTTGGCTACCTGCTCAACATGTATGAAATAGAAATACAAATGTGGGGAAGGAACAAGAAAATACTTTTCTCCAGGTAAATGCAGAATCATGTCCTTTTTCACCACCTTTTTCACCACCTTTTTCACCACCTTTTTCACTGTTGATTACTTAAAACAGCAAGTGTCTGAAGTTATTGCATTTTTAGCAAGCTGTTCTTTGTGTGTGGGAAAATACGAGTTTGATAACTATACCTGGTTGGGCTTTTTTTTATTTCTTGTCCAATTTATTATTTTGTTACAGTGGATTTCAAATTTTTATCTGTCTGTGGGGAAGAATTTGTAGTTTTCAGTTGCTTAGATCCACAGGAGCAACAAAATCCTTTGGAAGGACTTTTTCCAGGAAGCAAGAACATGTTTATATTTGCAGCTTAAACTGCGTCTTTAATAGCTTTTCTTTTTCCTAGCCTGTGCTTTCGGTGTTTCCATAACAACAGAAAAACTCTTTCTATAGTGCCTTAGTATTTTTTTCAGCAGAATACTTGTTTTGTTTCCCCTCTCATCTCTTCTTTTGGATTGATACCAAAATGAGTGCAAATTGGAACTGATAGTGGGAAGAACAGTTCTCTTTTCTCTTAGTAAGGTCTTCATAGGTCAAGACTGCTTCTGACTTGTAATCAAATCTGTTTTTTTTTCCGGGGAATGTGCTCGCAATCTTCACATTTTCCACAGGGTTTTTTGTATTATTCTGTAGACATATATCATAGCAACTCAGTCTCCAGCCAAGGAGCCCTGGCTGAGCAGAGCTTGCCAGCACCTCTCTGAGCTTTGACAGGAGGTGGTGGTTTAGGAAAGACATGGTAGGCTCAGGAGCTCTCTCTGTTCTGCTCGTTAAGTCATATCCCTAACAGTCAGATTGGCCAGGTCATGGTACCAGTGGCAGGCTTCAGCAGATGCACCTGTGGCAGTGCTTTCTGATAAAAAGGGCTTCGTTTTATTATTTTTAACCACACTTGTCAGTTTGATGAAAGCATTAATTTAATTGTGTGTGCGTATATCTCCAGAGAGATTATTTGTGACATGAAGGGATAGAACACAGAGAAATTTCATGGCTTTTCATTGATTCCCCCCCCAAGCTATTCTCTATTGCTGTTTCTGCTTCAGATTTCTTTAAACCTTAGGTTTGTTAAGTATTCTTAAATTTATGTAGCAAGTTTTGATTTCGGCTTGGGAATCTTAAAAGGATTGTGAACAAAGAGTTCATAGCAGAATAGAAGTCACTAGGTTATAATTTTTTGCTTGTTTTTTAGATATAAAATAATTAATCTGGAAAAAATAGTAGTAAAGAAATTTAGTAATGTTTTGGTGGCACTTTGATCATGAAGAAGTGATCCTGTTTATTAAAGGTAAGTTATTACAATTTCAGCACACAGGGGATCAGCGTCACACATTTTGAATGCTGATTGTCTTTACAAGAGCAGGGCACCTACTGAAAATTTCAAGTGTTTTCTATCATGTTGAGGCCCAATTCAAGGTCAGTCACTGTTGACAGAAACATTCTCTTTGCAATTTCCTTACCTTTGATGTGAAACATTGGAAGAATAGAGTAGTTGATAGTATATAATTCTGAGTTAACTTTTTGATGGTGTTCAAATCACCCCTGAGGTTTATCTTCTATCCCAGAGTTTTGTGCCATATCTTCAATAAGAAACACCCCCCCTCCCCAACAGTTAATAAGGATAAACTTGCCAGTCAGAAAGCAGATTGGGAAGACAATGTCCACAGAATGTTGTTACAGACATATTTTTTCTGGTGTTTGTACATAGCTCTCGCTTTTTGCTTTTAAAATATTTCTTGTAAAATTACCCAAGTACTAAACTGAAACTATTTCTAGTAGCTGAAAGAGTTTTGTACCAACAGATTTTTCTGGGTACCAATTCTGATACACGAGCAGATGGTAGCACTTGTGAAGTTACAGATGTATGTATCCCTTTGTGCAAAAACCAAATCCTGTTGTGTTCCTGAAGATTGATTGCTGAGAGTTTACTTCTAAAAAGCATTGGGATAGCCACAGTAAATATAAATGGTAGACAGAAAAGGCTGGTCCTTTTGGAAGGCTCCCTGGGAAGGTGTATGCTGCCTATGAAGATTTCTACAAAAAATGTTTTCTTTCCCTCCACTTCATTCCCATTCTGTGTTTAAACCACATTGTTAAAGTGGGAGTACTGAAGTCTTTTGGTTTAACAAGATGCATAGAAAGGTTTCACTGGATGCAATCTTATCCCATGTGATGTTAAAATGTTTCCTTTCTGTTGAACAGAATGGGGCATAGCTGTTACTGAAGACTTCTCCACTGGACTTTGGCACTGATCATTATTCCTTACTCCATTTTATTTTTCACTTTCACTAGCTTCATTAAGTATCTCTAGATGAGGATTAAAAGGTGGGTTGGAGGTCACATCATCCTCACCAACTTGTAATTATGTCCCTATTATCTCTAAAATCAAGACTGATCTTATTAAGTAAGGAGATTTCCCTCCCACTCCCTTGGGCATGCTAACCTGATTAACACAAGGTCATTCTCAAAATCTTAAAGTTGCTTGAACTACTTGTTTTTTGCCATATCTGAACAAATATGTTGCTTTCCATCCTCTGCAAGTAGGTTGCTCATTATGTTACACTTCTAAGGTCGGTACACTTGGCTGTGTATGCTGGCCTCGTGTCTTGAAGATCAACGCAGTGCACCACAATCTCCAGTTTTATGAGTGGCTCTTCAGATTAGCCTTCCATGGATCACGAGTCCTGGAGCAGAAGTGCTCTGCTTTGTCCTGGCTGCATTCCAAGACAGTTTTATTCTGTGGTGTTTTTCTTTATTTCCTTACTAACAACAGCAAAGCATCTCATCAGTCTTGCAGAGTTCAGAGAGCTACTTAACTACCAGGGCACCCTGGCAGACATCTCAGTACAATTTCAAGACATTGGATTTCAATTGTTTCAGATCTCTGCTCTTAATCTTGTTTGGTTTTGTTCATTTAGAGAATTGTGGAGAAACTCCTGCCTTGGGCCACTGGGTCCATACTTCCTGTGCCGCTTCAGGCGTTGTACATTAAGCAGCATGGAAATCCCTCTTAAACTCAATACTATGTCCAATTCTCCACTATACATCTTACAGACTCCAGCAGCTCCTCAAAAAAGGTCATGCTTCAAAGTATGGAATTCCCATCCAAGGGAAGAACAGCAACAGAAAGCATGTTCTTTGATATTTACTGGGTAGTTCAATACTCTGCCTCTCTTCAGGAAGCCCTCCAGTAAATTCAGCTTAGCGTGTCAACAAAAGTATTGTCTGCCACTGGGCTGTAAATCTTCTTGACATCCAAGTCATACCCAGTAAACTTTTTCAATATGTAGTTAGTAGTACATTGTTAATGTGCTGGGCAATTTGCTGGAAGCAAATTATTACGAAAAAATGAAGACTGGTTTTGCCCTTTGTATTGTGAACTGTTGCCTTAAGCTGTAGGCGTCTGTGTAAACGTGAAATGTCCTAGGCTAAAGCACTGGCAATTTACCTGTCTCTGCATGACATTAGTAATTATTGATCAGCAGATGCAATATGAACAATTCCGTGCAGTTTTAGGAACGCTGTAGGCGTTGGATGTATTTACAGCAATTACGTATTCACAGCTAAAATCAGAACTTAAAAAAAAAACCAGGACCTCGTTCACCAAATGTCATGCCCTCCTCTTTTGTGTTTGAAAAAGAAAAGCAAATGTTTTTCTAATGCATGTGCAGCAGGCCTGTGTGCAGTTATGGCCTTTGTATAAGGTGTGTATTGCATGTTTCCAACACCCCAGCGGAGTCTGTTTGCTATTGTTTGTGACTTTGGTTCAAAAGTAACAGGGCGTTTTGGAAACAGTAGGAGAGAATTTTTCAGGGATCCACGTAGCCTTTTGTGACTCCTTACACTCTGAAAGACCGTGCGCTACTGGAGCTTGCCTCTGCCTGGCGTAGGCTGGGGTATGGGTTTCACCAGGCTCTGCAGAGCTGCACCCTGTATGGGTGAAGTGGTTTCCAAGAAGCACTAGGATATAATTCATTCCTTCTTAATCCTCGTGGGGAACGAACAATTCACTTCAGTAATTCATTCTAATGATATTATATTCTAAATTATGGTGCAGTGATAATAAATACATTGGTGCATGGTATAAAGAGGAGTTTTGAAATAAAATTATCTTCTCTAGAGGTCAATTTTTGTGTTGCCTAGTTGTCTGAGCTCCTAATTTCTATTTCCAGTCTCACAGATATCTATGATTTGGGGGCAAAATTACACGTAGCCTAATTCTGCAAGGGGCTGAGATAGCTCAGCTATTTCTGTTCTTCTGGAGAAATCTGCATGTCCATCACTGGTTTTATTTGCTGGTTTTATTCTGTAAGAAACTTGTGTAGCAAAAGATGAGCCCTGTTAGCTGTTACATATCTGAACATCCCAGCTGAGTGTTTCCAGCTGCCTGACGCGCTTTGTTCTGCAGGAAATTCCAAGTCAGCTTCTTGGTGCTCTCCTGTTTTAGACTAAATTTAGAGTACGAAGGTGGTATCTCCTGAGATCAAAGATCGCATTTACAAAGGCTTGTTGTGCCCTTGTTGTTCCAGTGCCAAACTGGGGAGGAGGAGGTGTGTTGCATGGGGGGAATGTGAGACTCTCACTGCTTTTAATCAAACTGTTGCTCATTTGACAGTTTTGCTGTGTTACGTGTGTTTTATACCAAAGATTATTCAGCTGCTGAGCCTTCTGGACTCTGATATTTGTCATTATATTATTTGCTGTCTTTGAATAAAGGTTTTAAAATACTTTTTCTTATGAGTGAAATTCAGACAGACAGATCCAGCTGTTGCATGTAAAAATAGCTGCAGATGTCCCTAGCAGGAAAAAGGTTTTCACACGTTGTTATAGCAACAGAAATTCAGTAGAACTTTAAGATTAGACACTGTCTAGTTTTTCACAATTTCCATTAAAAAAACCATCCAAAAAATTTTTTTTTAAAGAAGCAATCACAGATTGTATAGGAAGAAATGATTCTGTATATAATTAATTCCAATTTACATCTTATATCTACCACTTCTGCATGATAGAAAACCCAATCTAGCCTTTTTTTGATTTGTTTTTCAATAAGTGGTCTCGTGTCAGCTTGAAATGTGCTTCATGTTACCTGTACAGCAGTTTGGAGATCTCTTGATGTGGGATGTCTGTTACATTGTGTCCTCACTAATTGTCAAATGTCATTTTTCATGGAAGTAGTTGTGTTGTGGCTGAAAGTCTGGAAACATGATGAGGAATTTGTGCGGATATTTTGTTTTTCAGGACTAGTCTCCTGACTTGAAAACAACATAAATATTTCTCCTATGATGAATGGATTCTTTTTTTTTTAGCAAGTGTCAAATCAGCTCATTCTTTGTCTTGCAGCTGCTTTTGAATTGAGTGCAATTTGTATTCTGGGTATTGCCCCATGGTTTCTTTCCCTGAGTTTAGGGGATTGACATACGTGGCAGCAAGACTAATATTTCATTAGAAGAGCTTATCATTCTGAATGCTTCTTATTTTTAGCATCATTTTGGTATGTTGTAGGCCTCTGTGTTTGAAAGTTGCTCTGTTTCCCTTTTTGGCCTCACATTGCTTTGTGTTTTGTTATCTGTCCTACTTTCATAGTAATATCAAAAATATTTAAATAGAAAGTTACCTCCCAGACTGTGGAATTTACCAGAGTGGCAAATCATTATTCTTTTCATATGACTAATACTTGACTTCTCTTGCCCTTCTTTCCTCTCTCTTTGACTGACAATTTAAATATTTAAATTGTAGGCTCTTTGGGTCAGGGAGCATTTTCTGCTGTGCGCAGTGGCCAGCACTTGAAATTCTGCTGGAATAGAAGAGATAACAGTCCAGATAGCGAGGCTGCTAATCCCTGTATTGCTGTATGTTCCCAGGGGACTGGAGTAAAAGCATTGCCACTGAGGGCTGTGTGTTAAGTAAGCCCTTTGTTTCCAGTCACCTCCACACTGCTCTTCACCACCATCCGTGGTTTGTGCTTTGCTTTTGCTGCTCCTTTATCCCGTTCAGCTTTTGTATTGTGCCTCCAAGCTGCTCCACTCTGTATGCTCGCTCAATAGCATGGAGGTGACAGGAACAGTGTCCTCCAAAGCATGGAGTGACAGAGAAGACGTGATTAGGATTCAAGTCACTGTCACTTGGCAAACTCTAACCCACGGAGTTGTGGCAGGAGCAGTGAATGAGCAGCAGAGTTGCAGGGGGGCAGGTGCAGAAGTCAAGAGCGGTGTGCAAGGCAAGCGAGGAAGTGGCGTGAGAACCAGGTAGTGTTCTGTTGTGTTTGTACACGGTGTCATTTCTTTGTGATAACCTCATTTAGGAAGCTACCTCAAGAACCTGTAAAAATGGTAGCAAAAAAAAAAGATGACAAGTTGATAATAGAGAATTCCAGTTAAATATTCAAGTGCTGTAAAGCTCCTTAGATATTCTGTTTGCAAGAACGGTCAACACCTGTGGGATAGCAAAGTGTAATATTACCCTTCAGATGGACCTTGATGTGCTTGAAAGCATTTTGGGTGATAAAAATATGATTCTAAACTAATGCAGGGTTAAATCTGAGGTATCCATTGATTGGAGTAAAGGTAATTTCTTATATGCATCTAAGTTTACAAATTCATTCTCAGTTGGACTGATTAAATAATTCCAATCTTTCAATTTCTGGGAAGTATAAGGAGCCTTTTTTTAATATATATTTTTTAAATTCTAAATTATAATTGAAATTGATGGAAGCAGTTTGAGACCTAACTGGAGGCTCTGAAGTGTACCTTAGTTCCACTTCAGCTTAACTTACATTGCAGAAGCAAGTTTGTGTATTTCTACCTTTTTTTTTTTGGTCAGACTTCAGGTTTGTTTCCATAGGAAACTTGGGTTTGGAAATTTTTATGAGTAATAAAAGTAATTTTATTCCCTAGGTCATAACTTAGAAGAACTTAGGTCAGCCTCATACACTGTAGGAACATACTAAGTTGAATCATCTGAGCAAAAATAGATCACCGGAGACCAGCCGGCGAACCTGTTAGAAGCAAATCTGTTCTGGACAGGATAGCAACGGTATCAGCTGAGGGGAGTGATAGCTGTGAGGGGAGACATCCGAGGACAGGAGGTAGTAGTTGCAGAGGAAGCAACATCAGTAGGTGGTTTGAGAAGGATAACTGGGTAATTGGATAAATCCTCGGTTGAATTAACTGCCGTATTTAGAGAAAGAGAACGTTGCATCACTTCTCTCTGCTAAGGTCCAAGCACCTATGGATCTCCAAAATCAGCTGCCACTTGTAAGATGAGCAACAGTTCATGTCAAACACCACAAGCTCCCATTTTTGCATGTGTCTGTGGCTCTGATAATTTTGAGCATTCTTTTGAGAATGGATCTGATTGTTTGATAAAACGTGGTAACTTGGGAAGGATGTGGCAGATTCAGTTCAGGAATCCACAGAAGTATTCTCAGTCAATGACCTTTGTGTTGGTTTTCTCATCCCCTGCTTTTATTAGCAGATAATAGTCCAGTTTACAAATACTGGTAAATATTCCCATGAAAACAGCCAGTAAGTCAGCATTAAATCCACTTATAATTAAATATTAGATGCAGTTTCAGTTAATGCTGTCATATTCATTCAGTGGGACCTTGCCCAGTGCTTAGTAAACAAATCTAAACAAACGGATGTTGGAGCTTTCAGAGTGAATCTCTTCTGGATTGCCTGCCAGGCTTTCCATTATACATAATCAAGATTTTTTTTTTGCTTAATAAGTTGACCTGTTTAATGATAAAAATGCCTGTGAGTATAATTAAATTGAATTTTGTGCTTAAAGTGACCCTCTGATTCATGGGCATTTGCAGGAGAAAGAACAAAAATAAAATTAAAGCCTTATTGAAAGGTACAGTAATTAAGTCTCTCAGTTCTGATGATTACCTGCTGGGATGAGAACAGCAGATAGACAGAGCACTGCTCAAGCAAGGGACTGCCAGACCTAAAGTTCTGGCCACATGAGATGCACTTTCCTAGGAGAAATATATAGGGGTTTAAAACTATTATTTTAAATAGGGCAGACCTTATCATTACCCTATAATTTTTTTATAGGTTGGTTCCAATCTTGCATCATTTTACAGACATAAATGAGCAACCCCAACTGAGGAACAACCATAAAATGTCATTGCCAGTGTGAATGCCTGGGAGGTTTTGCTTTGACAGAGTTGGCTGCTTCTTTCTTGGGTGTTAGCTGGAAATGTGAGACAGAGCAGGCTCGGGACCTGAGGAAAGGTGCCTCTTCCACAGGCAGCCAGTGTGTCATTCGGTGCCTCTTTTGAGTGGTTAGAGCTAATCTGAGTCCAAAAGCATGCCTTTCTAGGGCTTTGGACTAAGGGCCTGATGGCAATTCTTAGTCATCTCCCTTCCCGTTGATTCTGGTGAGAGTTAGGGCACACCAAGATCTTTGTGATCAAGCTCTACATTCTGTAGCCAGAAGACACTCTTATGTAGGACAGGCACTGGAGGGGGTACACAGCATTGCACAATGATACTGCAGGTTACGTTATGAGGTTAATTAATAAGGGCTATGCTCTGGAGAGACTGTCTCTTGAATTACCTCCTTCCTTTTAAGGAAAAGAGCTAAGAGAAATTGCACATGTTTTTAATAGAATAGAAAAACCGTAGAAAATAGGGCTGAAAAGCAGCTCAGGAGGTCATTTAGTCCATCTTTCCACCTCAAGGTAGAACTAGCTAAATCTAAACCGTATCCTGAGAGGTACTTTGCTGACCTCCTCTCTAAATTTCTGTCAGCGGAGATCCCGCAACCTCCTTATGCAGGTTATTCCAGTTCTTGGGAATTTTAGTTACAGGTGGAAAGTTTTTCTACTGCCTAATCTGAATCTCTCATTAATTTTTTCAACAATGTTTGTCCCTTCCTCATTAGCACAGAAAGCAATCTAAAGTCTTCATCTCCTTCCTTTTGCATGTGAATTACCATGTTTCTTTTTATCATCATTTATTCGTGCATAACATTTTCTAAACTTTAGATCATTCTCATTGCTCTCTGATTGCTTCCCTTTATCATTTGCATTTGTAAAACTAAAATCTTTATGGCAGCTGAAGTAGTTCAGCTATCACCTGGTTGGAAGGGGAAAAAACAACCCAGAAAGTCAAAGTTACCTTTGAATCCAGCAGGCAGTACAGGGTGTTTGCATGTGTGTACAGAGTGGCTGCAGCTTGAGTATTCTTCTGGTGAGCAGCCACTGCCTGTGAGAGACATCTCATCCACAGCTCGTGGAGGGTAACCCGTGACCCGGGAGTGTTCGCAGGGCTGGAATGCACTGGAGGGGCTCTGCTGATGTCACTGGCATAGGAACGGTACCAGAGGCCCAGAAGTGAACTGGGGCGTGCATTCACTCTTTAGCCATCTGCTGTTTTTCATTACAGCCTCCAAATTCTTCCTATTTTGATTTTACACATTTCTCTTAAAATCTGAATCGCTTCACTCTCCCCCTCCAAGGGAAGCCAAGTTGTAACCAGTAAAAATACAGGAATGGGTGATAGAATACTCCTTGTGAAGGGGTCGTCTTGATGTGAAAATGGTGGTGCACTTTGGAATTTTCTTTTTCTGCCAGTTTCTATTTGTCCTTTCAGTAAACTCTCCTCAGCAAGACTTGTCAGGCATGCTTCTCACTGTTTCTGTCCCGGATCTCTTACACACAGAAACTGATCACGGAGCACTGGGTTTAAAAAGCAACTGGAGCATTCTTTTAAATCTCATCTGCATTTGCCAAGCTGAGAATCCTGGTATCTTCTGGTGAGTGGCTTAGGCTTTGCCTAGGTCTTTAGCAGATGAAGTTTTGTATAAAAGAGTTACTAATATTTAAATTTTCTGGCCATAATGGGAAATAAAATCAAAAGTCCTCATGTGTGACGACACGCTGTGTCACGTTGAGTCTAGCAGAGCTTTTCAATGAATTAAACTATCCATGTTTTAAATTTTGTGTAGTTTTGTGTTGAATTGCATGGACTGCTGAGTGTTGCTGTGGTATGTGTGCTGTTGCTTTCAAGAGAGGCAAAAATCAGGTTATCAGAAACAGCATGTAGCCATTTTTGAAACTTAGGTGACAATGATAGGGTGGACTTATATGTTTTATTTGTTTAAAATCAGATTAAAATCATAACTTGGAGTTTATATATTACACGTGGACTTATTGTGCTAATGGTATGAAGGAGAGGGCAGTTGACTGGCTTTAGGAATGTATTCAGAAGTTAAATTATGAATTTTGCCTGAGACTGAGCACTGTGTCTGGAGGCTGATGTAACTTCCACTGAAGACTCAATCCCAACCATGCAGTGTGATGGACTTAGTCTAACAGCATTTTTCTGTCTCAAATTTATGTAAATCTAAGTGTCTTCCTGAGTACTCCCACTTACTAAGGATTTTATCAGGAAACAACATAATATTAAATACACATAGTGAGAAATCTGCTTGCCTTTCTTTTTCCTT
>VWZY01008421.1:1139546-1196764 GCA_013399075.1 Chloroceryle aenea
GTTGCTGCTTTAGATTCTTTATAATATGATACTTCAGCAGGCATTTTATTTCCAACAGTGAAATTTGAAGGAAATAAGTATAGACTAACTATTGGAACAGCCTGTAGTACAGCCAGGACTTTTCATATTCTTTCATTTCCTCTGTTTCCTGACCATTTTACATTTCTTGTCTTTTTCTGCACTTTCACATCATAATGAATCCATTTGGTGGACATAGTTTGTCCTGGAAGGATGTCCAAAGGCATTCAGAGGTCTGCATTAATCATCAGCTCATCAGACTTGAGCATCACAAAGCAGAGGTGGGACCAGAGGAGTCAGTTTGCATTGTGTGTGCCTGGGCTCGGGGTTGGGATGTAGGAGAGTGCAAAGATAATCCATGGAGAGGATACAGAGGAGCAGATGTCTGATTATTTCTCCCCACCTTGGTCGAAGACTGTGGTGGATATAGGATGCCAAAGTATTTGCAGTCCTGACTCGATGTCACTCACTGCTGCTTTCTCTTATCAGTCTTTCTCCTTTTAATAAATTCCAGAGAGTAGCTGCAATAAAAGAGAAATACTTTCTAGCTTGGAAGTAAAATATATCAGCATGTCAATCTCCCTTATGAATGAAATGCCTGAGACATTCACATTATAAGAAAGATGTCTTTAATTACTCTAGTAGCAAGTATGCAAATTAATCTCAATCATTCTATTAATTTTTTTTCTTTCTTTCATTTTTTGTTAAGCTTTTGCAGATATCTAATCCCAAAGAGTTACTCAGACGTGTCTTACTGTACATTATTGTTCCCTTCCTTTCATAACTGCTACTGAGCATCAGAGAAAAGCTTTGATCACCGAGGTGCTAAAATCAGTCAGATCTGCTATTGTTTTCAGTTGGGATCACGCTGAACTCAACACACATACTAAAAAGGGCACGTACACTCTTCCCTTTCCACCCTGAATGAAGTTTGCTATCAAAACATTTTCTTTCTCTCTATTAAGAAATGGCTATAAATGCTAATATTTGTTTGCAGTTTTTCCAATTTCCTTCTTGCTAGGTAGATTGGGGCAATCCATTTTGCAGGAGGAAGAGCACTAAAGGAATACTCTTCTGTTCCTTTCAGTTGTTCCTGCAGGAGAGGGAGCACGGCAGAGATATGAAGTCTTCCCCCAATTGTAAAAGCCCCTTTCCCTCATGTCCAGGACAATGCTTGCTTCCTCTGATTCTGCCTAGTGAAGATTAATGAAATTTTCATAGTTTCTTTTGTTTTTAAAAGAGAAGATGAGAAAAATGAGACACTGTATTAAAAAAAATAAATAAGTGTATCCCCCCTGGATCAGAGATGTTAAGAAAATATATGATTTACCCTTCTGTATTGTCTAAATTAAGCTCACTTTTTCCTAATATAATGGTGACTCATAGCTAAAAGGCAGAAGAGACTCGTGAAGAATTGTGCAATACTGCAATATTCTTGACAAGCTGTGCTAAATATCAAGAATTAATAGGTAGCTATAAACAGGGGACCCGGGCAGTTTTCCATATTGGATTTTTCAGACCTCCTGCCACGGGCTGTCCTTGTCGGGAGGAGCTTGATCTGTCTTGGCTCTGAGCAGCCGAGCGGGCTGGATTTCCATTCTTGTGCACATTGTTTTCCCTTTCTTTCCTTTGTGGTTACTGGAGCTTATATCTCTATTTTAATGTCATAAGCATTTTCTTTTCCTGCCATCTAGCCTGTATGAAGTGTATCAGTGCTGAGGCTCCAACCTTGCCATACTTCACTAGGGAATGAATTGATTTTCTCGCCGTCTTTGGTGCTAATAAAAATCTATAAATCAAATGTGTGGCTTCAGGAGAAATGTGGCCTGGCTGGTGGTTATATAACCAGCTCGGTCAAAAGGCACAGGTTGAATATTAGAAAACACAGAGTTTTGATGAAAGGGTGAGATTTTTGTCACCAGTCCATTATTGTTTTATAACAAAGCTCTAGCATATTATACTCCTTTCATTTCCCTGATCCCTGAGAAGTTCATATTGCTGCCTTTGCATTCCTCCTTATTTCAAATTGCTACAGTTTATTAATCTAACTTGAGTTAGGTTTTTAGTTTTAAACTAGAAAAGCAGAGATAATTAATGTCTAGCCAGTGTAGGACTGAGCATGCCTTTTTTCTGCACATATAAAAGTCTACAGTACTTGGTACTTGTAAAGAGTTTTGGAAGTTTGGAGTTTGTTTTTGGTTTGGTTTGGTTTTTTTCCCCTCATACTAAAGGGACAAGTTGAGCTTAATTATGTAGGGTGCTTCATTTGCATTTCTGGAAGTGTTTTGTGTCTTCAGCTCATGCCAAATTCAAGCTCCTAACTTTCCAATCTCAGTAACTTCAGGAAAGATCTGGACCTAGATTACTCTTTCATACCCCCTGTAGTTTTCCATCTGCTTTTTACAGTGCTTTATAGCATGGTTTTAGAATAATATCTGTGACCATGTGGATGAAGGAGTCTTCCTATATTCTCCACGTGTTATGGGAGCAACTGCTAATTGTCCTTCCTGCAGACAGCAGTGATGTTCCTTCTGTGTGACCACAGCTCTCATCATAACCTGAGGCAAAGAAATGAGTAAGTCATGAAATGCTGTGGAACCCAGGAACTGAACCAGGAGAGAGACAAATGAGGAGTTCACTAAAGTAAATACAGGAATATTCTGTTGGGTAGTCTTAATTTGGTAATACACCTCTCTTCCCAGCACCTTCTACCAAGGATTTTAAAACACAGTTTCCAGGTATGAATGAATTAAATTTCACAGTGCTCTTCTAAAGTTTTAAGGCAATAAACCTATTTGACACCTAGATGGATGGATTTGTAGAGATTAAATGATTTGCTGGCAGAAGTGTCATTTGTCAGATGCAGAACTGGGGGCACTGCTCAGTCCCCTAACATGTTACATCTTCCACTTTACAACCCCGTTGGAGTTATAACTTAAATCTTGCTTTAACAGTAACTTTTCTTATGTTATCTCATCTGGTCTTCCTAATATTTTTTTTCCTAGTATATTATTTTCAATCTAACCAATCTCAGCTGTGTCTTTTATGTTGATTCCATGCATCATTAAAAAGCTCACTCATGCAGGTGCACCACTTGTATTTCTATTTGGAAACTCTCTGCCCTTGAGGCAATCTTTATGCTGCCTGACTGTACTTCTGATAGATGCTATTAGCAGGCTTTTACAGCTAAATCCAACAAAAATAATTCATTGCTATTTTTCAGTGTGGATTTAGAATACAGTTTTGGGGGTTTTTTACATTTGGTGCTTTGTTGACAGTTAAAAATTCTCACCTTGCCTTCTCCTGAATTTGTTCTTTAGTGATTACATAATTACTATTCTACTTTACTGCTTCCCTTAGTCCAGAACTGTGCCTCTTTGTTTCTTTAGCTTGCCAAGGCCATTGTCATTGGTAGAGTTGGTACTTGGCTGTGTGTTTTGGGGATAAATTGATGGCATTTTTATTATCAGAATATTGCTTGGCACAGTGTTTTAATGATGTCTGGGTTAGCTACATCCTTTTATGTGCCTGTCAATCTTCTACCTGTTTCAGCACTATTCCCTCTTCCTTTTCCTGAGGAGTCTGTGATGATTGTTCATATATAAACACACAAACACACACACACGTGTGTGTATATATGTGTATTTCAGCTACAGATGTTAAGTATTTGCCTTCAAGTCTGTGTCTCAGCATGGTACTAAAGAATGATGAGGGAAGGATGCTGTAGATTGGAGATGAGATATTAAGGTAGACAGATGATTCTAACCATTCTCATTTTTACTGAAATTTCCATCATAGGTGTAGAAAATGGAGATGCTATTCACATTATTCTGGCTGAATTTTAGCTTGGAGAACTTCAATTCCTGTATAGATTCCCGCTGTTCTTTCTAGCACGGTCCATTTTTTTTGCTATTTGTTCAAAACAGGTGTGTAATGTTTCTATCCCCAGTTAGCAATTTGCTGTTTTTCATCCAAGATAGCTTGTATGTCAGTGCTGGTAGAAGTAATCATTTATTTTTAGATTCTAAATCATTTGGGAATGTATAAAGCACCGTAGGTATAGAAGATAATAATTTGTCTGCAAAGGTTCCTTATTTTTTATTAATGTTTTGATTTCATATTCTCTATGTCTGCATATCACTTACTCCCTGAATATGTATTACCACTGTAATTGATAGTGTGACTCCTAAGTAACTCTCTTAACTGCTGATTATAACGGTGACACTGCTCCATTTGAGGAAGCTTTGAGCCTACTCATCACCAGGGTGAGTCAGTCCTCGCTAGTGCATTATTTACAGTCCTCGGTCATGGAGCTTCAAACAAGTTCTGGAGTTTGAGGAAGATACCTTCTGATCTTGAGGAAGTTTTGCCAGATCCTGAGTTAACTTCCAGATAATGCTGTTTATTTGCACTTGTTTGTCTTCCATGGAAAATGGAAGGTTTAAAACTTGTTCTACACGTGTGTTCCACGATTCCATGTCTGCTGTATGTTGGACTATGTACAGCGTGGACCTAAGCCCCAGCACTGGGCAAAGGCAAGGTGGAAACTCCCATTTGCATCCCCTTTTCACTGTTTCACTCGGGCCTGTGTTGTCTATGGGCTGTGGTGTGCTGCCTCCTTTCTGGAGGTATTATGTAACAGATTGTTTCTTATATTTAGAGCTTGTCTGTCTTCTGAAGAGATCACAGGTTTAATAATAAACTTAGAGGAAAATATGACAATCTTCTCTGAGGCGGGTAGAGAGAAAGA
Source organism: Chloroceryle aenea (assembly GCA_013399075.1). Classification (NCBI taxonomy): domain Eukaryota; kingdom Metazoa; phylum Chordata; class Aves; order Coraciiformes; family Cerylidae; genus Chloroceryle; species Chloroceryle aenea. The sequence continues at coordinate 1,144,315 of VWZY01008421.1, forward strand.
AGAGCTGTTGGGTTATTCTTGTTCCATGAGCTGCATTAGACTGGGTGCTGCATTACTGCCTTGAGGAGGGTGAAGTGATTGCTTTAATCCAACAGGGCTCATGCAAAATAAAATGGAAGAAAGATTTTAAGGGAATACTGGTTCTTTTGCAGCAACAAAGCCCCAGATTTTGGTGAACAGGCAGGAGAATTTGTGTTGTATTCAGAAGACAGTGATAGAGAAACAATGTCTGTAACCTTGTGAGATGGACTTTGTAATGTCATAGCTGCAAAAGGTGACAGCTCTTTTCAGTTGACCTTATACCAGTGACTGGAATGTGCACACAGGTTTGTTTTTAAATGGTGCTGGAAATAATCTGGGGACATGTTTTCCAGTTTTCAATAATTCACTGTACCTCGCAGGATGGGAGCGAGGCTACAGCACTGCAGACTTGTTTGAAATCCTCAGCTTGTTCAGAATCAATTCCTATAGCCTTTGTGTGCAAAAGAGCTATATATAGATGCATACTGCAGGCAAGCTGTACGTTACGCAGGCTCAGGACCTGCTTTACCCAAAGCAAAGGCCAGATTCTTCATCTTGTGAGCGTGGCCACTCCTGTGTCATCTGGCATCTTCAGTACAACTGTCTCAGTAAAATCAGAGGGTGGATTTTAAATAAGCCTCTCAACCTGGAGAGTGGGGAAGCACAGAGAGATCTGTGGCACTCGAGCCTGCCTGATGGTTTGGATGCTGTGGACAATTCCTACAGTCTTAACACGTGATGGAGCCAGTTTCAGGTGCCTTAATAACCTGACATGGCCTCAAAGTGGTAATTTCCCCCTTTAGTATTTGGCAGGAGGAGGTTTGTTTGGTTGTTTTACCTCTCCAAGTTTTCTCCCTTTTTTTTTTTTCCTTCTATTTACTCTTTAGAGATGCTACAGTTTGCAGCATTTCCTACTGTAAATAGAACCATATAGAAAGGGGAAGGTGAACTATAAGAGGAAAACTGTTTGGTTTGAGCTTATGTTGCTACAACTACTCCCCCAGTTCTTCTCTCTGAAGCATTTAAGTGTAAATCTCCTTGTCATTTGTGGGCAGGGTTCTCCGTGTGAATTGTCTATAGTGAATGTCACACTGGTGCAGTCTCTTGTGATGTCAGAACAAGGTAGGGAAGAGAGACATTCCCCCAGATTTCTACCCAGATGTAGCTCAGCAGAGGCACATTATCCCATCAGTCGATCAAGACAGATCTTTGAATGTAAGCTGCAAAGAGCATAAGCACAACTACTGTGTTTAAAATAATTTGTCAAGTGTTGTCAAGATAATTTCTCTCTGTGGTGGGTTTTTCGTGATTGATGTTTCATGGTCTTTTAAAAAACAGAGGCATAGAGGAGAGACAGGACTTGGCCTTTCCATCTTCCACCCTTGAATGTGAAGTTGGATTTGCCATTGTAAAATGCAGGTAATATCTGTGCCTTTTTCCAGCTAGAGGAAGGAGGGATTATAGGCAAAGCAGAAGACAAACACCAAGTTCAACACTGTGAGGTGCTTTTAGATCATTAACTGGAAGGTATAGAGCTATGCTAAATACCATCTAAATAAATAAGTTCTGGCTAATAATACTAAATAGCAGTTTGAATGTCACCTGTTCAATCAAATCAAGGTCTGTGCCTTTTTTTTTTAAATAATGTACTATATTTGGAAGACTCCCTCTTACCTGCTCTTCATGAATGTGATTACTGAAGATGGATAGCAGTAGGTTTGGCTGCTGTCTCTTTAGGAAATCTTTGAAACCAGGATTGGAAGCAGAATATTTTACAGCCTGTGGAAAAACGTCGAAAGGCTGCCACTGTGTCGTTCAGGCAAGAACAACTGAAAGCCCTAATGCATTTTATCTGCCATTCTGTTCCTCCACGCTATAAATAATTCAGATCTGTTGGCTTAACTACTACTGGCAACTGTTATTTATTAAGAATGACGGAAATAACTATGTGGCTCAGTAGAACAGAATGCATCAGGGACTTTAATGTGAAGCAGAATAGTGAAAACTTTTTGATTATCCTTTAAAGAAAAAGCACAAAGCCCTAAACCTGCCAATATCCTTTGCAATTCTGCAAAGGACTAGTGACAGTGGGAATTCAGATGTGATCCTTCTGGAGTCAGTGATGGTTTATTCCTTTAAACGTGCACACCCCCTCTGACATTAGAGCCCCATTTACCCCTCTGGTGTCTTGTTCCGTGGGCATCTATGTCTGTAATTTTGAAATTGAAGTTCCAGTAAAATCTTCCATTTGCTCCACTGCATAATGTTTGAATCTACTTGTAGTTAAATGCTTATCTGTAAAATCGTTTTTAAAGGTACTCTGTAGTCTTTTCATGTTTGCTTTTAATTTGATTACCTTGCATGTTGTGCTCCAGAGAATGGAGGTAAAAGAGCAGCAGCCTTTTCTGGTGCTGAGTGCAAGTGAATTGCAGTTCTCTTGTTCCATTCCTGGTTTCAAGTTAATTAATAATACTCAGCCCTCCTTGGTACTGTTCATCCCTAGTGTTGAAATTGCTTTCCAAAGGTCAGTATCATTATCCCTATTTTGCAGACAAAAAATTAAGTCATTGGAAGAGCTGAAATCAGGCAGGAACAGAATATGTTACAGTGAACTGGCAGATATTTAGCTGTACATCAGAAGATGTATTGCTGTATAACACCAGAATGCTTTTGCAAGTCAACCAATTACAAATAGTGCATTTGGAATAAATTTTGTATCACACAGGAGCTGACATCCAGGACTCCAATGACTAATTATCTAATCTTACATCTGGCATAAACACCCAAGCCATTTGTATGATGAACTGCATTTCACGGGAGTGAGAAGGGAGCAAGGGAACATTCGCTGCTGACTCAGTGGCCATAAATCTTCTGGGGTGTGTTTTGCCTTATATTTGATATTTGTTCAATGGGTTGAAAGAAGTTAAGTGATCAAATGTCATTTGAAAATCCCAGCCTGCAGCTTTTATTTTTTCTCATTTACCCGAGGACAAATATTCCAGTAGAAGCACAGTTACTGGGGGACCAGCTCTGTGTGGTGTTACTGAAAGCTGTTCATCTGAATGGGCCCTGTAGATTCTGTCCTCCTTTTTCAAAGAAGTCATTTTACATTTATTTCCCTTAATGATGATTTGTGGTAGAGACAGAAATGGAGAGAGTGGTATGAGCTCCTGCACAGTGTTTTGTTTCTTCTGTTTGAAATTAAGTCATTAACTACAACATCACAACACATTTTTCTTTTTGACTATTAATCAGAGGTCTTTGGCATGCTAATCTGATCAGAAATAAAATAGGCACTCTGCATTGGGTGATTCTTATTTAACTTTTATTTCTGAACACATCAGATTTGTGAGGTTTATCTCTTCAGGTGAAGGTAAGTATCAATGAAAGTTTATTTATAACAGAGTCAGAAATAGGAGATGAATCAGTGGAAAGTAAATGATATGTCTGAGCTTTTTGGGGCAAAGCAAGCCTGCTGCAGCAAAGTTTTCTGCAACGTGAACTTTTCTAGGTAGCGTGTCATTAATATTTTATAGTAAGGAGAGAAATAATCAAAAACTCCATCTAGAACATAAAGTACCTGAAATAAAAGGAATATATGTAAGTATCTTCAGAGCAAAATTGGATACTCTCATTGATTTTAGACAGCATCTCATTCTGGCTTGACAAAATACAGAATTGATAAATTAAATTTTATGTATACTGTGTAGGGTTTTATGCTGATGTTGGCACACTTTCAGATGTAAAATTAAATTACTTTTTCCAATAAGGCAGCATAGATTGAAGCATGGATTCCTCTCTTTGCTAATGGAGCTAGTAGAAAGATATTGAATTATGCTGACTTTCAAATTGTCTGAGAGCCAGAGAGAGAAAAATCAATGACATTTTTAATGTCCTGCAGAGCTTTTAAGCAGGCCTCAGTCTCACAGAGAAGCTCCCAGTGAGAGAATTGTTGTTGCCATTGGTTTTGCAGTTAAGAAATATAACTCTTCAGGTAAGCATACATCTTGCATGGATGTGGCTTCGTTATCATTCCAGACACGGGGATGCTAAGTAGGCAGTGACTGGTTTTTGGACTGGCAGTCAGAAAGACTCTGGTTACAAGGTCTGCATGTCACTCAAATGCTAAGCCCTTCTGTTGGAGCCGAGGCTGTGCCGTGTCACTATGCAAGCTAATCCCTCTGAAACAATACCAACAAAAACCAGAAGGTTCTTTTTATCTCGGTATAAATTCCTGAAAGTCACATGCATGCCTAATTCCAACAAATTATCTAAGCTTTATAATAAATGCCCATCAAATACGTACCTTGCTGGCATTGAAAAAATGTTATGATAATAATTTTTATAATTTTGTAATATACCTTTCATAACAGTTAAAATTTTATAAAATACTACCCAATCCCTCCGAATCTTGCTGCTCAGATAGAAAAGGTTCTGCTTTAGATGGGGGAAACTGCTGTGTAGATCCAGCTTTGACATCTCAGTATTGTAACTGAGGTTCATGGATTCTGGTCCATTTCTGTCATAAAATGATTTCTCTTTGCATTCTTTCCAAGTCTCTATTTACCTTTCTTTTGATAGCAGATGGATCTAATATGTCTGTGAAGGACTCTAGTCCCGGAATTTTTCAACAGTAAACTCTGTATCTTCAGTTCTTTGATGTAATGAAGAAAACAATCATACAGTCACTTCTGGAAATTGAATTTCTTGCAGTAATTTGGCTTTCAGCTTCTAGAAGATTCATCTTGGGTTCTTAAGGGTTGTTCATGTTATAGGAGACGACTTCTGCCGTTTTAAAAGCATCCTTTAATGCAGATAACATCAGAGTTTGAAACATAAGTAACCTCAGAACTGCCATATTGTGAGAATGAGTTAGAGAAATCATAGAATAAGGTTTCAAAGGTAATGCACAATCTCTTCAGCAGAACAGCTCTGTAGGAGCTGTTTCATGTAGTTCGGATTCTTCACAGTTCAGCCCTTCGGTGTCAACTGCATTTTAGTAACAGTCATTAAATCACAAATGCTTATGAGTGGTTTGTGGTCAGCAGCCATTTATTTTTTAAATGTACACTAGCCTTCATGACATTGCACCTCATCAAAGAGACAGCAGTGACCTTTTTATTTTGTCTTGCTTACATTTTGTTAGCTTTATGTACTGTCATGTGCACTTACCCCTCCGGAGGAAGGAAGCAGTGACTTGCTGTGCAGCAGAAGATGGGTTAGAGGTCTCAGTCTAATTTATGTGTTGAAGACAGTAGGTTCAAAGTCAAGGGTTTCCCTTAGTGCCCTGTATTATCAGATGAAACACTGGCAATATCGTTCCCAGAAGCTGATTTACAAAGTCTGGTTTATTAGGGAACAAGGCTTTTTGTATTTCTCAGTCTGTTGGGTTCCTCCCACTCATAAGCTTAACCTTGCAGACCAGTTTCAGTCAAATTCAGAAGATGGGTTGAAGTCTGAAGGATAACTGAATACCTGTCAGTCTTCTGAAAACAGGTGGCAGGGTGGGTGAGAAAGCCCCTGCAAGGAAAGGATGGGGAGGGCTGAGTCCTGATGGATCCATCTGTCCAGTCCATTCCCAGCCTGGGCAGTGTGTCCTGGGAAACAGACGGTGATGGGGGGGGCTCTGGGAAAACCAGCCCTGCTGAGAGGAGAGCTGGGGGTCAGAGCATGCACATCTGCAGGACCCCTGGGCTTGCTCTTCCTGCTGCTGGCATGTTGCATCCCTTACTTGGCCTTTACTGAGCTTGTAGTGAGGAAGATGTTCACAGTAGTGATGAACACAGTAGAGTTCACATCCCGTGTTAGGCATGTTCTGGAGCATGACGGTGCAGGGGAGGTTGAGCGTGTGCGTCGATGTAGCCAGAAAGGGGCTTGATCTTAGACTGGCACCCGTTGACAAATCTCGTGCCAGCTGCCTCTGGGCCTCAGAGGCTGGGAATTCGAGCTGCACTTGCCTGCAGTGCTGTGACTGGGGCAGAGGGATAGGATATCCCTCTGAAGCCAGGTCTCCCAGGTACTCTGAAGAAGAATATATGAACCATGCTCTTGCAATCTCGCTTTCATGAGCAATTTTTTTTCTTCATTTATTTTTCTCATCATTGTGCCAGTATTTTAATTTTGCTCCCTGCCCTGATTTTTTGAATGAGGTTGATACACCGTGCAGTGCAACACAGCACTTCCCTTACCTCCATATGGATAACATCCTAGCAAAACCCTGACAAATGAGTGCAGCATCTGAGCCCCTTTCTGGGGTCGGTGGCAACACACTCATAACTGAGCTCTGTGCTTTTGCAAATGCTTCCCATCCATCACCAAACGTGATTTCCATTCACACCTATTTCTACCCTTTACTAGAGAGCATTTTGTTGACTCTTCCTATCTCGTTTAGATAGTATTTTAATATTTGTTTGTGTCTCAGATTAGATCTTAGTTTGTGAACAAGTCAAAACCAATGTCTTTATCACTTGTTAATCACTACAAGTCAGTTAATAAGTTAGAGATAAAGGCTTTTTTGATTGTTGTTGTTTTGGTGTTTCTTTTAAGATAGTTATTTTAAAATTGAGATGATAAAGTATTTTTACCTTAGTCATAGCTGTCAAATATGAGCTTCATATAAGGTGTCATCCTACTTTATAAGATAGATTTTCAGTGATTGCCACTAAGTTGAGAATTTCTGTTGTTCACCATCAGCAAAATCTTCAAGCCTAATAAGAACTTGCAAAAGGAAATTATTGTTCCTACACAAGTAATTTTATTCACATTCACTGTATTTATCTGTGGAGCTTTTAGGACATTTCTGAGACCACAGCCTCTGTAAGTGCTTTGACAGGTAAGATACAGCTATTACGAAATAAATACAGTGATAAAAGCTGAAAGGCTGATTGGTACATTGAGGCCTCTGAATCCAGCTGTTGAAGATGTTATCTGAGCAGTGCACCTCTGTGGCTTGGGGTTTATTTTTTAATATAGACTTAACAGTGGGAAAATACCTCTAAAACTTGGTCATAGCATATGGCAGTGAGCACAATGCAAAAGGTTAAATATTTGGTAAAAAAGAGGCACCACAGCAGTGTCTGTATAGAAGATGGACATGGTAAACACATCAGAAAAAGTGTATTTTTGTAATGGTTGTGTATTATATTTCTGTTGCTTACAACTGTCACCGCAAGGACAGAATCATTTTGAATGTGACCAGGCAGCTGTCTCTGTGAAGCCTATAGATAGCAGCTTCCTTGTGTAGCACATTTTCAGCTCCTTCAAACAGATTTATCAAGCATCTTTACTGTCTCAACACTGCCAGCTCAAATGACTTCTCAAGGAGCTTTGGTTATGCAATCTTTTAAAAGGTGCATTGTTTTTTTCTGTTTCTTTTTTTGGAGGATGTGTGCTGGTTTTTTTGTTTGGTTGGTTTGTTGGTTTTTTTTAGGAACACTGCAGCAGCTAAAATCTAGTGCAGAGTTTCACCATGTGCTCGGAAAAAAAGCCATCCCATTTGTCCACTGTGACGAGGCTTTAAATAAGCACCCACATTTTCACTAGCTGTGCAAAGCAGCAGAACAGCACAAGTCAGAACAGAGGTTGAGTACGATGCTTTGTGAATGAGGAGAGGTGAATATTCCAGGAGAATCTGGAAATCATATTCATTTGGCATAATTAGAAGATAATCTGTAGTAATTTTTGGGTCTAAGGACTGCTTCACAGAGTATTCCTCTCCGAGTCCTTCTCTGGCTCCTGTCTGACTTAGAGGAGTTAGGAGGCACACAGGAGCCTTCAGCAGGTACCTGTCTTTCTGGATGGCCACTGAATCAGGAGGTGGCTGAAGGGAGGGCTGGGTAAGCAGCCAAAGGATTTTCCCAAAGATTTTTCCTACTCATTACTGCTGCAGCTCACAGCATGAGGACTTTCAATAATAAAGTCTTTAAAGGCTTCTTCAAAGAGCTTCCAGGCTGCATCAGAAGAAGCTCCATCTGGAAGAAGTCTCATGAGACGTCAGTGTTTAGTAAATAAAAGCTGGGGACAAATGAGGTTTTTCTTAAATTGAATCTTGCAAAACTTGCTTTCTAACAGGAACTCCTCCTGCCTTTTGGAAAGGGTGCAGTTAGCTTGTCGCCCGACAAAGTCCTTGACTAACACAGTAAATTATGGGCCTTATGGGAATGTGCTGTACTTGGTTCTTTTCAGGTCATGCTCTCGGATTGCTGTGTGAAACTATATGCAGAGCTTTCTGCTCTTTGCCTGTGGATTTGTTTTGTTTCAGCAGATTGAATAGCATTTCTATTTAAATCATGTTTCATTCTAACTAAAACAATTGCCATTCTGTTGTGTCAGGGGATTCTTGAGGTAATAGGAACACTGTATGTTTTGTGATTTACTGACCATTTTGGCCTTTGAAAGGCACCAGTATGTTTCGGTCCATTTTTCCTGCTTTGTTTGGCTTAGTGATGCCTCATCAGTTAACAGCAGACCATGACAGCGTTAAGTGTTCTCAGCACTGGTGGCACTTGTGTATTTTGGTCAGGGGCAGTGAAGTGCCTGTAGCATCATTTTCCCACTCCAGGGACACCAGCAGTACCAACTGTTAAGAACCTGATGCCCGTCTCTCATGGTTTTCCCCTTTAGAAATACATCAGCTTTTCTATAATGTGCTTGTTGTGCAGTTGTTGATGACCATGAGTTAGCTGCCTGCATTGGACTGACTCTGCCTTTCTAGAGCTGTTTGCTGCTGCGTTCCGCGTCGCACTTGTTGCAGCGTGTACGAGAAGGTAACAGAGAATATGGAGCAAAGAGAAAGCATGAAAACACCACGAGTCTTGTAGGTACTGAAAATATCTGCCACTGTTGTCTCAATGTTTTTCCCTTCAGTCGTGCTCTTATCTAGAAATCTCAAACTATTTTATCAACACTGAATTTGAGCCTTCTACAGACTTCCTCCTTCTCCTTCTCTGCCCCAGGAAATGACGTTACCATCCCTTGTTTGTAGGTGAGGAGTCAAAGGTCTGAGTGGTGAAGTGACTTGTCCAAGGTCAGGTGCTGAATTAGTGGCATGGCTATGAACAGACATAGGCACAGTAGCTCTCAGCTCCCTGCTAAACAAGACCGTGCCCTCCCAGTTTCAATTTGTCATAACTTAGTGTGTCTAGAAAGTGGCAGGGGGGTTGCTTTTCAGCAGCCAGCAGGTAATCTTAGTTACAGCAGCAGCTGGATGCAGCGCACCTCCCACGTCCCCATGGATCCTGTCTGATGCTTCTTGTTTTGCACAGAAGACGTGAGGGCAGGTGAGGACGTACCAGCATGGTGAAGCCTGGTCATTGCAGTGTGGTCTCTGCTGTTTTGTGGGATGCTGTAAGTGTTCACCTGAATGTTCACTTTTGTGGTAGAAACAAATATCCTAGACTGGATTCTTCATGTGCCCCGATAGCAGTTTCAACATCTAATCAATGTTAAAAGAAGTAAATTCTGAGTTGTGCTAATCAGGAAGAGGAACTCCTCTGTCTGCATCTGGTCACTTCCCTGCTTACATGGCATGGTCCTGTAGCGGCTACATAAGGAGCTTTGTGATGAACAAATGTCAAGGGCAATTAATTCTTTGGCAGGCAGCTGTTATTATTAGGACAAAGCGTGGCCAGACATAGAAGGAAAGCTTTCGGCTGATTTATTTTCTCTACCTTTCCCATCAAACGTGATAAGTCACTCAAGCCCCAGCAGTGAACTTTCATGCAATAAGAATTTTAAGGCTGCCATCTCTTTTTCTTTTTTTTAGTAGGAGACCTTATATTAAATTTAGACCACAGAAGAAGAGCTCAGAGAAAACGTTTGGAAAGTCTTCACCACTTTAATGCTATCAGGAAGGAGCAGAGTTGTGTGTTAAGCTGGTAACATAATAATATGTGGGCTGAGTTAAGCCCACTTCAGACTGTTTTTCTCAAACTTAATCGATGGGAACAACCCACTTTTAGGCTTGATTTATTACCTTAGCAGAGTTATTCTGGGATTGCTGCAATGCAACTGTGGGTGTTCTAAACACGCCCACGCTGCCAGAGAATCAGGAAGGATGTACTTAAAATCCTTTAATTTATCTAATAACATCTTCAGCGGCTTTTTGTGTAGGTTTAGTATTGTAATGGAAATGCACTCTTTGGCTAGATAAAGAGCTCCTGCGTGAAACTGCTCCAGTTGGCTGCAGGGACATGTAAATATCATTTGGAGCTGATGGGGGAAACACTCTGACCAGCTACATAAGCTGTAAATGCACCTTTTGATTTTCTGTCACTGTTTCTGTCACCATTTTGTTATAAAATGGTCAAAATAATATCTAAAATTTCATATATGAATGCTCATGACTCTGCATCTTCTTAGACTTGGCCTTCCCACCTTCCAAGCCCAAGCAGAGGTTCCTGGAGTTGGGGGGATTTTTTCCTTTGCTGTTTAGGTTCTCAAGCTTATTTTAACAACTGCTGTCACCTCAGTTCTTAACGAGGTTCCCTCCTTGGCCACTGGTGGATGTACCTGATGAGCTCTTTTTAAGTGACACAAACCAGGTTTTGGTGCTCCTAAAAAGTTTCAGCACCGAGCTGGTGCGGATAAGTCTCGGACTGGGGAACAAGCTCAGACTCCTGCAGGTGCTCGCCCAGCCTGTTACTGTTGTGCCCAAAGCGAGCTCGCTCTGGCTCATGTTTGTAAACACTTTCAGCACGGACTCTTCTGCTGTGGGCTATTTAGGCTGAACCCTCATCTTTCTCTGTGTTTTTGCACTGTCCTCAGTGTTGCTAACTGCTGGCGTCACTGTTCTATCCCAGCCGTCGCAATCTCGCTTTTGTTGTCACATGGAAATTGCGCATAACACAAACAGCAGCCGTGTCACTGCTCTGGAGTACGGGAGCTAATAATAGAAATTAAAAACCTGCTCTTTGTGAGCTAAATAAAGGCAGTCAAGACAAGGTAGAAAATCAGCTTCTACATGCACCAGCAGTAAAGGAGGTCCCGGTGCGCTTTCCTCTCGCCGATTGCTTTCACCACCGGGCATTGCTGTGTGTAAATAGGATCAGAGTTCCTGTGTTGTGCTGGGATGAGCCAGCCCTAAGACAGCTGATTTCCTGCAGCAGTCAGGCTTCATTAGTGTGCACGTTGCTGAGGCTCTGAGGTCCTGCGTGAGCAGAATACTCAGCTGCTAGTTCTAGGAAATAAATACTCTTGCTGCTGGTGTGGTAATGAGTGGCTCTCTGCCTAACTTCAAGGGGCAGAGCGCGTCTCATGACAATGTAACGCTCGAGTAAAGCTATTTATTCCTAATCTTAGATGTAAATAATTTATAGATATGTTGAATAGTAAACAATGAGGGTCAGAGGACTTATTTTGTGTACATTTTCTAAGCCTGTTACATAATCTTACTGTTTGTAGCAGCATGTGGTATCAAGAATCTGGAAAACTTTATGGTAAAATGGCTTTTCCAAGTCAACATGTGACAGCATGTGTACAGTTGGGGATTTTATCAAAGCTTATAAATATCTAAAGGGCAGGGGTCAGGAGGATGGGGACAAACTCTTCACAGTGGTGCCCACTGGTGGGACAAGGGGCAATGGGCATAAACTGGAACCCAGGAGGTTCCCTCTAAACATAAGGAAAAACTTATTTCCTTTGAGGGTGACAGAGTCTGGCCCAGGCTTCCCAGAGGGGTTGTGAAGTCTCCTCCTCTGCAGAGATTCCAAAGCTGGCCTGGATAATGTGATCCTGGGCCCCTGCTCTGGGTGACCCTGCTGGAGCAGGAGAGATGGATGAGATGATCTCCAGATGATCTCCTGTGATTCTAGACTAACTTCCCCTCTCCACCATGCTAGAAGCATGTGAACAGACTTAATGGGCCTAAGCAGAGGAAATAGGTTAAAGTAGCACATGTGCTTGCTGCCTGCTCCCCGTGCTAGCTGTTGATGGGTGGTTTCTGAAGCTGAAATGAGTTTGTATGTCTCTGCACTCCTGCAATGGCAGGACGTGTCGTATGGAGGATGTTGTTACCCCTGATGGTAACTACAGAAACTGGAACTTTCAGACTCTGTCAGCAAGAGACACCTGGAGAATTTAAGGCAGACCAATGGGAAATACAAAGTCATGCATAAGAGGTATTAAACTCCTCTTGAATGAGAGAATGTACATTAAAGTGGCCTTTTGATTTACTATAGATTAATTAACCTTGGGAGATACCAGGTTTAATTAAGCTCCAGCAAGTTAAAGCCACTTTAATTCTTGACAAGAAAACATTTGTGAGGGAGTTTTTCACCTTATGCACATTGACTTCATACCTCCTATGCATTTGCCTTAACTTTCAGCATCCATTAGTGAGGCTTTGGACAGTTTGAAATCTGAGGACTTCTGTTATCCCTCAGAATCCTGGCTCCAATTCTTAGGAGAAACTGGACAGAATGGGTGTATGATAAAAGAGTATAATGCACATGTAGAAATTGTAGGCTAAGCAAGGGTTGCATGACAGATTCTGCAGGGGGGGTCATGTCTAGATTTGAAAAGCATTGAAATAGCAGTTACAAAAGGGATCATTAAAGCTTAAGAAACGGGGAACCTAGAGTGAAACAGGGTTACTAAAATCCATATGGTGAGTTTGAGGTCTTGCTGCAGGGTTGTGGTGCTGCCTAGCAAAGAATTGGGAGTTCTACAGATCTTGGTTCAAATTCCTGTTTGTTTATAGAAAAGCATTGTTATATATTTCCTTGACTGCAAGTTACCTTGCTAAATCAGATTAAAATATCTTTCTGTGGTTTTGTTTTTCTTTTCCAGTAATTGCCCTTCATTTTTGGCTGCTGCTTTAGCTAGAGCCACTTCAGATGAAGTCCTTCAGAGCGATCTTTCAGCACTCTACTTACCAAAGCACGTGGACAGCACAGATGGGATCATACGTAAGTACATCTCCCTGTGATAATGTGCAATTTTACATGGTTTGGTCTTTCATTTACACTGTATGCTGGAACACTGTGCAGATGATTCATAAATTTGTGAACGCTGACACTGACTACTGGGATCCATCTACTCTGACCACTGGAATGGTACTAGATTTTCCTCAGATTAGTTCCTTTTCCCAGCTAGCTGAAGGAAGTTGGACCAGAGTTCTTGTAAAGGAATATCCCAATTGATGTAAAAAACATTCATGTAAAATCTGCCACCACTCCTGACCCTGCCAACACTTAACCTGTGTTGGCTAACAAGATTTTTACAGCATCTCCCTCAAAGCTGTGTACCCTGAATCACTTCAGGAGTCTGCTGACCTAAATAGCCTTGAAAAACTTTCTGGGGTGCTCATTATAATGAGAAACAATGTTTCTGACATATATTGAGAAGAATTCTGTCATCTGATATTAAAAATACAATTACTTTGTACCTTCCTCCTTTTTTTGATAAAAGAATAAGTACATGATTCTGGGGATAAGTGGGATATATAAGCCTGGCCCTTCAGACTCCTCTGTGTTTCTCGGAGGCCTTTGGAAACCTGAGAAACAGAACAACGTGCTGCAGGTTCCCTTTCTGTAGGTATTGCTGCCTCCTCCTGCTGAGTGGGTAAATGGAATAGATTTGTCATTGTTCAGGCTGAGCAGTCTTCGTTAACTTCAAATTGAGATCTCTGAGACTTGCATAAATATTTGACAGTCTCCAAGGAAATGTTGACTAAGCCTCCACACAGAATATCTAAGGAGTTCAACAAAGAAAAAAAAACCAGCACAAACCCCTCACACCTCCAGAAATCTCTGTTTAAACATATCTAAATCAGTAACACACGGATGCAAACCGAGGTTGATGTGTGTGCAGGTTAGAGCAGGCACTACAGCTGTGACTCCAGATGTGGTGTGTTGAGGTAAATTGTCATAATGAAAGTACTGTAAATAAAATACAACTTCACAGATGCAATGTAAAGTGTTATAAAGGGGGAGAGCAAGAGAGAGAACATCTCCTGGACAGCAGTAAAGCAGGGGTTTCATACGAATGCTGCACTTTCAAATAGTATACCTTAAATGATTTCCAAACGGAGCTTTAGCTCAAGTGCTGCAAGGTTTGGCTAAGAAAACCATAACAAAACCAGGGGGATTTGTGCAGGAGGGATGGAGATTTCATTGCAAAAGGTCAGCAGCTCCACGCTAGCCAACTTGCTTAGTAGGAATCCTTGAAGAAACCTTGTGCTAGTTCCTCAGAAAAGAGCTGTGACTGCTGAATGCCTTAATGGTACCATACAGGGAGACTTTCATGCACTGAAAGAAAACAAAGGGAACTGTAGCAAGTGATGAAAATAGGATTTCTATATGCTGGAGTTTCGGGCTCAGAGTTCACTGTTTGTCCTAATGATGTTTGGGCTGCAGCAGAATGTGGAACCGAGCTGAATTTAACTGGCTTGTTTTGATACCCAATTCTATGTCAGTTTTTCTTATGAACCCAGAAAGATTTTGACTTTGTATAATACAAGGAGACATTTACCTGATTTGCCTCAAGTTTCAATTTGCTGGAAGAAAAAAAAAATATTCCAGATTTCCTTAGTGACACATTTCACTCTGAGAACTGAAACATGACAAATCACATTGCATACTTATGAGTGGTAAAAGCAGTTATTGCTGTGCTAGTGGAAAGAAAGTTAGAAGTTTCATGAGTAAAGAATGCTAATCTTAAAAGAAGGAAAACTGTTTTGAGTCCACAAACAGGAATGTAAGAATATGGGCCTGCTATATATGGGGGGACTACATGTCTTTGGCTATCAAGGACAGAATCTTAAGAGTTGTAGGCCCTGACTAATTCTTCTCTTCTGGTTGCACTGGAGAGGAGCAAGAGAACTGGTAGACATTTTTTTTTCCTTTTTGAAAGGTCAGGTTAAGAAGGTTTAGTTTTTTTTTGTGGTGGAAGATATTCACTTGGAGGTTCAGCACTGTTAATGAACTGCCAGAGGAGGCTGAATAGTAGGACCACGTTACATGGTGGAGATATTTAAAATATCCAGCAGACAAAGCAAATCACCAAGTTCCATTACCTGGTCTTTCCTGGCACTGGGAGATAGGATTGCTGTAGCCAAGACACAAAGAGGGCATTGACCAGTCAGAAGCTGCAGTCCTTAGATTAAGGAAAACCTTGGTCACTGGCTTGATGACATATCTACAAACCTGGGTGCCACACTGTCCTCATTGTCAAGAAAAATCTTAAAATGTGGGTACTAAAAAGCAGAATCTGATTAGTGGTGTTCTTTCTGCCCTGATTTTGCCTTGGGAGAAGTCAGTCGCCTTTGGGAACAGTAAGGCCTGAGCTGGATTTCCCATTAGCTGTGGTACAATTAAGTGCTGCTTCCAACACTGGGGATTTTGGAGCAGCGGGAGGGAAATGAAATTCTCCATGACACAACCACAATGACAGCTGAGTCAGCTCTGGCTCAGCGAAGCAACATTAACAATTGATGAGTAATTTACAGCTGTGAGGGGGTGGTTTGACTGTTGTGGGCCTTTCGCCTGTTTTAACCTCAAGAGCAATTATTGATGATGCTGACACTATATGTACTCCCTGCAGGGCAAGGGTGTTTTGTACCTCAGCACAGCCAATGGGTTCACACCTTTCTCCTTCAGAGAGATGCTCTGAAGCGTAGCAGCCACGTGACATTGAAATGTTCACTGTCTCCCTTTGTGTATGCCCAGTGGAAAGACATGAAGGAGCAAGCCTGTGGGGTTTGCTTCTGGAAAATATCATTTGGATATGTTAGGCTGTATGTGTTCCCTCTTTTAATATGTTTCCCAGCAAAGAGATTTTTGGTGACACGGGTGACAGCAGCATAGCTGTTGGGGGGGATCTGGCTGCTATCCGTGTGGCAGTGCTGGGATGACCCAGTACCTTGATTTCCACCACTTGTTTTTAAAGCTGTGTGATCAGGAAGCTAAGACTCCTCCTGTTCATTTTGTATGTAGCTCATTGCAAGCTTAATGGCTGCTCTTGCAGATAAGCTTGAATCAACTCAGAATCGGCAGAGCTGGGAATCTATCTTACTCCTGTGGATCTTTGTCCCGTGATCATTGTAGCCCACACCTTGTGGAGACCTTGTACAGAAATCAGTAAACCCTGCTTTTAGTTTCCTTGCAGAAATGCTGTAATTCTCCTGATACTTGAGCCATTCCTCCTCCAGGAATGATTGACACTCACGGATTGCTGCTGTTTAGCTTTGAAGATCTCTGGCTTTGAATGATCGTGAACAAAGAGGTTTTGATGTGTTCAGCTCTGATGCTTACTTCCAGTTTTCATCCCCCGAATTTCAGAACAATTGTCCAGTGCCTGAGTTTTCACATTTTAAAATTACTATTTCTCAGGAGTGACAGTTCAGCATTTTCTTACATTTAAGACCTTTATGGTTTTCTCATTTGCTTATGCAGATTTCTTTGACACACTGTCTAGTCAGGAATCTGGAAATAATGTTACGAAACTAAGAAGGTACCTGAATGTTGTGTGCCCTCCTGAGTGTATGTGCTGCCAGAACATCTGAAAGTCACACCAGGAATTTCTGTGGATTATTTACCACTGTGCTGCCTCAGTTCTGCAGAGGGACGTTGTTTGGAACAGATAGTTCAGTCTGAACCCAGCAGGTCACAGTAAAGGTTGGGTTGGGTATGTGGTGCTATAAACCATGACAAAGCCCCTACCAGAGCCAGCGTGGCACAGCTGCACCACCCTGTGCAGAGCGACACAGGGGATCAAATGCTGAGGGAAATGTGCTTGCTTTTCGTTTGTTCTGATGTTGCAAATGAGTTCCCCAAAGGCAGGGGGAATGTTTAAGTTAAAAAGACAAACAAACAATGAGCTGCTTACTGATGAATGCTGATTATGGTGAGTTTTGCTTCCTTTTTTTATGCATCAGAGCCCAGAATTTCCCTGCTGACATCCATTTCAACTGCTTGGCTAAAATGGTTTTGTTTCATCTTTGTAATGTATGCAAGAAAAAAAGATTCTCACTCAATAACACTCTTAGCCTTTCATTTGTGGTTTTTGCCTTCCCTAGAGATTGAGACAGTGAAGCTAGCCCGCTTAGTCTTTAGCAAACTGCACGAGATCTGCAGCAACTGGGTGAAAGACTTTCCACTCCAGCCAAAACCCCACCGCTACTACGAGACCTCCATCCATGCCATCAAGAATATGCGCCGCAAGATGGAAGACAAGCACGTCTGCATCCCAGACTTCAACATGCTCTTCAACCTTGAGGTAAAACGAGATCGTGCGGAAGACAAATGCATATGCTAAATACAGCTTCTGTTCTTGGGGACACTAGGCAATGTTCTGCTGTGACAATGAAATCCATACCTGGGATGGACCTGAGGGGGACTGACAGTCAAGAGACAAACCTGGCCTTAGTTCAGCTGGTCTTCTGTAATAGTACAGCAGGACAACTTGCAGTTTCTGTTTGGGGTGTACAGAATAAAAGAACAATTTTCACAGAGTTCTGGTGAACTCGGCTCACTAAACAGAGGTTGTTTCTGGCCCATCCTGATGTAGCCACTGGCAAGGGGCAGAAGGGCTGACCTGCCCTCATGTAGAAAGTAGCCCTGCTTTTGTGAGTGGCAACTGATGCATTGTAAGTACCGTGTGATAAATTCTCTTTGGCTGAAGATGCCCAGGTGTAGAGGTGGATTCCCATGGAAATGAGGAAAGGATTCACCTTACAGTTCATCACTGAAGCCAGTTGTCTACAGGGGTGGGTCTGTACTGCTTTTCAACCTTTCCTCTTGGGAGGAATATGCCAAAAGCAAGAATAAGGAAAGAAAGTTTAAAAAAACCACACAAATCTACAAAACTTACAGGTGAATGGGCTGCAGTTCACACCAAAATCTAGCAAGATGAGTATTCTGGTGGAACTGAGGCCAGACTTCCCTTATTAATGTCTTTATGTGGCCATTGGTCAAACACTCATGCTTGCTCTTCCTTCAGAGATAAAACAGGACACTGACAAATGGCTAACAGAGGAAAGTGTCACAAATTTTACCTTTAGGATGAGATTGCTGCATAATTGATTCTTTATTACATACTGTCATTTTAATAACCATCTTCTGCCCCATCCACATTCTTGCCTTTAAATGATATTAATGCAAACAGAGGCAAATGTTTCTTTTGCCTGTCAATTGTCAGCTTTCTTATTCCACTTTTGTGTTGGAGCCCATTACTTAAAAATTACAATGTACAAATATTCTAGTCACTGAGATGGCTGTCAAGGTTGAATTGGCGCTGACAGTGGGTTGGTGTCTTCTGTGTCTGAATAGGCACGGGAGCTGCTGTCTCTTGTTTCTGTTTGAACAGATAAGGGGAAGCTTAGAAAACCGACTGGAAGATGAGTGATTTTGCTGTGTTTGATTTGTGAATGTAATCACAATTATCTGATGAGAGAGTATGTATAGTTTGGGGTTGTTTTTTTTTAAAAAGGTATCTAGGGTGATATGGATTAGATTAAAAAAAAAAAAAGGTAGAATGAAAGCAGAGGCTGGCTGGCTTCACATCTTAACTGTGCTGGCATTTAATCCCTGGTGGATGCCAGTCTTGATGCAAAAGTCTTCCTGCAAACTGTATTAGATGCTCTTCTCTCTCTGTGGTTTTTGCAGTCACAAAACTCCTGCACAATTTGATGAGAATGGCACTTTCTATTTGAGTGGAGTGACTGAATTGTAACAAATGGGACATAAGGAGCAGTGAGAGAGCCACACGGGTGATCCTTGCAGAGCATCTCTTGCAGTTTGCAGGTAGAATTCATCAGCAATAAGGTGTAAGTTTCCCACTGATGCAAGTGAAGATGGTCTGAGTAGTTTGTTTTTCTAGCAGAGACTCTGCTTCTAAGTGCAATTTAATGAGAACACTGCAGATCTCAAGTTCAAAAGTTTTCAGACAATCCCGTTAGCTGTTTGCGTTGCTTTCTCCTGAGGTGTTTTCTCAATGTGTTTCTGTTCACAGGACCAAGAAGAGCAAGCTTATTTTGCAGTGTTTGATGGTCATGGGGGAGTGGATGCTGCCATCTATGCCTCCATCCATCTCCACGTGAACATGGTCCATCAGGAGATGTTTCAGCAAGACCCAGCAGAAGCGCTGTGCCGAGCTTTCCGGGTGACTGATGAGCGCTTTGTCCAGAAGGCAGCCAGAGAGGTGACTGAGTTATCTGGGCTTGACTCTGAAAGTATTAGTAGATAAAGTCTTCCTCTGTTAGTAGGGGTGCTCCAAGTGCTGGGCTGAACACAATCCAGGCATCAGCACAGAGCTGTCCATGCCCAGTTCATAGAGCTGGTGCCCACGGGTGGGCTGTTTCATGTTCCACAAAGGTGTCAGCCTCCACTTCTCACAACATCCAGTTCATTTAGAAGGATGCTGCTGCTATTCTTATGTTCAGATGCTAACTAGATTTAGTCCTTGGGATGGTGGGGGTTTTATTTTTTTTCCCTTGTCTCTATAACATACATTTCTCTTAGCTCCAGAAAGCAAGAATAAATGTATAGCTGACTCCTAGGCCTCCTAAACTTATGCAAAGGCTGAGTTAAGTGCAGGAACTCAAGATGCTTAAGATAAACCTCCCCCCAGGGTTGTTAACATGCACATATTTCTATCAACAGAAAGGAAACGGGCACAGAAAGTCGACTAAAGCAGTAGCACAGCAGGTCACTAGCAGAGTCCAGCTTCTGAAACCTGTTTCCAAGACAAGGGAATTCCCAGGGTAAAATTGATCAGCTAGGTTGGCTCCGAGGGACTGTAACTGAACAGTCATAGCCATAGGGCAAGTGCTGCCTGTTCCTTCCCGGGAACAGGCTGCATAAAGAAATAGCATGTTCTGTGCTTGTGTAAAATGCTTTGAAATGGTTCTTATTTGCCTGTTTAAAACTGAGGGTGGTTTTTTTTTTCCACCCTATCCAGAGTCTGCGTTGTGGAACCACCGGGGTGGTGACTTTCATCCGAGGAAATATGCTGCATGTGGCTTGGCTTGGAGACTCCCAGGTTATGCTCGTGAGGCGAGGCCAGGCTGTGGAACTGATGAAACCCCACAAACCAGATCGAGAGGTGAGAACGGCCTGTTTTAAATACACCCGGGCAGTGTTTGCCACTCAAGCTGACAGGTACCAGCTTTATGGGGGCTGCTTGGACACGGGGTGTTGCCTTGTTCTCTTGGAGTGGCAGCATACGTTCCCGTTAGCCTGGTTTGTTGGGAAGTTGGTATGGATCTGTATGCAGATCCTCTGTTCTCCTCTGGTGAGGCCTGCAGCCAGCACCGTGCTGTGTTTGTGGGAACACCAGACCTTTATTGAAGTGTCCAGAGTGTGTCAGCCGCCCTGAACGCTCTGTGCAAACAACTCCTGTGTTGCCTTGCTGTTTAGGATGAGAAGAAGCGCATCGAGGCACTCGGTGGTTGTGTGGTCTGGTTTGGAGCCTGGAGGGTGAACGGGAGTCTGTCAGTCTCCAGAGCTATTGGTAAGAGTGGGCTTTATTTCCTCTTTCAGACTTGCTTCTCTTCTGAATTAAAAGCTTTAATTTTCTAGCCATCAAAATTTGAAATACAGCTGAAGATAAACCTGAGAGTGATAACCTCTAGTTTTTTCCTCTACAGTTTGAGGAAATAATTTCCAAGTAATTGCTTTAACTTGGGGTAAGAGTCATTGGCTCCATGCTGTGTTAATAAAAGGGCTTCTGGATGCTGTGGCTGCAAACCCACGGTCTTGTGTGTCTGTGTGTTGTTTTTCCACAGGGGATGCTGAGCACAAGCCATATATCTGTGGGGATGCAGACTCTGCCTCCACTGTTCTAGATGGCTCTGAAGACTACCTCATTTTAGCCTGCGATGGCTTCTATGACACAGTCAACCCCGATGAGGCAGTCAAAGTGGTGGCTGACCATCTAAAGGAGAATAATGGCGACAGCAGCATGGTAGCACATAAATTAGTGGCATCTGCTCGGGATGCCGGTTCCAGCGACAACATTACTGTCATTGTGGTATTTCTCAGGGACATGAACGCGCCGGTCAACGTTAGCGAGGAGTCGGACTGGACGGAGAACTCTTTTCAAGGTGGGCAAGAAGATGGTGGGGAAGATAAGGAAAACCATGGAGACTGCAAACGACCGTGGCCCCAGCACCAGTGCTCAGCACCTGCAGACCTAGGGTATGAGGGACGAGTGGATTCCTTCACCGACAGAACTAGCTTAAGCATAGGGTCCAGCATTAACCTGCTTGATGATCAAGGCTACTTAGACCTGACAAAAACAGAAACTAGTACACCTCAGAGTGCCAAATGTCTGCCACCAGTTCAAGTGTTTAATCCTGGCATACCAAAGAGCGTGAATTTGATCAGCGGCTTAACAGTGAAGAAGGAATCACCAGAGTGCACCACATCATCCACCTGTGGACAGAGCGGTCCCAGGGAGTACAGTGCTCCTCTAGGTTTGGGTGCTGCAGGGCCGAACATCTACAGGGTGAAGGGTTTATCCCCCATCTTCACTGGGCTGGAAGACGAACTGTTCAAATCCTTGGGCAAACGAGCTGCGTCCTTTCACTTCTGGCTCTGCATTGGGAAGAGGCGACGAGGAGCCAGGCTCAAACCAAAGTTTCACACGCCACTCTCGGCTTGTGAGCCTTCCCATATAGAAGGATCGAGTCTGTCCTTACTGGTCCGGGGCCGCAGCAGCGCGAGGTTGTCAGTAAGACACTCCCCGTGGCGGAGGCTGGCCGGTCGTAGCGCCTACAGCGAGAGCATGTTTTCGATGCGAAGACAAAGTAGTTGTATATCAGATTCATACCTTCATCGATGCTGTAAAATGTAACCATCTCCCTCGTGTTCCCCCGTCAGACTCCCAAAGTAGACATTCCCCAAATAAAACTGGCATCATCAGAAAGCGAAACAAGGTGGGCATTTCAGAACTGCATACTCCAGTCCCCTGCAAAGCGCAAACCACGTGTAAATAGATCTAGGAATTAACAAATGTAGTTGTTTCAATCTCAGTACACCCCGAGCAATGCCACAGCCATCCGGCCACCCGCACACACGAGTATCCAGCCACATTCACCAGTGAGAGCCAGGCAGCTGGTTCACAGGACAGACACCGTTAGGGAACAGTCTGTGAAACACAGAAAGCTGAACCTGCCTGAGGTATGTCCATGGAGCAATATGTAAAGAAAGATTCTGGTTTAGAACTGCCAAACTTTTTTTAGAGTGGGGGGGAAGTTTCCATAGAAGTCAAGGTGTAGGGGGTGTTTTTCTGTTCTGCTTTCTATTTATTTCAGGCGAGCATTAAGATGAATTAGAAAGTTACATCCACTTTTGCAGGTAGACAACTAAAAGCCATACAGGGTTTTACCAGGTAACTTAGGAATGGACAAACTAAGCTCCTGCTACTCTGTTCTCAGACTCCGATTGAGGTACAGACTCATCATTTACCTATTTTTTTCATGTAACATAATATGTGGAATATGAAGAGAACTGTTTTTTGTAGTTTTTAAACAATTATTTCCTATGGCTAGAGGTGCAGTGTAGGGAATTTCGTATCTTTCTGGTGCTTTTAGTGGCATTTTTCTCGTTTATCAGTTTAGGAAACTGTTTTCAGTTAGTTTTAATTGAACATGATTGTGCTTAATGCTTTGAGCCAACCTCTTTCCACCATAACTTCATCTCAGGTCTTAAAAGAACCCAATCTGAGGAGTTGTTCGGTACAATAGTACTGCCACTCAGCCAGCCAAACCAGAGAACTGCTTGCGAGAGATAATGAGCAACTCGATGAGCTGTTTGGTTTCAGCAAAGATTTCTAGATGGCAAAGGCATCATTTAGTGTGAAGTTGGAGCAGGACTGACAGTAGGATGCTGTGTCTACGAGGAGCGTTACTGCTGCAGGTTGGTGTTTTCCAGCCTGCGTGGGCTGCCGGAGCCACCCGCAGCGGACGGAAGTGCCGTGGATGTGGATGAGCAGGGGCTGCACTGGGGGTTTAGCGGAGAGGGTAAAACTCACTGGCAAGCCAGAACTCTGCTTCGTTAAACCTGGGTTCGGAGAGGAAAGCGAGGAATGTCGGTTGCCCTTATTTTCATAAGCAGAGTGTAATTATCAATCTGGGAAACAAACGGGACCCACTGGCTCTTCCCTTCTCGCGAGGGGATGTTAAACCCGTAGGGAAGCGGTTAATTGGGACGTAAGTAAGCAGACGATTCCTGTCAGCTCCGCTAAATGCACATCCTGTTACTATCCTTTGTCACATTAAGACATTTGGAGGGGTATGAATCAAATCAGTCTCCATAGGCATTTCTTGTACAATTCATATCATTTTAGCAGTAAGACTTCAATAACAGTATTAGTATTTAGCTAGAATTTGCAAAGTAATTTAATATTAAGTAGTCGGGAGATTATTCAACACGACAAGAGGGCAAGGTTTGAATTCTGCCAATTTCTGCTTCTTCTATCTTTGATGCACTATTTTAAAAGCAATCTGATGAATAGCAAAAGGTGTTGTCAGTAACCGGGAGCTGGAGCGTGGCTTTCGATTCCTTTGATCTTTTTCAGACTTGTTTTTTTAATCTTAAGGGATCATTGGCTCTTATCTGTCATCTTATTAAGCCTTAGCTGTTGTCAGCGTTCTCTTTAGCTGCAGCATATGTTCCAAGTCAGATTGATTGAGGAAATTTGGGAAACCATGAAATGATAAAATATGCAACTCTGGGGCATCTCCACGGTGCCTTTGTTTTAAATTATTCACAGTAATAATGACGTATTGAAAGTCCATCTTACAGCCAACTGTCGTGCTTCGGAGAGCAAGGTGGTGCAAGTGCAATTCTTTGTGTGAGTAATTAGAATGAAAACCTGTTGTGGATGATAAAACTTCTTCCCAGTCTGCAGGAGCAGTTGAAGAGCACCGGACTGCATGTGCGCTGTTTTGGGAAGGATCTAGCTTTTTAGGTGTGGATTCATCAACTATAATTCTCATACCATTAATCT
This sequence comes from Chloroceryle aenea, assembly GCA_013399075.1. Taxonomy (NCBI): domain Eukaryota; kingdom Metazoa; phylum Chordata; class Aves; order Coraciiformes; family Cerylidae; genus Chloroceryle; species Chloroceryle aenea. The sequence goes on from VWZY01008421.1 coordinate 1,168,285, forward strand.
TGCTAGAAGAATAAAAATCTACCATCGTAGTTCCCGTGTGGTCAGGTAAAAACATTGTATAGGTAGCAAGTGTTCATTTCTTCACTGAATGCATATTTATAGAGTAGATAGGAAACATTTGTAAGGTAAGTCCTTTAAAGTTCTATAATATTAAAAAGTAGTGGTTATTGGTCTGATATATGCTGCTCTTGATTCTACACACTAGACTAAAAAGCAGTGCTTCGTGAAATGCAGTGTTTTCTCTTAATGCCACTGGTGATAGGAAGTAGTTCTCTTCAGTTCAAAATCCTGTGCCCTTATTTGCTGCTTGCTAACGTAAGCAATAATCCCTCTCTAATGGTATCTACGTGTTCTGTATCTCGTACTTTGATTGTCTATCTGGTGACAATGTAAAGATATTAGGCTAATATAAAAATATCTAACTGTATTTATTAACTGTTGATACTGAGATTCAGTCTGTGACCTGTGTTTTGTATTTTTATTGTGTATCTTAGTGGTGGTGAAATTTGTATAACGAATCTTTCCAATAAAGAGCTGAAGTATCCCTTTTCCGCGTGAACACAACCCGCATCAGTTTCAGTTTACGTGTTTGCAGTACTAGGAGGTAGGTAGTGAAAACATTTCCTTTTTTTTTTTTCTTTTTTTTTTAGTTTTATTTTTAATAATTGTGTTGGTTTTGAGAAACAGGCTCCAGGCAGTTCGTCTGGAGCTGCTCAAAACTTGCTCGTAAGCTCTTCACTGTGAGTACTGACGGGATTCGCTCGATCCCCACGCTGGTAGTTTCCTGTGTACTTTTTAAATGTGCAACTCGTTGCAGAGAGCAGTATAGCACCAGACCAGGGAGCTGTTAACCCATTCGATTTGCACTAAAGGTGGGTGGAAACACATGTATATAACTTTTCTTTACCTAGAAGTGCCATCAATTGTCCTTGCAAGTTAACACCATTCGGTATTTGGTTTAGATTGCATCGTAACACGGAAGGACAATGTCAAAGCAGACTTTAACTTACGCCACATTTATAGTGGTACATCGTCGTAGAGACTCCGCTCTGTTTTTGGAACACTGTGTGTCAGTGAGAAACGCGTTGTCCTATGGGCAGATGAGGCATAATGAGTTCAGTGTTATAGACACGGCTGCTGTAGTTCAGGTCCACTATCTCCTCACTAAATCCTCTCAACCCTGGCAACGTTCTGCGGGAAAACAAATGAGAAAGATTGGTCTAAATTAGGGGCCGTTTCAGCACAATTAAGTCACCCCGCACCAGTCACATAACAAAGCCATCCAAGGGGATACTGCAGCTTTGTTCATGCCTGTAATTTAGGGCAATCTTTCTTTAATTCATGTCCTCTTTGCAACAGGAACAAAACTTAACTACCCTTGTATCATGTGCAATAAGTAATAATGAAGCATTAAGACAACCTCCGACTTAAATGTTCATATCCTTTTCCAGTTCTCGCTCATCCGGCGATTGCACTGTACTTTGCCAGCATTAAAGCTAAAGAAAATAGAAACCCCACCTACTAGGGTCTAGTACAACTGTTGTATGTCACAACTGCATCGTTAGGTTTGTTTTGTCCCTCTCCTTCACGCTGGAAGACATCTTGGGCCAAGAGCAGGGGAAGCTGGCTGAGGTCACCCCAAGCACTCCGGCTCCCGCACTGGTTCCTGTGTAGAGAGCCAGGCGGGGGGGTGGTTGCTGCACTGGGTGCTCCTATTGACCTTTCTGTATTACCTTGTTCATCAAACTAACGTGTTGTGTATGAAGTGAATAAATTAAAGCTAACCATTTAACAGTGTTGGGACTTTCCATTGGAATTCTTGTTCTACAGTTCACATATGAGTTTAGTTATACCCATGTATTAGTCATCCATATTTTATTTATGAAAGCTGTTTATACAGGGAAAAACTGTTTAAGTTTTACCAATATCTTAATAAAACCATAATTTAAACCACACTTCAGACAGTCTGTTTGTTTTAGAGCTAACAAGGATAGCAACCAGCCTCTGAACTAAGTGTCTCTCCTGTGGTGGAAGCAGATCCCCTTTGAGCGATGTGTGACAGAACGACACCGTTCAGACCTGGCTGATGCACTGCCTCTCTAGTTACCCAGGGCCCAGCACAGCCCCATCTGATCCTTTTACAGCCAGAAGGGGAGGTGTAAGTTCATTAGATAAATCTTCTAAGCTTCCTTCCCCACCTTTTTAAAAACCAGTTCTCCTGAAGGCGAGCAAAGCATGATGGTACCAGCTCTGCTGTCTCCCCCAAGGCTGGACACTAACTCCAGAACAGATCCTGTGCTAAGCAAAATAATTTCCTTCAGCTTAGGCCTCTTATTAAGAGTAAAGCATCTGTGAGTGTTGAAGCAGAGCTCCCTGATTACTACTAATTGAGCTGTGTCTCATAAGCAACACGCAGCCCCGTACAGGAGTAAACACAACGCCCCAGCTGAGTGCACAGCTTGTCACAGGCCACCGTCAGTGCTCAGGGCTGCACCTCTCACCTGGAGTTGAGGGGAAAAAATCAAGTTTGAGTAAAAACTGTGGCTCTTCACTTCCCCTTTGAATACAGATTTAAGCATGGGGTCTGCCTTCTAGAAATAGCCTAAAAGAATCCCCAAGGGATGGAAGTGCTTTGCAGTGAAGAAAGTGAGAGGTGTATGGCAACAAAGTTCTATCAGCAGTCAGGCATTACAGCACAGCGCTAAAGAAAAAGCCTTTTACACAAACATCTAAAAACTTCACAGCAGATTTGAACATTCATTTTATTAACAAAGTGCAAACAGTTTTAAACTACGAGTTGTACAGCACTTACACTGCAGAACATTCACAGAGAAACAAACATCAGTACAGCGGCTGAGACAAGGACAGCTACCAGTTACAGTCACTAACCAGGCATTCAACTTCTGTCAGAGCATCACAAGTAGTTTAGCAGCTCAAAATGCAACGCGCAGTGGCAAAGAGTTTGGCAAAGTGTTCAGTTGGTCCACATCATGGAGGGAGGAAAAAGACTTCTGTGCCAGCTGTTTCACCTCGGCGCTTGCTCCATCATCCCTGCAGCATTCAGCAGCCACGCAGCCAGTTCACACCATTTAAAACAAGGACATTCACACAGTGGTGGTTATTCCAGCAACACAATAGGACATCATCCTGGAACAGGGCTCCAGCACTTCCTGGATATTTTTTCAGAGCATCTGACGCTGGCAGAGCCAGCAGGAATACAACCTGTAGTGTAAGGCCTTCGACGGTCATTGTGCTCCAGGAACAGGTTTAAGACAACTGTAGAAGAACGGCGTGAGGGTGTCTGACAGAATGGAGAGTGCACACAGCCAGGAACAGCAGCCTCAGACTAAGCTCCAGTGAATACACCACATCTTCCCAGGGGCACAAGCCAGAAGGTCTTCAGGTCCCCAGCCTGTTCTCTACCTGCTCCAAAGAAAAGCAGCTTTCCTTGAAACCCCCACCCTGGGACAGCTTCAGGCAAACAATCTGACAACTCAAAAGTTCACACCAGGTACTTAAATCCAATCAGAGTTTTCTACTGATGATGACATCAGCATGCAAAACTCAGCCAGCCCTCCCTCAGCACTAGTTCTAAAGACTGCCTCAAAAACACAGGAAAAACATCAGACTGTACAAACACCCGGCCTCTACTCACAGGAAGAGGGACGTTGTCCCCAGTCTCTGCCACTTAAGGAAAAGGTGCACCCCCAGGGATGCAGCCACCTCCCAGGCTAAGGCCAACAGTTACAATTACCTGGTGCTGTCTTCTCCAGTGGCAAAGCTGAGATCATCAGCACCAACTTGATCACCTTCCGGGAACACCAAGCACCGCTCTGAGGCTGAAGGCAAACAAAACCCCAGTAACCTTTACCAGACAAGCAATCAGAACACAGCACATTAAGGTCCCATCACCTGCAGGGCCCCGTTACTTGTACTTCATCCCTAATATAATGGCAGATGATGTGCTTGGCACAGAGTTAAAGTGAAAACCCTGGGACAGTCTTAAGACACCTCTAAGTCAAGCACAGACACGAGCACTGTTTAGATAAGCTGTTAGGCCAAGCTGCTAATGTCATGAGAGACGCCTGTTCAGGCTAAAAGTCAACTTCACCGTGCGTCAGCTGTCACCTTACAGCTTTTAATTTGATCAGAATGTCCAAGCTTTTCAAAGAAATATGTTTTTGAAACTAGGCTGAAGTGCTCAAAGCATATCCCTGCCAGTTAAGATGCAAGTCCATGTCTAAGGCAGCAGTTACCTCCCTGAAATCAGCCACTGACGATGCAGATCCTGGTACACAGGGAGTTCCAGTTCAGAAGAACGAGAGCTGTGGGTTTTCCAACACTTCCTTGTGAGACTCACCTGAACTGACTTCTGAAGGCTAGACAGAGTTCCCCCTCTCCTATCCTGATCTGGTTTCAATTAGGATCCCGAGGGAGGAGTTCCAGATTTTACTGGTGCTTCCTTGAGCTTTAATGCCCAGGGCACCACCAGCAATCTCTGCTTTCGCAGTGCTCTGCCCACAGGAGCGCTGGGGCAGACGTGCAGTGTTTGGGAAGGTGGGTTCACAGGGTCAGTCCTACCTTCGCTGGACGACTGGACAGAGAAGGCGTTGTTAAACCCCTCCGAGGCAGAGGCAGCATCCTCCTGCTCTTCGTTTTCTGTGTCACATTCAATGTCGCTGTCACTGCTCATTCCTGGTAGGAGATGAAGGACATGCTTCTGACCTACCCCAGCTGCAGAAAGAAAACCAAAACACATAACCAAAAAACAAAAACCACAAGGCAAAAGGACTGGCAGCAAGATCTATGTCACCAGAGCATTCAACTCTGTCACATCTAAGAGTTACCACTATCAAATACCAAGAGCTGGCAGGAGAACAAGAGAGAAGGAACAAGTTCAGAGCTAAATGTATTTACCAAAGCACTACAGAATGTGGCAGAACAGTGGTACCAGCTTTGAAAACAGCCTGATTTCACTGTGCAGCTTAAGTCAAGAGGAGTAGTTCCAACATGTCACCAGCTGAGCGCAGACTCAGGTGTCCACAGCCCCTTCCTGTCAGAGCTGCACTCCCCTGCCAGCTGCTCAGGCTACCTCTACAGTTAGGACAGCAAATGAACCTCTGGACCTGTGGAGCAGATGTACCTACCAGACCCTTCGAGCAGCAACACACTAATTCAAGTTTCACACACAAAACCCATGCTTTTCCTACAAAAAAAAAGAACTATAGCTGTTGATAATCAAGGTGGCTTCTTTTGTCTTGCCACACCCTGTGTGTGCATTGACAACACTCAGAATTCTCCCTTTTGTACAGTTCTGCAGGTGCCAAAAGGAGTTTGCTGTTCTCTCTTAGCAGCTGACACTCATTGCTAAGAAAAAGTTAAGAGAGGTGCCAACTCCACTGTAGTTCTTCCTGTGAAAGGAGGAAGGAAAAAAAAAAAGTAATGTTTGTTTCCTGGGGTTTTTAACAATCAAGCACTTCAGTTTTTAAAACATTTTTGTATTAGGCTCTCTGCTATAAGAGGAGAGCTGCAGGAGCACATCACGATCACGCTGCAGTGACTAAGAGCAGAAATTCAGTTTTGTCACTGAGAGACCTTCTGTAAATGCCAACTCCTACACAGTATTGCACACTGCAGATAGAGATGGATGCTGGCACCTTAATATAGGCTTTGCGCTACAATTCAGTCATTGAAATTCAAATTAGTGCAGGGGTGGAAGGCAGGAGAGTTTTAGCAAGATAAGAAAAACTCTTCTACGTGGACTTCCATAAAAAAAAGGGACAAGGCAATAATACTTTTTTCCAGCATGGAAAGGATGCGGGAAGGGAGGGGGAAAAATTTCCTCCAAATCTCTAAGGAAACTGGCTTACGTACAACACCCAACATGAATGAAGTGCTGGAGAGATTCTAGCACGGATATGGAGGTAGTTACCAATGTGGTCTGTTCCTGAAGGCAGGAGACTTAAAAGCTAAGGTCACTGGCTACTACTTTCATTAGATAAGAAATTCTTTTCCAGGCTACGCAGCTGAACACCAAAGCAAAGACCTGGGTACACATCAAGAGGTACAAAAAGCAACCAGTAATCCAGAGAAACAGATGGCACCATGTAACATTCTCTTCCTGCTGCACCATAACGTCACTACTGCTCCACAGACAGTCACACAGATGTTCTCTCCTTCAGATTTATACTGCAGCTGCCAAATGTTATGGCAAAGTTCAACAGCCATGAAGACAGCCTTCAGGTTTTGGTGGTTTGGGGGTTTTTCTTCTCGTTCCTTCCCCTTCAAGCTATTTCCATCATAGAAATGGATCATCATAGACTGGACTACAGCATCCAACTTACCTTCCTCTGGCCCTGCAGAAGCTCCTTCAGAAAGCATACCCTGCAGTTCACCCGTTTCAGAGCTGTTTTCCAGACCACCCAACTGCGTTCCTTCTGTCCGACATCCTTTAGAATTTGATCTTAAGAGTTCAGAAATAAAAAACCCACGTTAGAAATTCAGCTTTAATTCAGCTACAGAAACGTGTCCTTTTAGTGTCACATCTAGTTTTACTCCTTGTTTAAACCTCTTGCATAGCCACTTAAAACTTTAAGCTCTGATTGATTTAGAAATATTTAAAGTCTAGAAAGTTTATGATGAGTATTTTCCAAAAATGAGGACTCTTGCTATATAGAAAAAGAGCATTCCATTCCACTTGGTGCAATTAGCCAACAGGGAGTTATCAAACTGCTGAAAAGTAGAGTCACAATGAAAAATATTGTCTGAAATGGAGAAATCAAAAGGGGTAACTTTCACTGAGAGGGTATTTTGCAAGGAATAGTGGGAAAACAGACTGGACCTGCCTTTCACCAAAGTTTCAGACTGCATTCACAGCTGATCAAACTAAAAGAAAAAATAAAGAAGGACAACTTGTAACCCTGTTATAAAACCCAAAACTGATATCCAGAGGGAAGAGCATCAACCAAGCAAACTTCAAAGTAATTTCTCTTCCATGCTATAAGCACCTGGTTTTAGCAGATTGGTATTTTTTTCCTTTCTAGATCAAGGAAAGGTGTGGGAGGAGATAAGAGTAAAAAAGAATAAAACCCTTACCCTAGAGCACCAACTTTTCTAGTCTTCTCTACAGCAGCTAAGCCATTTAAGCCAGAAACTCCCACATCAGAATCTGACCCTTCACAAGGCCTCTCCTCCGGCTTCGGCAGAGCCTCAGCAGCACTGCTGCTAGCCAGGGGCCTGCCAGAGTGATGCCGACTGCTCAGCTTCGAGCCCCCTATGCCACCTGAGAAAGAGAGGGGGGTAAGCTCTAAGCACATCCAGCACTATTTCAAAAGACTAAGCATCAAGCTGTCTCACGTGTGTGTAACACTCATATTTATGTTCCAGTAAGGCAGCAGGCAGCACCGTTTCACAGCAGGTCAGCTATCAAAGGTACACAGCATTAACCAGGTTTGAGAAAGGATCCTGTCAAGCTTCAGGCAAAACTCCAGTTGCCAAGTAAGAGACTTCCTGAAACGCTCTTGTACAAGAGGTGCCAAGATACATCCCATCAGACAAGTAACGATGTCCCTGTTTACCTTCAGAAGTTTGGCTGTCTCCCTTTAAACGCAGGCTGCTCTCCCCACACTCCATAGCCCTTCGTAAGGACAGGCTGCCTGCTGCTCCAGAGCGAATCGGTTTGGGTGAATTGCTTTTCTTACTTGCAGCTGCAAAAATATTTTAAGATGTGACAAGTATTCAATCAAAATACTGCAGTATTCTGTCTTGGGCTTTGTTTATGTGGTTAAGCTCCATATTAGTCTCATTGCTCATTAACTCCCAATCCTGCACAGAATTCCTTCCACACCCTTCCTGCCAAAGCTGTGGGCTGGAGGGCAGCTCAGCTCACTATAGATGTGGCCCAGGCTACACAAGTAATGTTCTCTGCCTCACAGTAAGACACCCTTCAGGAAGCCATCATCCAGACTGCTTCAGCCACTGTGAAAGTTAAAGGATAAGGACGGACAAAACCATCCCTTCAGCTTTTAAATTCAAAGAGCAGTGCAACAAAGGGCCTTGAAAGCAAGAGGGAAGAGCAGGTTATGGGACTCGTGCTGATTACCACCATTTTTGGTGCTTTTACTGAGCAGGGATGAAATCAGTTTCAGTAACATTTACTCACTCGAAGACAGTGCAGCTTTTACATTTCTGGATTCTTACAGCTGAACTTGAGTATGAGTAACTATAAAAGGTCTATTTCCAGAAGCCTGGATATATAAACCACCTAGACAACTGACATCTGTGACATTTAAATCCCCCGTTTTCCATACACTTACAGTTTCTTATGTAACAGCTGGTCACCGAAGACTTTGTCAGTAGTTCCATTCCTATTTCCTGCAGCTTGCTGCAGCTTTCTGTTCCACAGGCAGCTAAAGCACCTTGGTCGATGGAGAAGAAGCCGGGCTGCCCATCGCACGAGCCAGCGCTGCCGCTCCGCACTTCTGACAGCTGGTTTTTTACATCAGACATTTTGCTTCGAACTTCAGCCATCTGAGTTTTAAGTCTTTTCAGCATCTTCAAGTCAGGTGGCACGCGCCACATGGCCTGGTGTCTCCGCTGATCTCGATCTTTCAGGGAGTAGGATGATGCTGTACCAATGGAAAAGTTAAAGAGCACAAAGGTAAGTAAAGCTGTTCTCAGATAAAAGCAGACATCTCTATTTAACTGCTGTAAGAATTCTACCTTTGCCCTGCTATAAAAACAAGGGACAGAGCAGCACTTGTCTGTAGGGTTACAGCAACGCGAGGCTGAGGCTGCAGACACGGCCGAGCTGCCGGGACAGCAGACTGTCAGTCCCTGCCTGCCATGGCCACGGCTCCAGACCTGCTCCCTGGAACAAGCGAGGCTCCCAGTGCTGCATGCATTCTGATGACATGAATTCTGAGCTACTACACCAGACAAGCTCGAGTTCACAAGCCTGGCTGCCAGTTTACATGAAATTTGCTACATATTTTTATAAAATTTGTTGAGTGTGTGTGTAATTCTCACACCACCAACACACTATGTTAACAAAGAACTCGGAAATCTGAAACCAGGGAATGAATTCCCTTAAGTACCCAAACACCAGATCAGGTCAAGGAGCTAATACCAGAGTAAGCCTACAGGCTGCTCAGAGAGAATTAGATCAACTTTGATGACTATCTGAGGTGTTTTGAATTCTGTGTTTCACTGCAAATGTAGCTGTTCGAAACTGTAAAGCCAAGTGGCTCTTGGAAACCTTCACCTTAGGAGGTGAAGTCTGGCAAACTCCAAATGTGATGGCACCTCCCTCCGAGCTGACTGGCTTGAATAAGCTCTGAGAACAGTCAAACCTTAAGCAGAACAGGTAATCTCAGTGGAGTAGCCAGTGGCTAAAGATGACCAGGAAACCACTGAACACAACATGAGAGCTTAATCTTGCTCGAGTAGTAGAGCACCAAGTGCAATGCCCTCTCAAAGGCCTTTTGTCTGGGCTTTTTTCCAGGCAAAACAGAGCTGAGACTTAAGAGTCATGTGCTGTTCCCTGTCTCGTACTTATGGAAGGGACTTCCATTTTTGGCAGTAGGGATTACATTCAGCTGAAAATTCATCTGACTGCTTACGTGGCTACATTAAAAAAGCTAAATCACAAAGGAACAAATAGTCTGAGCTAGCTTTTCGATTCAGTAACACCGATGTCATTGTTGCAGCAAAAGCAAGCATTTATTTGTAACAAATGGACCATTATTTCTCTTCTGTTAAGTCACCAAATAGTTATTTCAGAATAACCTGAAATAAGATATGGCAGCAGTGGACCAGCTAGCTCCAAATAAGTGTTAATTATGAAAACTGTATTACTGAGGTTTGATTTAATTTCAATTCTTCACTAACAAAAGAAGAGAAATGAACAACCTTCGGCAACAGCCATCGGTGCCAGAACCAGCAGCTATCTTGCTTTTGCTGCACATGAGTTAATTGCAGTTTTTGGCTGAAGGGTCCTAACTAAACCACAAGTACTCTTCAAAGTCTTCAATTATTTAAACACCGTTGCTATTTTGGGCTCCTGACATTTTGATCCATTTTTCTTCCTCAAGCGCCTACATGTCTTTTCCAGCCTTACTACTACACACACACTTCTGGTTGTTATAAATGCCTTTTTCACATACAAGTAAATTCCAGGATTTATTTTCTGGTTAGTATACACTGTGCCACTCTGAGCCACTAAGCGTATGTGCTGTGTGAAGTGAGAGGTGTAGCTGCTTGCTCAGCAGAGAGCTGCTCTGTGGTGTTTTGTCTTTCAGTGCTAATCCCTTCTAGAAAAGGGCCTTTCATTCACCTCCAACAGCTGTAGTCAAAAACTGCATGAACTGTAGCTCTACAACTCTGCCAGTTCAGTGGCATCCCCCAAGAGGGGATGAGAAGACCCTCCCTCCTCCATACACACTTCTGGTTTTAGTCGTCCCCTGTTCTCCATCACAGGTTGGCCATTAAGAGAAAGCTGGGTTAGAGCAGGCAGGGAGATGCAGCACGCTGATGAGCACAGAGGAGGACATGGAAGCTGAGCCATCAGTGACAGAAACAGTCTCTTCTCCCTTTCCCTCCCTCCCCTCCTCAAATCCACTTCTAACCCTGGGACTGCATTCTCCAAGACATTTCCAGGTTGGATTTAAATCATCTGATAGGGGATGCAGTGTTACCTCTGCTCTGCAGAAGAGAGGCAGGTGGACGTGGCTGAAGGCCCCAAAGGTTTTCCATACCATTTCTGTCTTTTAGATCCAACAAGTGGATTAAAATTAAGGGATCTATATCGAGTAAACTGCTACTGGCTGTTGAGCCCAGGGCACTGCCTCCCCGCCTTGAAGGTCTTCCACTTGCACTGGTGTAGCCGTGGCTAGTGCCTAAAGGAAGGGTTACAGAGAGAGCGTGTGTATAGGTGACACAGGTGATGCACTAGTCCCTGTAAAAACAAGACCACAAAATTCTACAGACAGATTAGGAATGAAAACATTCCATCAGTATTATTTCATAGATTCTTTCATAGATTCCAGAAGCATATCTGATAAAAAAAGACTAAAAGTTTAAGCCAAAAAGTATCAGAAGGGGAAGAAATTAAAAAAAAAAAATAAAAAAAGGATTTAATTTCCTATCTTTTATGTAAATCTCTTCATAAATAGATTGGTAAACAAATCAATACAAGGAGCATTTATTCTGAAGACATGCACATAAATTTTCTGAGTTCCCTCCACCAGTTGGATTAAAGGTGGGATCCTCAGCTAAGCTCTGCTCTGCTGTTCCCATTAGACAGAGGCTGAGGCACTCAAACAGATGAATACAGGCTTCAGAGAAAACAGTTAAATCTGAGCTCCAAGTTGTAGTGTTTAGTAGAACTCCCTTCCAAGAGAGACAGGTGACACTGCTGACATTCAAACTGGAAAACAGTGCAAGCAGGTAAACGCGGGAAGCTCAAGTGAAGAGATTGTGTCAGCTTTTACAAATGCTGTTAAAAATGGCAACCTAGAGGCTCCTAAATAAATGTTGTGCTCCTGCTCCAAAGGCTGTCCTTCCAGAATGAAACAGACGTGTCCCTCAACTGCCCAGCTCACCGGGAATTGTCAAGTGGTTTTGAAACAGCAGCTAAAAACAGGACAGCTAAGGAATTCCAGCTTTCAAGCACCAGCAGACTTCCACAGCAGCAGAAATACCACTTCCAGTCAATGTCACTTCTGATATCTTCGCCATAAATAAATATGCTTATTTTCAATATACATACATTTCCTTCAGCATCTTATTAACCTGTGGCTAATTTGAGCCATAATCATTGCAGGCAGCAAGAGATCTGCGAAACGCCTTTTCGTTATTGCCTTTCAAACCTATTTCTGCTTGGCTTGTTAAGGAATCTTTACTTTATTCCCTCCACGTACTCCACGTTTCACAGGGCACTAAAAACCGAAGGGAATGCGTCACACATCCAGACGTCAGACACATCAGTAGAAATCACTCGTCAGTCCACTTTCAATCGGAATGGAAGGGGTTCCGGAGAGGCAGAAAAGCCTCGCTCCAAACTTACATATCCTTTCTAAACAAGCACATTCAGAAGATTCCTCCCCTTTTTTTTAACAGGGCCAATGAAACGTTTCTACTACACTGCAATAATCAGTACAAACCACATCATGCAGCACTTCCAAAAATAGAAATGCCTGCAGAACACGCAGCTTGGTGTCGCTTCCAAGAGCAGCGGAAGGAATCCAGCAGCGTTTCGCATACATGGGAATGCTGAAGGCTGTTTTTCATACCTGATGCTCCAGGAGTAGCAGCGGCTGCTGCATCCTCCATAAGATCTCCTTCTTCCAACTCCATGTTGCTGCTGTATTCCACGTCATTTTCTCCAGACCTTAGGAAATGATTGGGGTGGAAAAAGGAGAATCCTGTTATTAGCTTTTCTCAGCTCTTGTTAAGTGTTACGGTGCATACCTTGAAAACAGCACAAAGCACTGTGTGTATTTTCTTCATTCCAAGCTACACAAACTGAACAAATCACAGTGTGTTAATTAAATGACTAAAATCTGATCCTGCAACCTCCTATATTTGCATGCATTCCAACACAGTCTCATGTGTTAATGAAGACTCCAGGATCTCACATCGCCTCAGCTAAGAGCCTTAAATTCTCTACTTTCAGAGACTGTCCTTATTATCACTCTCCTACTACTACACCACCTCCTAATACCAAACATCTCCTCTGCGTAGAAACAGATTTCTTAATAGTGTTTTGGGAAAGAACCTTCGCAGGCTATCACTTGTCAAAGACAAAACACAACACTAAAATGAAAAGAGCAGAAAGATAATAACTCGCTGACCGAAAATTCAATGTTTAGCATGAACTACATCAGTTCGTGCAACTTCCAGTACAGGAAACACACCTCACATTGCACTGGAATCCCACCCCCGCACCACAACTGCGGTACAGCACACGCATCAGTTCCCATTGGAATCAGGATGATTACCCGGGGAGGCAAGGGGATGATCTGAAAGGCTTTTTGAGTTACTTACATAGTTTCTTCATCGATATCATTTTCTTCAGTGTTACTAGTTGCTGTTGAACTAGCTGAAGAGCTGCTACCATCAAGGTGGTTCACCTCATCTTCTCCAGCGAGATCTATATCCAGGTCACCATCAGAGAGCTCATGCTATAGGACAAACAGCAAGTCTTTTTACAAAGAAGTATTTCAGTTGCACTTGAATGCATTCAACAAAAGGTATCTAGGAAGAGACACTCTCTCCCCAGTGTCACACTATCACACAGGAGTCAGGAGGGTCTGAAAGCACAATAAAGGCTGGTAGCAGAGAAGTTGCATTTTACAGCTGCATCTTGAAAACTCTTTTGCAGTGGGATCTATTAGCACTGTTCTGGAACACCTCTCTAGTGTCATCTCCTGCTGCTAGCTCTCAACTGTGTTCTCTCCTGTTTCCACACAGGGGATAATAAACCCAATTTACAATTCAGCAGCTCACCTATGTTTCTACTACTGGCCTATCATAAAAAGCTACACATAAACAAAACAAACAAAAAAAAACAAACAAAAAGGGAATTCCTACATTAAAGTCTTCATGCTGGATCTTCTCTTCCTCCTCTTCCTTGTTATCTCGCACTAATCCTGGAGCAGCAACATTCTCAAGTAGGACGTCAGTGCTTTGTCCAGATTTCTTTGATCTTGTTTCTGGACCATCATCATTCTGGGGACTAAGATGAGTGTCTGGAGGTGAAATGCCTCGTGATTTCTGAGTCCGGGAAAGTTCAATCGCAAGTCTCTTTAAATATTAGAAGGGCACACAAAAGTACACACAGATGATGACAATGGGGCATCATCATCAAATCAAGAACGTTTGCTGCCTTACATAGATACTATTTTAAGAACATCAATATCAAACTGCCACTCGCCACCCAAATAGCCAGAATTGTCAAACATGCACACTGTAACCTAAACCAGCTCAGAGAAACGTGGTGTTACCTTGACATACATCCCACTTACTTCTTTAAGGTTATTTATCTGTTGGATATAACTTGTCTGAGCTGCTTCCAACTGAGCAATGTACCAGTGTTGGTCTCGGCACTTTTGGAAGAAGGTTGGTGAGCGCACTTGGAACCTTGAAAGGAGCAGTTGAGAAGTTTGTTTTGGTTTTCCTTTTGGTTTTGTTCCCTGCCCAAATCTAAAAAGCCCTGCATAGGAACATCATACATCCTAAAATCTAGGGGTGAAATAAACTCAGACAACACACACTTCTACACTCAGTATCCTGAATGCACCGAGCTGCAGCAGTCAGTGTTTGTAGGAGAGGCAGTCCCACGAGAGGTGGGTGCTGTCCCAAACCAACACTGACAAAATGAACACGCTGCAAAGCGTTTAACGGGAGCAAGAGCAGGCTTGTACAGAGAGTATCTGAAGCAGAGGGATATAAAGCCTCTCTATTTTATCCTAACATCACAATTCTCATTGCCAGCATGAGTTCTATTACAGACATCCTTTATTCCCAAAATTCTCGTGTGTTCACAACTGTTTCTAAAGAGGGGGAGAAAACACCCTTTCCCTTTAATTGACTCAGCTACAGATCTCTAACCCAGGCTGATTGAGCAGTAGCTACGCTTGATGCTAAAGTAACTTCAAGTTTCCACAACTCCCTTCAACACATCTTCTTTAAAGCTTATGACAGCAAAATCCATTTATGACAAAACATGTCAGGATTATTTTAAGTTCAACTACTTAATTATTTCCTGTTTCAGTAGTAGGTGTGATACTCTGTGAAGTGATAGCAGAGAAGAGCTGCACTAAGCTGCCTTCCTTACCTGAGGATGACAGTGTCATTCTGCCTGTTTAAATAGCCCTCGTTGGCTAGCAAGTCTAAACGGAAGAACCTGTTGTAACCCCAGCACTCTCCAACTTCAAAATCGGAGGCAAACTCTCGAATGATGTTTTTGGTGGGGTCGTTGGTGGACTGGTGAACCATTTCAACACGGTACTCGTACCTACGCAGGGGAAGGTCACAGGTATTAGGACCAAAATAAAGATGTCATAACTGCTGAGTGGGTCAGGATTAACAGCCACGCATTCCTGGGGGGGCTGTGCCCAGCAGAAGAAGAGGTGATTCAGCCTCACAATTTTACTGAGCATTTACATAAGGAGTACAAGGGGGAAGAAAGTTGTAAAAGGGAGTAAAGTGTTAAACTCACTCTAGGACTGACTACTTTGAGACAGGTACTCTTAACAGCTGTTTTGCCAGCTTGCTTTTTATTTTAAGAAAAAAAAACTCAACAAAAAACCCACAAAACACAACAAAAACCAATTAAGAAACAAAAATGGATGTTCTCACTACAGGTTTGCTTACTTGGATGTCTCTGGCAATCCAGCAGACAGCTCCAGGAACACAGACAGGTAGTAGCCCCGTACTACTCCATTTCCATCCTTGAAATAAATAAAATTGAGAGATAAATTGATTTAAAAAAAAAGGCAAGCTTAGAAAACAGCTTCAAGCAACACAGAATTTGCAGCAGTATTCTCCTTTGTATGCTACAGTTTTGATTTTTAGTTTTCTGTGAGCTAGAACTCTTGCTGTAACGTGGATCAATGTGGATTTTACATACGGAAGCACGTACGCAGTCTGGTGTCGATACCTCAGATACAAATCTCAAAACAGAGCTTGAAGCACTCTATTAACACGTTAGGGGTTCAATTAAGTGGGAGACTAAATAGGCAAACCCTTGTCAATGTATCAAAAAAACATTTGTTTGACATATATGAAAAAAAGTAGTAAAACAGCTTGTAAAATCTACTCAGCAGTTCATGAGAGTCCAATTCTCAACGTGAAAACAGCTCAGGTTAAACATTAGTTCTGAAATATTTTATGTACAGCTGCATTTCAAAGTTACTGAATTGTCAAAGGAGCAGGTTTTTTTAGGAAAAACATGCAATGTGAAAAAGTTAGGTCAGTTAACTGAGAAACAATATTAGAATCACTGGAAATCAAGGAAAAAAAATGGCAAAAGCTCCATCACACTCACCTGAATCAAGGATGAGGAATGGCTCAACTTGAATCCTCTAGGTTGAAGAGACATTTCAACTTACCATTTAAAAAATAAATTTTAATGCCTTCTGACAGCACACCTTAGGCAGGCAAGCCTGACTTTACAACACTTGGAAAACTTACTCAGGGGCCCACCTCTGCATGGCAAGAGCCCAACCCTGGGCATGTGTGGGCTGAAGAGATTAATCCCGGCCTCTGCAGATGCCATGTAAACCACTAACAAACAAAACCTCTACTCCACCAAACAGGTCTCTCTCCAAACACAGCCATCTGTGGTAGCAGCCAGAGCCTCCTGGATAGCACTGCCCAGACTACTGGGCTTCAAAAAGCTCACAGCTCGAGGGTTAACCTTCCAACACTGACAAAAATACTGCTTCATAAACCTGCATAGTCAGGACATTAGTAAAATGTACACATTTTAACATCATTATTTGAGAACTGGATGTCCAGGAAAACAAGATTCCCCTTCAACTAATACCTTGTCCTCCTCTCAACTTCCCAAATAAGTATTCTTCAAACATAGATAGGTAAATTATTCTATGCCTCAGTCCTGCAAGAAACATCTGTAAAACCTCACAGACAATACACGTAAGAATATCTATGAGAGTTCCTGGGGCACATCAGACAATTTTTTTATTGCTTTTAAATTAACCAGCTGAACTTTACTGGGAATGATCATGCTGGATACGTGGAGGCAGAGCGGGGAAGCTCCAGTGGCTGGTGACCAATTGTACAACCTCATTATGTTCTTTTCATACAGCCTTTTATCTACAACATGAGAAGAGAGTAACTGCTGTGTCCTTACCAGAGGAGCATTATGAACAGTGTTTCGGGTGGGTAACAACTCTAATTGAAAATATAACTCACTGGATAAACTTTTAATCTCCAGCAAAGTCCTGACACTTGAAGAGGTGGACTGTAAACAGGATCTGCTCGCTGACGCAACGTACTGTTGAGAGAGGAGAAAAAACATTTGCTATTGGGACAAAGCAAGGGCCTCTGGGAAACAAAAAGCTGAGCAGACACTGCAGCCTTACACTCTAGAGCCATCCTTCCTTCTCCACAGAGCACGCAGCAGCATATACAAAATGTTGTGTCCATACAAATATACAGAATCCTTAAAATTAGCAAATAAGTAGTTTGCTTTTATCACAGGAAATCTTTTTTAGCTCACAGTTTAGCTGGGGTTAATTCTTCACCTGCTAATCAGATTTTTGATTGAATTCCTCTAGCTTAGTTCATGTGGTTCAAAGAATACTGCTCACAGACAGAAGAAACAGAAGAAGCTTCCCAATATTCACAGTAATCTAAGACACAGTCTTACCTGAAGTTTTCCAAAACAAACGTAGTTGAGTCATAAGCTGGAACCAATTCACTGGGGGGTGGGAGAGAAAATTAAATATATTTGAGTTGAATGACATGACATTAAAAAGCTCAACTTTGGGAGTCTCCAGAAGCATAAAATTCCATTTATAAGCCTTCTCCCCAGTACCTCTCCCTGTGGGATCACACAATAAACAGAAAATTTTATGTTATGACAGGAAGAGCAACCAGATGTATTTAAGAGGATTTGCCCTTTTACCTGTAACAGATAATAACCTCTTAATAAGGTAAATTTTTCATTTAAGAGTCTTTGGTAGTTCTAGGAAGGATGGAATTACTGCATGACTGAGAGCAAACTTGCATAGCTTGTGTTTCAGAGCAGCAGATACTTTCCTGCCACTGGAAAATGAACATTCAGATTTCAACTCTCCTGATAAAGGTGTTTAATTATGCTTTTCAGGAAACATGTCAGGCAAATAGTTTTGAGATTTAAAAGCAAGCCAAAGCAATTTTTGCCAGAGAACACAAAATTATTTGAGGAACTCTTTTCAGACTTCTCCCATTTTCTAATTTCTGGAGATACTTTCCAGCCAGCTATGCTGAACTCTCAACAGACCTCAGAACCAAGCGCTAGCAGCACTTTTTATGCAGATTTGTGCTATGAAGTGATTTTGGCTATGTGTTCTGAATTAAGGTGACCTGCAGAAGCATCTCATGAGAGCCTTGCAATTATGTACTGAATGACCCAGTAAGAGAAAAAGGACAAGTCAGTAAACTAAGTGTAAAAGAAAAAATGGTCTGCTGGAACCCTCTGTCCTGACTCCTCAGCAGGAACTACAGACATGAAATAAGCCCTGCTGGAACAGAAAACCCTACTTGCAGCATAGGTCACCAGGAGGAGTAAGTTAAGCAGTTGATCACTTTCAGTGTATGAACCTGGGCCTCCATCAGATTTAACACAGAAATGGACAGGGTCATGCTAGCCCACAGACTGACACTGCTCATACATCTGAGCTGTAGGACTCCCCTTCACTAGAGGTGGCAATCAGGCAAGGTCTCAGCAACACCCACTCTTCAAACCCACCTGACAGAATACAGGGGTACTCTCCCCTCCCATTTTTACAAAAGGCTGACACATGTAAGGACATATCTGCCTCCCAGACTCACTGCAACATCCTCCTCCATACAGTGGTACAGTAAAATAGGAAAGAGATCCACCCCTCTAAGTTACTGTAAACATTTTTTAGTAAGCAAAACCAACCCTTATAAGATGGCTTTCAAGTTCAAGCTGCAGCAGAAGGAAATGCTGTGCTTACCTTGTGAAGTCTGGGGGGACAGGAGTAGTGACAAAGGAGGCCATTGGCTTCCGATGAACCTGCTGGAACATCATCAGGATCTCTGAACTTTTGGATATCAACTCGCTCTTACTGCACGATCGTAACTACGTGGGGAAAAAAAACCAAATCACAAAGCAGGAAGGACCAATTTGTTATCACTTTCCTGTTGGGTTTTCTTCTCTGCAAAAGAGAAACTGATCTGCAATGCTGCATAGATACTGCTATTCAGGATTCTGCCAGTGGTCGTTTGGGCTGCGACGTAAGTGATTTCTGAGTGATCCATACAGAGAGCTCTCATGGAGCAGACAAAAAACCCCCGCTGATGGAGCTGGAGCACTTATCCTGATGTCATCAGTTCTTCAACTAAGACATCTCAGCTATGAAATAATTAACTTCAGTGCAAGAAGATAATCGCTGATCGGGTGATAAAGCCAGCTCAGCATTCTTACCAAATCAAAAGCAGTGCAGGGAATGAAAAAGAAATATAGGACAAGTGGCATCACTCACAAAGAAGCTTAGACCCCATCCCCAACCGAAGATGTCAAACGCTGCTGACAGACAATTAGTGGATGCAGCAATGCTTGAAGGAAGAAACCCATTTCCTCAGAGCAAGCAGAAACTGTTCAGGCCACGTACAGTCAAGCTCTGCAAAACCTGAATATTTCATTTACAAAAGCTGAACTGTATGGCTAGGAGCAAGATGAAAAGAGATATCATGACATCTTCTTGAAAAGACAGGTGGACAGGAGTAAGAGAAACAGAACCAGTTCAGTTTTCCCTCAAAAGCACATAGAGAAACAGAACATTTTTGTTCATTCTCCATTTATAGCCACTGCTATTCATACACAGTTGGCAGCTGCAGCAGTAACAGAATCTACCCACACCACCTAAATGCTGGCACTTTAAATCAAACACGTAACTGTGTAGTTCTGTATGCTACTGCTATTAATCTCTGTGCTAGTTTTTAAAGCAAAGAACACCTTTCATGATTTCTAGATGACATACTTGTTTTTAAGAAGACAAGATACGCTCAAGAAATATCTGTCAATTAATAGTTTAAAAATGAATAAAATAAGAAGAAAGGCTGGCAGCAGGAAGATCTGTGTAACACGACATTTCAGCTCTTTTCATAATCACCTGATGTTCTACTTCTTGAAGCAGGGATTCCAGGAGTTCAGTTTCTTGAGTAAGTGATGTCTTTTGACCTGTTTAAAAAGAAGACATGTTTAAAGAAAAGAAAAAGAAGACATACTCATTGGATTTTCACAACCAAGGTTTTTCTCTTTTTTTTTAAAGCTGCCCCAGAACCTACTAGAGGATTTCTAAATATACCCAGATTGATTGAGAAAGCATTTTAAAAGCAAGCCTACGTTTTTAATTAGAGCTGTAGTGAACAATTCTCTTGAGGTTAAGACAGTACTGAAATGTTCTGTGTCCCAGAAATGGCAGGTTTGTGGCTCTGGGCTGCTTTTCTGGACAAAAAAAACCTACATAAACCAATCAACCAACCAAAACTCCCACAAAAACAGTAAATAAAAAAAGCAAGCATGCTTGACTTCAGTGAATTCGCTCTCCTCCAGACAAACCTCTCTTATATTAGCAGACACTTTTTTTCTGAAAAGCCACTATTTCTCTTGACTTTGTTTTCTTCATAATGAAAGAACAACATTTAAATGTGTTTGTGCATTTCAATGTGCATGAAGAACCACGACAAAAAAATACAAAAATCTAAGTCACGTTTGTCTGGTTTCTCTCATGGGGATTTATTTTGTCTCCATCATACGTTACAGACCCAAGAGCATCTGGCAGCTGTTAGAAAATGATGTCATGTGCACAAAACATTGATCTGTGCATACAAAGAATCAACACATTCTACCACAGCTTTAAGACTATTTTTAATCAGTACACACTAAACCAAATCTTGGGACTGACTTCTGTATTCAATACAGGCACAAAATATGCACAAAAATGCAAACATTTTAAAAGTACTGACAGAAATTTGAAGAGGAACTTGAAACATGGCTAATATACACATATCACATTGTTGTGTTTTTAATGGGAATGAACTAAGAGGACAAGAGTCACACTCCCAGGGCAAGACAGTTTCTCAGTAGATTTAAACATTCTTAATGTATTGCTCCTGCTCATAACAGATCAGGCAAATACCCACCCATTAATGTTATCAGCTTATTCTTCAGCTGAGTGTCTAACCGGGCAATCATCATCTCCACCGCGTTCCTGATTTCCCGAACCCGTTCATCCTTCGCACTACGAACTGCCTCCACATTCCTCTCCTGAAGGGGTTCAGGAAAAAACAGGCACAAAACCAAAGTCTTCACATTTCTGCATGTTCCACTCAATCAGACACTGACCCCATTCTCAGACCCCAGAAATGCCCAGGACCCCCTAGAGTCCCCTCCAGCCCTACTTTTCTAGGAGGGAATAAAATTAACCCTGGTGTTACTGAAGCTTACACGTTTAGAGTAAGCAGCTAGGACTGTGTTTTTCGATGAGCTGTATTACAGGCTATTCCTGTTGTGAGCTGGAAATATCCTCTGACATTTCCGGAATACATAAGCATGCCCTCTGGTGGGTGACCAAAGGTTAACAGTGAAGCTGAGCAACACTCTCATTACATAGAGAATTGTCATATGGGGATTCTTTAGTATCAAGATGTGTAAATGGAACTGCCAGTTTCTCTTCTGTAGCTTGAGCTGCACAGAAAAGTTACCTTACTTGTAACAAGAATAATTTGATTAAAACTGCGCCCTTCACCCTGGAAGGTGAAGGCAGCAGTTGTCCCAATGTTTTACAAGCACGTACAAGGAGCCCACTTGGTGATAGAACAGTCAAATTTTTGCTGAAGCAGAGCTAACCTACCACTGCTTGTGGCAAAGGACTACCCGAGTAATAGCACAGAAAAAAAAACTTAAGGAAACCTCCTTAAAAAAAACCACTTCCACAAAGAATGTAACAGCATTCAGCAGGACACAAAATAACCCTTCCTAGAGTACAAGAAACTGTGCTGAATTGTTGGAAATCCCACAACTGCCAAAGCTGAACATGTCAATATTTGGATGTCCAACATATTTACCCTTATGGGGATGAAAAAGGAGGCACACAAACTTCAAATCTCTTAACCGGTGAGCTGCTTTACAGCCCATCCTGTTGGCTCAAATATACTTCTGTTCTCCCAAAGAAAGGAAAAGAAGCTCTTCCAGAATAAAGCATTTTTATACTTGTTTAGCACAGCAGAGTGCAAAGTAACCATTGACAAAAATACAACTTCCAAAGAACTGTGCAAGTCTAGCTTTAAAATAGCACCCACCCAGAGAAAAATGCCCTGTTAGTTAACTTGCATCTTCCTCTGCCTGGTAACTACAAAACCAGTATGGAGAATATCTTGATCTTTTCACATCAAATAAAGTGTCTAACTAAAATGAGGGTTTACAGCTACCCTTTGACAATGGAAACCCCAACTATTTTGGATCCATTTCTTACCACTTCCTGCACCAAACTGATCAATTCCATGAGTCTTCTCCTAAGCTTTGCCACTTCTTCATTCACTTTTGTGACATGCTGCTCATAGATTTCTGCCAGTGGCTTAAAAGTATGTCCTCCATGCTGTTAAAAGAAAGAGAGGGAGGAGGAGGAGGTGGAGAATAACAGCACATCTCATTTTAACTTTATTCCACTCCTATTAAATTACTGAAAGGGAGCAGAAGAAAGCCTCCTAGTGTATCACTCATTCTGGAAAAGTTCCAGAGCAGATTGTACGTAGGAAGTCTGTCTTTCACTTCCCTTCAGAACTCGCCATGGATTTGGCTTTCTTACCATCAAAGCTTCCTGTCAAGAGTTATCTGGAGTCTCAACAGCCCTCCAGAAATAAACTGCTTCATTCACTGTGCAATTCTCTAACAAATCAAATCACGATAGAAGGGTTCTTTTCTTATTATTAAAACACCCTTCCCAAAGGCAGCACAGTGTTAACCATTTGCATTCCAAACAATGATAACAATCTCTCCTTGAAATACACAACTGAAAGGATAATAAGCAGTGTAGTGTATTATTCCACTAATACAGCTTTAAAGATACTCAAGATTACAGGCCAGGGCATTTAAATAACATAAGTGTTATCTAGTTTCTGAAAAAGACTTCTTCCTTTGCCCATAAAATTCTCACCACCATCTAAAGTTTACTCAAGACATGGTTAAGTTTATACCAAGGAAGGTGATTCTGCTCCTTTGGGCAAAAATTCAACATGTTTCTCTAAACAGAAAGGTATCAGCTTTCACCACCCCTGTTCAATTAAATTATAAATACACACACAACTGCAATTCAACAACCCTACAACAGCTTCAGAGCATTTCTCCTTCTTCAAGCTGCTGTCAAACGTAACACGCGCAGCCTCGCTGCAGCACGCCAGGCTTGGGCAAGGTGCCTCTTACCATTCCTCCCCAGAGGGCACACTGGTGGCAGATACACTTCTTACAGGTCCAGCAGAAAACACTGAGCTTTTCATGATGATTTTCACACCTTCAACAACAAAAAATACCTACATCATCATCATCATCAGAAAAGAACTATGAATTTTCTGCAGTCATTTCACATTTTCATTTGTCTTGCTACCCGATACTGGAGTAAAGCACAAAATATCAGCGTAGTTTTGCAAGAAGAATACTTGTCTTTGGTAAAAACCTCTTGTAAAATAAATGTTGCTCTTGGTGGTCTCTCAGGAAGTACTTCAGAGAGAGAAAGTGCATTACTAAAATTGGATTTCTACCCAGCAGCTGAAGGATATTAACAATCAATCAAGCTCAGAATTCTAGGAGTTAATACTTCATATTATTAAAATCCTAATCATATGTTACCTGAAGTAACCACAGAGTAATGACTCAAGCTTTTTTGGATGAACTGATCTTTGTCACTACTTAAAATTTCAGGAACAGCACCAATCAACAAACTGAGCACAGACCTAAAATACCTGCCTCACCCTTCCCCTTCCATCAGGATGCAGGAGCCTGGGGAGGAGGCAGGCACAGAACACATAATTAGTCCCTGTCCATCCTGCAATGATTCTCCTCACACTTTTCTCCTTCAGATCTCCAGAATAGATCTTAAAACAGATCTTAAAATAGATCTTAAAATAGATCTTATCCCTGGTAAAGGGATAAAACCAGGAGTAAACCCTGAGAAAAAGGCAGTTTCTCTTAGGAATGAAACATCTCAGCAAGACCAGGAGGCTCCAAAGCCAGTGAAGGAGACTGAACAGCAGCAAAGTCACAGATGTAGCAATGGTAGTGCTTTCTGCAGCACTTTATGTATTTCCTTTAATCTCAAAATGGGTTTATCAATTTCATTTTTGCAAGGGACTAGAAGTCATCTCAGAACAGCTTCTCTGCTTTTATGTGCTGAGATACTAAATCAACACCCACAGTCTTAATGGGACTGCCAAACGAGCAAGCTGTTGAGAGAAGACTCTCAGATGTATGGCCACTAAGAACTTTTCTTGTTCCATTAAGTCTGTCAGAAACAAACTCCAACTTCTAGTCAGGCAGTGAGCACCATTCAACTTTTGAGTTATCAGTTTGTTCCCAGATTTTAATAGCGAGAGGAAATTAAAAGCCTGCTCATACAAGGCAAACCGCAAACCGCTCTACGTGAGGAATGCTCCATTTACTTGTCTTTTTCATTTTCTTCATGCTTGGTGAGATTGCACAGTTGAAGGGTATCAAGCTGTTGTGTGACCTCTTCTGCCCAACGACAGTTTACCAGCTCTCGTAGCTGCAGCGGGGCTCTGCAAGAAGCATTGAAAGAGTTAGAGCAAGAACTCAGCTCCAAGGGCTAAAAGAAGTACTGAAGCAAATTCAGTTCATCAATTCTACACCATAGGAAAAGTCACAAGCAAAAAGCTGAAGCTGCACTAATTATTTCAGAGGAAAAAATTAATGGTTTGGCTCAGTTTGTTTATTTGAGGGCTGGAAGGAGATGGGAACCACTACAAACCACCCCACAATGACATACAGAATAGCCACACAGGGAACCATTTCCAGATTTCTTGATAGGCTTCTGGATCACACTGGGCAAATAGTTTTGGCTCCCATTGCTTCTTCCATTTCTCCCATTATTCGGGTATCCCCTTGTGGTGCTTCAATTGCTCCCTTTGTAAAAGGTCAATGTATTTACCTCCTTACAAGCAATTGATCAAATACTTTAAAAGCTGCATATTTTAGGAAGTGCTGCAGAAATGGTGGTTTGGTTGGTTTTAAATCCCTCCCCCTTCCTTTATGCCAAAAATTGGAAGGTAGCACATTTTTTTCCCCTATCAGGAGCTGGAGTTGCTGAGTACTGGGGAACTAGAGGTGCTAAGGGGTGGGGCATTGCATAAAAAAACCCCAACAAAACCAAACCAAACAACACGTGGTAGCTACATCTCAGACTAATCTGCAACAGACAAGTCTCACAAATTATAGGTATAAAAAAGGGGAACGCTTCAGTCTGAAAACTGATGTCTCTGACTCCTGCAAGAATACACAGAGTTCTGTGAGGGGAATGCGCTCTAGTTATGCTTGTTACAGTGACTGTAGGCACTGAAACCAGCAGGGTAATAGGGGAGTAACAAAGCCCTTGCTTAGCTTGTCATAAAATTAGAACATTTTTAGAGTAAGTATTACACCATGGTAATTTTTTATAGTAACAGCAGGCAGGTCTCAAAAATCAAGCTTACAAATTTAGTGCAACCTGCACGGGGGGCGGGGAAAAACAGGACAGTCCACCCAGTCCACCCAATACCTGGTAATTTATTTCTGATATTAAAAATACCTTACCTACAATGAGGACATTGAGCTCTTTGTTCAGTCAGCCAACGCTACGAAGGGAAGAGGAAAAACATTTTTAAAGAGATGATAAGAAAAGAACTCAAGGTATGATCTGACGCTAATTAGGAGTTACTTGGTTGTGTTACATTCATTCTGTATTTTTTCCTTTTTTTTCCACAGATTTGTAATGTAACCATTCAACCACTTAGTCACAGAAGAAGCTGCTATTTGTATCTTAGTAACAAAACCACCACTTTTCTTTAGGTGAAGACACTGCAACTAAAATTAGGCAGAGAATTTTGAGGTACCAAATATTCCAGTCAACACCACACACCTGGTGCATGGAATAAAGAGTGTGTTTCAACAAAAGAAAGGAAGAGTTACAGCAAGGGTTCTAAATTACTAGTCTTCAAGGTAACATTGCTTCCTCTTAAGCTATTTATATGCAAGTTAAATACCTCCAGTTCCATGGTCAAATCCACACAGACCTTTTTGAATGTTTCTCTTCCAGAAAGCTCCAAAGACAAGTAGCTGAGGGAAGAACTTCACCTGCCCACTACAACTTACAAGTGTAAAAGCAGTTGAAGGGTTTATATTTGTCAGCTCACTGCTACATTTAAAGATTCTCATGAATAATCTCTCACCACCCAGCAACAATATGTCATTTAACACTCTTAATATGCAACACAAATCCTTCACCTACAGTTCCTGACAGAGCTTTCAAAGTGAATGACGACTCTTCCGATTTCTGGCAATACCACTGGAGGTCTGAAAACCTCAGCTGAACCCTCTCCCACTACGCTGACACGTGAGAGCATGTGGACTCAGAACTGAGTGGTGTATGTTGGCAACCCCAACCTTAATGAAGGAGTTGAGATTCAGATGCTGCTTCAGCCGGCTACACCAGACTCCCCTGAGGAAGATTTAGCCCGCATCTGATCATATCATACTGGTTTGGTGAGCGTTTTAGAGCCTCTCCAAGATGACAGGAGGTGATGATATGACCTTCCAGTGCTCCAGACTGACAGCTGCAAAGTCAGCATTTGATTCCCATCCCAACTTCTGTCTTCCATGCAGGCATCCCTGACTCTCCAAAGATGCTAAAGAGGAGATCATTATATGGCTGTTTCTTATAAGCAATTATTCCAGACAGTCCCTATAATTAGCACTGCTGAATCCAATGCACAGCCTGCCTGGTTTTTCCTCAGGGTGCCATGAAATACTTTTGAAAGGGAAACTAAAGAATACAGAGCAAGAGAAAGGAATCATCAGATCTCCAGGAAAAAACAGATAAGAAAGAAGCAAGAATGTGTTCATAAGATCAGTAGTTTTTTAAGTCCATACATTTGCAAGAATAAAACTATTAGAAGCCAACTCACCCGAATGCAACTGAAACAGCAGAGCTTGGAGCAATGAGGACACAGGCGCGCATCACGCAATTTCTCCATACAAATAAAACATCGGAACACTTCAGCGATGCTCTGCAAAGGGCAGATTATCACTATTGTTAAACCACGCACTTCAAACAGTTCAGAGTTGGATTTATTTTCCAGGCAGAGTGCCAGGTTTCATAAATGCAGTCCCATTTCCAACAGCTACGGATTACACTTCTCCGAGCGCGATACGCAGTCAACACTGTGGCTCTCCTCCCCACTTTCTCCTACACTGCACCAGCTCTTAGCACCCAGTTTATAAGGCTATTCTTCTTCAAGGAATAGTTCCTTTGTTTGACTTATTCTTCTCCAAGAGAACCTTTCTGCAGCCGAGATATTATTCCTGCTTGTGTTCACAGGGACTGAACAGCTGCCAGAACATGCACTGCACCTGCAGATTCTGAACCCACGAGTTTCAATGCACTGGCACTAAACCAATTCCGAACCCTGGTAAGTGCGGGTCCGTGTGGTACGGAATGTTAATGACGGGGGCAGAATTGGATGGGGCATTTTCTTGACTTTTATAAGGTTTACCTTCTGTTAATGTCTTCCATCAGCACTAGTTCCACAACTTCTACACTCTCTCACACCCCACCTAATCAATCATGAGCAACAAAAATGTAATTTAATGTATTTTTTTTAACACATTTGAAAAGGGAAATGTATTGTTCCAGAACACAACCACCTCACCTCTCTCCATTCCCAAAATGAAACAGGTATTTTGAAATGCCAAATGATGTTTTCTTTCCATATGATAGAAGCTTTCAGGGATAAAGAAGTTTTACATTCTGTATTGTACAGGAGTTAGACCATTTTTGGCTTTACTTAGACTTTGAAAGATACCTTAGACAGGCCATTTTTTCCCAACAGACTTTAAATGACAAATCAGCACAAACCTGAGGCATATCTTCTATTTACAGATACCTCAGCGTCTCCCATACATGGGTGTCTTCATTAAAGGCTGCAAATCATTAGAATGCAATACGTGCATGTGCAAGGGAGTTACCACAGAGACCTTTCAAATTCTTCTCCGTTCAGCTGCTGGGAGCACACGGCCCACAGCCCTGCGTGCGAGCTGCCCAGGTTCCAGCACCAACACCGAGCACGGTGCCATCCCGCATGCCAAGGCAGGTTTCTACCAGCGCCGGGTCTCCAGCCATCTCCACAACAGGCAACTTCCATGTTTCACCAGTTTATTTTCTCAACCTTAAAATAACCGTATGTCACCTCGAAATGCCCCCTCTTTACACTCTGCCTCCTTTCGACCCAGCTCATGAGCGCACACCGGAGCCAAGCTCGCTGCCATGCGCATCCCTGCCCACCGCAGAGCTGCAATCTGTTTTCCGCCTCTCGGGCCGCCCATAGCTCGGTGCCGCTTGGCCTCTTTCCCCTCACACGAGGGAGGGGGAACCTGCCGAGGGGGCTCTGCGGCCCCGGAGCCACCCGCCAGCCCTCCCCTGACCCGTAAACAGGTCAGGATGCCCCGTCCCAGTCTCCC